>OX632363.1:16719578-16730855 GCA_951751655.1 Ophion costatus | reverse complement strand
CGTTTACGAAAGTGCCGTTGATGAGCTTGATCGTGTAGCCTAGTCTACTTCTGTGTAGAGATGGCAGCCGCGAAAGACTGTTTAGTGGCCCAAATCTGTTTTCGTAGCAATCTGGACTCTCTTCGCAATTTATTTAATTAGATAACTTAATCATCAATGTCCACGGGGTGATCTTGTCACTCTGTGAGGTGACGAACTCCTCTGCTCACGCTACATATCTGAAGGCTGATCGTCTATCAACTATGACCTGTTACATCCATACAATGAATCATATAAAAAAAGGTCACCGTAATCCGGTAGTGCGTATAATAAATGTATAGCAGGCTTGCTTCCTCCGCATATCCAGAGAACACCTTTTCTCGTATCTTCGAAGACTTTTCAGCGCTCTCTCGGATCTCTACAGGACATGTTTGCGACGTTTTATTCTGTCTCTCTCCTGCTTCTCAATTCCGCCAAGCTCCTTCAGCAGCTTCCAGCAACTCTCAGCTTTCCCCTTCCTTGGCTTTCTAGTCCCTCATATTTATACGTGTGTGTGTGTGTGTGTGTGTATATATGTATTACCGCGCGGGAAGAAAACGCAGTGGGGAAGTATGTTGGTTGCACGGCACGACGGTGGGGGCCGCCGGCGGCGATAGCAGCCGTGGTAAGCCGGCTAGCAGCTGCCTTCCGTGCGACCAACAAGCCTGGCGGTCTGGTATGGCCCGTTCCATGGCACTCCATGCGTGGAATCTCCAGAGATTCCCTCCGCCCCCCGCCCCGAAATCCCCGCGTGTCTTACCGCGGTCCGGGAACCGCATCGTCACCACATACAACACACGGGACCTGCTGTCGACTGCTCTCCGCTTCTCACTCATACCACGAGCCTCTCAGTTACGCTCACAAACCTGCTCTCTCAGTTTGGCTATGCCGCTGAAAGTTCAGCAGCGCAACTTGCGCGAAGCAAACTCCGTCTGGTTCTCCACCCTCTTTCGCTCTCTCCCTCCGTATATCTTGGTCCGGTGTGGCCTCTCTCTCTCTCTCTCTCTCTCACTCTCCCTCTTTCTCTCTGTCTCTCTCCCGATCTCTCACGACCCCGAGATCACCCTCTGTCCGCGCAGTTCGCCGCTTTGCTCCGTGGCTCCGCGTTCTCGCCCTGAACAACCATCCCGCTTCTTCTTGGCTTTTGCGAAGGAGGACGGAGAGTATAGTTACAGTAAAGCTCGGCGAGAGTCTCGCAAGTCTCCCGACGCCCACTCCACCCTCGCTTTTTCCATGCCTCCCTTCCATGCTCCCAGTCTTCTCTCTGTCTCGTTCACTGGCGGCTTTCCCTGCCGTGTTATATCCATCCTCTTTTTTTTTAATACTCTTCTGCTTCTTCTTCTTCTTCTCTCAGCCTTTTTGTTCCTCTTACCGAATATCTTTTCTCTCACCGAGACACCGCGCCAGCTTTTTCGCTCTTGCTCATTCCCTCGCCCGCGCGCCGTCCTCGTTTTTAACTCGTCTTTTTTTGCTCCTCTCGTTCCTTACCATATCTCTCCCGTAGGCGGCGGAGAATACCCGCAGCACGAGGACCGCCTACGAACTGGCATCGCTCGCGCTGAGCATCCACAACGGCTTGGGATGCCGAAGTATTGTCGTAACGCCGCTGGATGAGCCCGTGATCGCAGCTCCGACTCCTCGGAGACGCGCGGCTTCCGACCCTAGCCCGGATAAATATTGTCACAAGACCGAGCAAGCGAGAGAGAGAGGGAGGCAGAGAGAGAGAGAGAGAGAGAGAGAGAGAGAGAGAGAGAGAGAGAGAGAGAGAGTTCCCGTCCCGCTTCGGGCTCAGGGGTCCCGTTCGAAGCTGAGCTCTTCTCGCGCACCCGGCCCACGGAGGCACTATCTATACGTTCCTCCTGATGATGCTACGAGGGTTTGAGTCAGATATGAATCTTTGTAGTGCGAAGCACACGGACGGGAGAATATACACTCCGCTAACCTTACAGAACCCGCTCCTTCTTCATCGTCTCTCTGCTTTTTTTCATCTTCTCATCCTCCTGCACGGGGTATTTAGGGACGGGCTCTTCTCATGTCCCTTCGTACTTCAGCATTCGGAATACACGGACACACGCATACACGTAACACCATGCATATATACATTTGACATTGCATTTCTAAACGAGGCATGCAATAATTTATTCAAGTTACCCTCGTCATCGCGACGCCTTCTTTCGCGGATTCAATACCCGACGAATGGCAGTAGCCTCAATCCTGCCCAGTCTGTCAGTATAGTGATGCAGTAACTCGTCGAAGAGTACTAATGGAGGAGCGGAGCGCGATGCCCTTGTCTCCTGAAACGTGGAAAACGCTATAGGTATCGCGTTCTTGTACAGTCCCGTGGTGCTTCACATTCTTGGTCCTTGAGCAGCCCCAACAAAGTACGTGTACAAATAAATCAACGCTACTTGACGATTGGTGGTCTTTCTTTTACCGATTTGCCTTTTTCCTTATCCAGTTATCGTTACGATCAAGTAATTCCATCATGCGCCCGTGAAGAAGAACCGAAAAATACGGGGTTTCGCGTTTCTAGATCTTACCCATGCCACTCAATTCGAGCAAGCCTGTAAACGTGTTGGCATTGTGGATGGAGGGCTGTTCCTCTTTTCCGGAATGAGGATGAGGGACCGTTGTAACCTCACCGCGTCAGCTCGTTCAACCGAACGTCGCTTTTGGTACGATTGGCTTTTCGTCGACCCTCCACATCGGCCCGCCGCCAGAACGATCGACTTCCGGTCACGGGTTTCGCGCGCCTCTACGAGGATTGCGTATCCTATATATATACGCGGACACATACTTCGGTATACGGCTATAGTGCATTCGGCTGTATACGAAGAGTACATAGCTGTGCGATTGTGTGCGCTACCCTCTCGACTCGATTCGCTCTCCGCGTATCGATTCAAGCGAGCGCGACCTCGGAGCGCCACGGCGGCGAGCCATGTTGCTCCCGTAGCGTCCGCCCCCCCCCCCCCCCGCTCTCTCGCTCATCCCTCTTCCGCGTGAAGAAGGGAGTCGACCGAGAGCCACTTTACCGCGTAGCGCCCGCACTCCGAAGCACACACACACACACACACACACACACACACACACACACACACACACACACACACACACACACACACACACACACACACACACACACACACACACACACACACACACACACACACACACACACACACACACACACACACACGCACACACACACACACGCGCGCGCACACACACACACACACACACGCGCACACACGCACGCACGCATATATATATATATATATATATATATATATATATATATATATATATATATATATATATATATATATATATATATATATATATATATGTATGAAGCAGAGGGTCAGGACCTGTACCCGGCGAGGATTGTAGGGACTGCAGCGCAAACCGTCTCTTATTCCCGCGGGAGTTTTGCTAGTTTTAGTTTCCCTCAATCGAACTGGGATCGACGCGATTCCCACAGGAAGAGAAGGCTCTCATCCGCCAGGAGATACTGGGAAGTGAAGTCGACGAGATTGTAGGGATAATGGAGACAGCACGATGTGCTTTCGGAACATCCTTGTACACACACACACACACACACATATATATATATATATATATATATATATATATGTGCGTGTGCCAATGATAGTGACGATTAAATGGTATCTTATACGAAGTTCTATTCCTCGTCGTCAGACGCAGCCCTCGAGATAATCGTCCTACGGTCTTTCTCAACCTTCGGTGGGCCTCGATCGGTTAACTTCGAGCATTTGGTAAACTCATAAAAGAGACCTGTAAAGAGCGACGCCGCCAGTCTTGAAAATCGGTGGTTGCGAGGCAAAATTAGATAGAAATACTACGTGAAAAGAGAGACGTCGAGGGTGCCAAGGAGGGTGTGTTCGAATCGCATTCGAATTGGTCCCATCAAGGACTTCAAGTCGAGCTGTAACTTTATACGCTTGAGAATCGATGGCGGCGGGAAGAGTCTCTGTGTACGAGGGTGTTTCGAAGTGGCACTCGAAATGCAAAACCCCAGGACGATTCTCGTACCATCACATCTGTTCTCGATAAACCTCTCGAGAAAGCAATAACGATATATACCATATATTGGTGTGTAGGTATGCATGTATATGTATACATGTGATGGAACCGCTAGTCATCACGCTAATCGGTCCACGCGCTCTTGGTATCGAAATTCGAGAGTTGTGCGTAACCATTCGCGCAGCGGCAATTCAGCGTCGGCGTGGTTTTTTCTTTCGTGATCATGGGATTGAAAGTAATGGCGGAATTGGGGTATTGGCCGGAGGCCTCGGTAATGTCGGCTTGCACTGACGAATTTATCGATACATTTGCAGATGGCGAAAAAAGTAGCCTATGACAAATATTCGTTGGCAGCAATTCTTGTGCGAACGGCTCGTTCCAAAGTGGCTCTTGGAACGTAAATATATACTTATTTTCCATCTGTCCTCGACGTCTCCTCAAAAATGGGCAATATCGCGAGGGTAACCTCGCGGCAACCATGTGATACCCGTAGGGACTAGGTAAAAACGGGGAACACAAGGGCATCATCGATCCTCACGGATGATCGATGACGCAGGGCGAATGGGTTCACCAAATAAATCCATCGTGAGGGTGGTTTGGCCGTCATCATGGTTTAACGCATGAGAGATGTGCGCTTACAGATTTCGTTTCGGGTACTCTCTCTCTCTCTCTCTCTCTCTCTCCCCTCTCTCTCTCTCTCTCTCTCTCTCCCTCTCTCTCTCTCTCTCGCTCTCTCTCTCACACCCGCCCCCCCCCCACTCTCTCTCTGTACGACCACCAGAGACCACCAGAGACCAAACACTTTTTATGGGCATCCTAGCCGTGAAAAGCCCGCTTCTCTTTAGTCCTCTTTCTTTCTACCGCGCTTGTTTTCGTCTTCTTCGAGGCACGTATATAACTTTCCATCTCCTCGCTTTCGCCTTCTCCCGTTCAAGCCAAACTCGCGTCCTATTACCCACACCTGGGGTATAATATACAACTGTATTTCTGTATCCGCGATCCCGGCATACGATATATATACATATATATATATATATATATATATATATATATATATATATATATATACCCGCATTTGGTATAGATATACACAGGGTGAGGCACATAACATGTTACGGAGCAATAGCACTCAAACTATTGATCATATCCAAAAATGTTTCAGACAAAAGTTTTAGTGTTCGAGAAGGCCGTCATACTGGACCACCCTATTTTTTATCGGTTTAGGCGCTGAACGTCAAGGTCAACTCCAATTTTTAAAATGGAACCATGTATTTTTTTCGATGACATTATTGCGTTGTGTTGTAAATCGCTGAATTCGTCTGAGAATTGGCAATAATGTTATCGAAAATAAATACATGGATCCATTTAAAAAAGTGCAGTTGACCTTGATGTAGCTTCAGCGCCTCCACCGATAATGAATAGGGTGGTCCGGCATGACGGCCTTCTCGAAAACTGAAACGTTTGTCTGAAACATTTTTGTATATGATCAATAGTTTGAGTGCTATTGCTCTGTAACACTTTATGTGCCTCACCCTGTATATATACATATATTTCTCTCTCACTTTCTCTGTCTCTCTCTCGCTCTCTCTGCGGCTTCTGGCAACCCGTGCGCACGAGCACTCAACAGGGCTGCCGGTCGTGTGTCTAAATGGCTACTGGGTGGCCGCGGGTACGGCTCGGTTTACAGCCTCTATTCCCATCCCAACAAACCAAAACTAACCGAATCACATTCGCCCTCACCCATGCTTCTCTTTCTCCCTGTATATCCCTTGGATTTCTCTGCCAGGCTCGGTCGACTCGTCTCGCTTGACCTTTTGGCCCATCATCAGCACAACCGCTGTATCCCATCAAAAGCTCCGTCACTTATCGACAGATTTTGAGACAGATTGGTTCCTACGCGGGTCCTGTCCTGACCTTCCTCATCTTCGGTCGGGCGATATTCATCTGGGGGATTCCGAATCCACGGATACGTAACGGAGAGAGAAACTTTTATATCAAACGAGCTATTTTTTCCTACGAATGATGCAATTCTCTTTACTTTTATTTGGAACATATTTAATCAGCACTGGCACCCTTGTATTGCATCTCTGTAAATTCATGTTTTGTTTAGCCTGAAATTAAACTGGCCGGGCTATAATGCGATGTTGAGACGACATGTATTTATTTCGCACATTTCATTTATCCGTCAGCTTGTCTGAGGAAAACTGGCCATGAATGAGGCTGAAGGCTTCTCAATCTTTGGCACCTAGGTGTAAACGCTTCCAGATATCACCTACACCTTCTTCCATCTGTATCCGTCAAGTAGAATGGAAACGCGATTTTTCCTTTAAAGGACACTAGCGCGATAGCCGTCAGCTCTTATGGCGAAACTCTCCAGTAATGACTTAACGTAAAACAGTTTGGTTAGCTTCAATCATTGTATTGCTCAATTTTTTATGACTTTTTTCATTGGTGCGTAATCATGGTTATGCATAAAGCTATACAGAAATGGTTTTTTTTAACTATCTAGAAAACTAATCTCCTTTCAATCGAAAAACGTCTTTTTCACAATAACTTTAGTATATAATCCTTGATACGATAGGAACCCAAACTGCATTCTCAACATACATACGAACAAAATTCCCGACCTATACACTGGTGAAGCCATGAGCAAAAGCCTGTATGACTACCAACTAAGTTTCTTTTCATTTTTTTTTCAAGAAAGCAATTTTTCGTTTTTACAAACAAATATTTTAAACTGTAAATGGAACACACATGGCAAACACGTCACAAAACAAGGTACAGGTCGAATTTTGTGAATTATCTTGGCGTACCGTATCGAAGAAGCGCGAAACGTCGTTCACGGCACTGCCCTTGGACACCTTCATATTCAGGAAACGTATAACGTTGCTCCTAAAACGGAAATTCGTGTATTTTCGAAAAAATTACGAGCAAGTAACTTACCAGTGTGAACCAGCACTGTCTGTTTTTTTTTCTTCAACCCTCACGTGATCGTCGATCTTGAGAGCCGTAAATATTATACTGTTAAGCTTTCCGCATTTATATGAATATATACATGTATATATACACATACGTCCGAGCCTATTATCGCGTGTTTTACGTGCGAACGTGGAGGCGAGCCAGGAATACGGCACGCGGTGAACCTAGCAACTATCGAAATTCGTTGCGATTAGCATGACCCTCGCCGTATTCGGGTGCGCCGTCCACTGCGTCCCTATTGTAGCGCACGTACGTGTGTGCTGCCTGTGTTTGCGGATAGTTTTTGTTTCGGACGAAGAGAGTAGTCTAGAGAGTGTGGGCCAGGTATAAATGGCCACGGGGCCGTTTTGTGAACGCGAAATGAATTTATATTGCCGACGGTACAACCCCCTTCGCCCCTCGCTTTACCATCGCGACTCAGCACGGTTCTATATACATAACGTGTGCAATTCTACCGATGCAACTGTACGGGCGCACACTGAATAGACAGCATCCGACACTCAATGCTTGTTATAAAACACCCCCATACACATACACACAAATGCATAAATATATTATGGTGATGCCAAGAAAATCGATATTCCTTTCTTCTTCACTTTAGTAAAACATGTTGGTACATGGTAAAAAAAAATCTCGCACAAAGACGGGTCTCAGCTCAATTTTAAAGGTGAGGCAAGCCATTTTAAGGTATCTTCTGCGTTTTTGCGTGAACCGTAATTTTTCACTAATTTAATGGAAGTAGCAGCTACAAAAAGCATTGGAAAAAATCACCACGTGGTAAGGTCCATTAGTAAGCGCAAGAATAAAAATTTCATTGCTGCACAGAGCGGAGACGCACACTCGTGTTTGCGAGCTGTTGTAGCTTTGCGTGTCGTCCAATCTAAAAAATGAATAACTAGATTTCTCTGGTGGAAATCATATGTGAGGTGATCCATGTCACTTCAGCGAGTAAAAAAAAAAATTCCACAAATTATTTTGAAAAATCGAGTTCCTTTATTGAAGAAGAATCACCGAGTGCCATAATTAAAAAAAAAAATTCTGCCGTTTTTTCTCGTTGATTACCATTTTTTAACATTTTTCCATTCAAATGGCTGTATCTTTGGCAGGATTTGACGTATTTACATTCGTAATAAACGAAAATGTGTCTTTTTATGGGCTCCCAGAAAAAAATTAATTTAGATTTTATTGAGCACGTCGAACGTCCGTTTCACGGTGTTTAGGAATCCCACAATATAAAAAATTCCAAAAATCTGTTTTTCGTATTCGAAATTCGGGGAATTAAAAAAAAATTAAAATAACGAGTGTTTTCCTTAAAAAAAAAAATATTTTTGCATATTTTGCCCTGAAACGGACGTTCGACTTGCTCAATAAAATCTAAATTAATTTTTTTCTGGGAGGCCATAAAAAGACGCACATTTTCGTTTATTACGAATGTAAATACGTCAAATCCTGCCAAAGATACAGCCATTTGAATGGAGAAATGTTAAAAAATGGTAATGAACGAGAAAAAACGTCACAAATTTTTTTTTATTTCGACACTCGGTGAGTATTTTTCAATAAAGTAACTCGATTTTTCAAAATTATTTGTGGATTCCTTTTTTACAGGCTGACGTGACATGGATCGCCTCATGTGTAGATTTGTTAATCGCTTATTATTTACAAAGCTTAAAATAAAATAGATTTTCTATTTCAAATATATTTTATTTTTTAAATTTCAATTCATACATAAATTTAACCCTCCGACTGCACACTGGGTCGTTTTGACCCCATTTTTTTCAACTGACTGCGTCGCAAATGGAGGTAATCTATTCGGCCGCAGTGCGGCGCTTGAATGTTCCCCCACTCCTACTCTATAGGTGGACATTCGGCCCTCATCCTACACCCTGCCCGTGTGCCGAAAATGGGTATTGAAAGAGGGCCTGCGGTCCAGTCGACCCCGTTTATGCAGTCGTGTGGAGAAAATGAAAAAAAATGTTTGGTGTATTTTGGTGTCTTATAAGTGAGTCACGATAGAAAATGGTCATAGATATATTTTATTTTGCGCTACCATGGTAAATTATGTATTTAGATTGCCGATTATAACATTAAAAGCCTGTGCCCGTTATGCAAGAGGGCCATGTGCAACGAGCACCGGATGTACTTATGCGTCGATTGTGGCAAATGTGAATAATAATAATAAGTCATTGAAGTAAATAAATGCGGAAAATATACGTTTTCAACAATTCATCTGTCGAAGGAGTCGAATTTTCCAATTTTCACTATCCCGAAAATGCTCGAATTCGAATCTTCGAATAAATATACATTTTTGAAAGATGGCCGACACTGTCTCCTTCGTATCTACAAACCTTCCTCTTTAACAAGGTCAAATGATTTTTTTATATTATGAAAAAAATTACGATCTTTTTCGTGCAAGTACGTATTTTTCAACGTATCTCCCACCGTGAACGAATTTTGGAGCAGTAAACTTTTGTTTTTCGTAAAAAAATAAATGCTGTGTCATAGAATAATGATTACTGACAAGAAAAACCGTCCCTACCAAAAAATGCATATTTACCGATATACAACGATCTGAAATACATCTGGGGTCGGATCGACCCCGTATGTAGTCGGAGGTTCGTGGCAGAAGTGTGCAGTTTCGTGGCAGAAGGGTTAACACAAGTTTTTGTTTCATATTTTCATTTAATCTTTTTTTTCGATTTTAATATATGTATGAAATTAAGAATTATAAATATAAAATACATTTTATAACTATTTTTTAAATTTTAGACGTGAAAACCATGGATTCAAGTTAATATTATCGAAAAGTTAACTTTTTGCAACTTTTCTAAATTGCTATACACCTAGTAACGTCGTTAGCTATGATCATGAAGACGAAAAATATCGAGTTTTTGTCTCTAGATATAAGTACCTTAGACCTATGTCTTTGAAAAAATACACTCTGTATCCGTCAACTAGCCTCGGTTATAAAGGGGTGTAACGTGCAAAAGCACACGAGCTGGGTGTGCCGCACTTCCGAGCTCTCTCTCTCTCTTGCTCTTTCTCTCATTTTACCTTCGTATGCTATATACGGGCACGTGGAATTTTTTTAATCCGATTCGTTGGCGCGAGAGCGTTCGCCGCGTCCAGCGGCCCCGGGGATAGGGCACCATTGTACGTGTCCGCTTTCGCTTACCATATATACCCTGGGCATACTGGGGAGTAGCGATTCGTCGGTTTAAAATGCAAACGTCGAATGACACGTCGCTGCGGGAACCCGGTGACGTTGTTTAAAAACACTCTCTGCGTTATGTATGTAAATACGGAAATGTCCTCGTTTTTTCTTTTTCATCGTTTTTCTCTCTGCAACAATGTCTCGCTCGCGAAGCCACGTATGCGGTAAAAATCGGGCAGTGCTGTGTGGTAAAAATAAAATGATGTACGAGCCGCGGTAATCGAGGGACTCAAAGTCGAACGGGTATAATTGACGCGGGGAATATTTCATTGTCAGGACGGATCTATAGCGCATGTCGTCGATATTTCGATTTGCATACAGCAAATGTACATTTGTACACGGAGAAAAATACGGCCTCAAATTCTAACATTGGTTGCCAGAATTCTGATATTCAGTGCTAGGAAAGTATATCAGTTTACTGCCAGTTCGGAATTCTAAGACTTGTTATAGAAGTGTAAAAATGATTCTCACACCGTATAGTAAAAATGATGCGTGCATATTACATTTGAAACTATTCTCGCATAGGCGCGAGTCCTATATGCTGTACAGTAAAAATAATGCGTGTTTTGTAAAATACCAACCTTTATTACACGCTATATTTTCATATGGATTTTACTATACGTATAGCTAGATACGTATATTTTAGTATACGTATCTTCGTGTATGTATAGATAGCACAAAATATTACGAAGTTATTGGTAAAATGTGACTCTTTATACCGTACTTTTTGTAGAATACTGGAAACTAATTGTTCCAATCACGTGGGCAAAATATTTTTTGAATACTACAAAAAATCACAATATGCCGAATAAAATGTATTATTTGTATCAGTTTACGTGCCATATCGTAGGTTAAAATTTACGTTTCTTCATTATTGCTATACTATAATTACAATTTTTATCTTTCATTCAATACTTTTTGATATTTAATGATATTTTTCTTAGAAGCATAGTATTAATTCTAAACTTCGAGGCTCCTGTTTTCTCCGTCTATAGATTCGGTCGGTGGCTCTCTACTCACGTAAT
>OX632363.1:16667078-16714578 GCA_951751655.1 Ophion costatus | reverse complement strand
TTCCCTTGCGGAAAACCTTACTCCTGGTGTCAAAGAAACCTGAAAATAATTTCCCTCTTTTTTGGTAAAAAATCAGCGTTACCGGAACGTAAAAATTATTTCAAGTCGTCCGCTCGAAAGCTAACACAAAACTACAACTTTTATGTACAGACATTTTTTTCAGTTATTTCTAGGTTCTGAGATATATTCATTTGGAAGAAAAACGGCATTTTCCAAAATGTTGATTTAAAAAATCTGAAAAAATTCACATAGCATGCCGTTTAGTAGTACTTTGATATAACCAATTATGGGATATAACCAATTATGGGGCAGATCTGAGATGGTCGATAAAAAAGTGGCTGAATTGACGAAGAATCTCTCATATATAGTATACTATATATATATATGCAGGGTGAGGCACATAAAGTGTTACAGAGCAATATCACTCAAACTATTGATCACATCCAAACATGTTTCAGACAAAAGTTTCAGTGTTCGAGAAGGCCGTCACACAGGATCACCCTATTTGTTTTATCGGTGGACGCGTTGAAGCTACGTCAAGATCAACTCCACGTTTTAAAATGGAACCATGTATTTCTTTTCGATGACATTATTACCGATATGTTGTAGGTCGCTGAATGCGTCTTAAAATCGGTAATAATGTCATCGAAAAAAATACATGGGTCCATTTAAAAAAGTAGAGTTGACCTCGACGTAGCTTCAGCGCCTCCACCGATAAAAAAAATAGGGTGATTCAGTATGACGGCCTTCTCGAACACTGAAACTTGTGTCTGAAACATTTTGGGATATGATGATATATTTTGACTGCATTTGCTCTGTAACGCTTTATGTGCCTCACCCAGTATACATATATATAATTGCACACCTACATCTAATTTGACGCCTCGAGATGAGAACAACGAGCGACCGCGAGCTGCGTATTCAAATGAATCAGAGTCTCAAACAATCACAATAACACTGACTATTTCTTTGAGATGCGCACTCATATGAAACAGGCAAGATCTCGAAAGTTTCGAGAGACGCAAAACCAATGATATAAAAAGCCGGTTTCGATCGAGCCCCAGTCAGTCGTTAATCAACAATCAATCAGGCACCGTAACTCTTCATGTCTTCACGTTCACGTTCATATGAATGCATCGTTGTCAGTGAAGAATCAGTGAAGAGTCTCATATACTTACACGATTGTTCCTGGCAATATCAACGAAATATTTTAAAAAAAACACACATCGTCGAACCGTATTACTACAATTTCACGAAAGTCGGAATATTGTAAAGAATTATAGATAAATAATACCTCTTCGACGTACAACAGTGCCGTGTTATCTTTTCTAAAAATGTAATGTTCGTCGTGAGGGGTGTAACAACATATATATATATATATATATATATATATATATATGTATATATATATAGATCACACTTTAAACTATGATTGTGTGCATAGGTTTTCAGCAAACAATATTGAAATTTGAGAGGTTTTTCGATTCATGAAAGTACAAATGGAAACTCTCCACTACGGTCGTACCTTCACGTAGGCCTGGCACGTCAATGAATCGTTACCGCACTGTATACTTCGATTGCGATTGGATCGTATGTACATAAACGAACTCTTATGCACAGGCAGACAACGTACGGTTATATATATATATATATACATATATATATACATATATATATACATATATATATATATACACACGTATCGATACGTTTCCGTATGCCTATGCATACATCAACGGCGATCATGTACGTGCATACAGGGCATTCCATGTCAAACGGGACGCGTTTGTCCATTCCTGGGCATCGGATAGACGATTTTGTGATCAAGGATCGCTATCAATTCGACCTGAAATATCTCGCGTATACACGTCGAGTGGAAAGGAGACACGGACGAAGCGAGAGACGCATTTCGCGGGATCGCTGCTGGCGAATCCAACCTTCGAACTGCATGATAACTCGGTCGATTCCAGTCCAATCCTGTTTTGTTCCTTCCTCTTTCTCTCTCTCTCTCTCTCTCTCTCTCTCTCTCTCTCTCTCTCTCTCTCTCTCTCTCTCTCTCTCTCTCCCTCTCTCTCTTCGTCGCAGCTACACGCGGTTATCAAATGCCAGGACCATGGAGGATCATGAGGGCTGTAGCTTCGAAAACCGAGCGAACGTCAGCGCCCGCGTATAGCCCAGCTGGACCGTAGGGAAACAGCAGCCGCGATCCGGGGCGCATTCACCGTCCGGTATATATCAAATACCAGGTTTGTGCTACGCGCTTCGATCACAATCGTAATACCCTGTATATGCGGTCGATTCGATATAGCCGGAAACCAGCTCGGTTGAAGAGCGCTGTCAGAAACTGAATCAGTTCCCATCACTCCCGAGCTTTTTCTCTTCGTTGCTCGCTATCCCTGCAGTTCTCTTCCTCTCTTCCTTGTGCTCTGCTCTGCACTCTCTCTCTCTCTCTCTCTCTCTCTCTCTCGCTCTCTCTCTTCTCTCTCTCTCTCTCTCTCTCTCTCTCTCTCTCTCTCTCTCTCTCTCTCTCTCTCTCTCTCTCGTTTTTTATCTCTATTTCTCGTTCGCGCTCGTCTATATCGCCGAATCCCCTTGGCATTTGCGTTTCAACTCCCGGAGCACGATACATCCCACCGCATTTGTCCACCTGAAGCCGCTCCCGTGGAAAAGTGGCATTCCATCGGTTTATTTCCAGACACGGGACCCCCGAAAAAGTTCGTGTCTCCACCTCGTATATTTCTCTATAATACAAGCCCGACCCGGTGGCCCTTCACTCAAGCGTCATCATGCTGACCGATAACGGATCTTTGAAAACGTGCGATCAGAAAGCACCTATGACCGCAATTTTTAAGGCACGAATGATCCCTCTACACGTATGGTACATGTATACATGTATGCGGTATATGTATACGATTATTTCCAATCTCCGTATCGTAGCAATTCGCTGCTTCAAAAATTCCACCGTAAACCGGTTGTTCGTTCAAGAAAATAGCTAGACTGAATAGAGACTAAATTGGGTTACGCGCATGGTTAATGTCTTCTTCGCAGATATATATATAGCGGCATGAAATTTCCAGAAGTCACCGACATTAATGACCGCGATATGCATATTAGGTGATCGTCCCGATTTTCGAATAAATTTGTACGTATGTGTGTGTGTGTGTGTGTGTGTGTGTGTGTGTGTGTGTGTGTGTGTGTGTGTGTGTGTGTGTGTGTGTGTGTGTGTGTGTGTGTGTGCGTGCGTGTGTGTGTGCGTGTGTGTGTGTGTGTGTGTGTGTGTGTGTGTGTGTGTGTGTGTGTGTGTGTGTGTGTGTGTGTGTGTGCGTGTGTGTGTGTGTGTGTGTGTGTGTGTGTGTGTGTGTGCGCGTGTGTGTGTGTGTGTGTGTGTGTGTGTGTGTGTGTGTGTGTGCGTGTGTGTGTGTGTGCTTGGTCCTTGTTCCGGGTTCGTTGGGTAGCGATTAACCCGGTACACCCTGTAGACTCGTATAGTAATAGCACGGCAAAGGCTCCGCTGGTTACGCATGTTGGGCTTCGGTTCGACGCATTCAACCTCGCACATTCACCACACGCTCGTTATAGCCGTCCGATACGCGCATTGCGTGACGCAGTCCGCCGGCAGGCGACAGGATGCCGAACACACGCCTCGTGCGTTCAGCTGTGAAACTCACCCCCGTGTATAGCTCGAACCGACGCACGACCCTCTAATGGTTGTATATATCCGTCTATATAGCTACACTCATCTATGTATACATAACGAGGTCCAGAGAGGGGGGGGGGCGCGGTAGAGCGAGAGAGAGAGGGGGAGAGACGGTGACGGTGATGTGAACTTTCTCTGTTTAACATTGCCCTCTCACTCCCTTGCTCCCTCCGTCCCGCACCATGTACTCTGTTCGCGGGTATCCGAGTACGGAATAGAGCTTTAATTCGTACACGTGCGCGATTCGTCCATCCATACATTATCGTTTTCATATCCGTGCCCAAAATGATGAGCGGATATATATATATATATATATATATGTGTGTGTGTGTGTAGTATGTATGTATGTATGTTCATATATGGTGTCCATATAGATATATACGGACATTCGTTTCGGTTATCCAAGGGGCTTCATGCGTAAACGTCGATACAAATGACAAAATGGTGATTGAACTTCTTTTCCACGCATTCAGAATACTTGCTGACTTTATTGCGTGGACATTTGGTTTTTTTTTTATTTATCAGTCAAGTTGGTACAAGTGCGGTAAACTCTATTGCAGAATAAGTGGTGATAAGGGCTAGCAAGAAAAAAACACACATTTTATACGCGCGTAGCTGTCTATTATGATTGACATTTATTCCCGATACGATTGTACGTGAAGTAATTTCCAGAACAGGATAGGACAGAAACTTTTTGAATAAATTGGTACGGCCTTTGACGTGGGACTTCATAATTTTGCGTGGACAATCGATTCGCTTCAATTGCGCTGAAATCGAGGGGTTGAACGTTTACCAAGGCATTGTGAACCTTGGAATAAACGTTGGCTGATCACTTTCGACCAATCACTTCTGGCTGCATACATCCTGCTGTAGTCTTCTAAATAGTCGTTGGATATTTCAATTGCCCCATGAGCGACGGGCGTACACCACATTTGCCGCATTCACGTTAGATTGCTCCCAAAAATCGTCCGTCCACAACATACGTCATTTATCGTGCTTTATAGCCATAAATTGTGCGTGGTGAAAGCGTCTAGCCCGCCACTTTTCGCAAAATGTTAGGGAAAAATCGTTTCTGCATTTATTAGGTTGATCAAAAAGTGTTGTCGCAAAAACTTAAAAAATGTTTTTTTTACGTATTGACGCAATATGACATCGTGCAATGTCGAGAATATTATAGAATGTTTTCTACTCTTCCGCGTGACAGGGTATAAAAGGACGAGCGCGCGTTCTAGTGGACAGAAATGGCTTCGATCTCGCAGGAGCAACTTCGAGCGATCATATTTTATGAGTGGCGGCGCGGCACGAACCCAAGCACATCTGCTAAAAATATTCAGGATGCATTCATCGAGAACGTAGTTTCTCATCCAGTCCAGCGTTGGTTCAATCGTTTTAAATCTGGAGACACAAGCCTTGAAGATAAGGAACGTTCCGGACGACCGTCGACCATCGATGAAGACGCATTACTCCGCTGCATCAAAGAAAAATCGGAAGCAAGTACGCACGAGCTAGCAAGAGAACTTGGCCGCACCAAACCGCCAATAGTAAATCACTTATACAACTTGGGATACAGGAAGGTTCTAGCTCAATGGATACCACGCCGTCTCACCGACGCCAATAAGAACTGCGGCGTGACCATATGCCAGTCTCTCCTGCTTCGCCATCATCGCAAGGAGTTTTTAGAAGATCTTGTGACGGGAGATGAAAGCTGGGTCTTGTATGATAACAGAACGCGTCTAGCCTACTGGCTTCCTATCGGAGAAAGACCGCCACACCAACCGAAACCCGATCGTTACTTACGAAAGATTTTGTTGTGCTGTTTTTGGGACGCAAAGGGAATGCTGTTTCACAATTTTCTCCCTGTAGGCAAGACGATCTCCTCTACACGATACATCGAGAATCTCCAGGAATTGGCAAAAGCTATAAGAGAAAAACGGCCAAGACGCGCGACTGTGCACCTTCTCCACGACAACGCGAGACTCCATGTCGCAAAGGGAACACACAAAACAATCACTGAGCTTCACTGGAATACCGTTCCTCATCCACCATACTCTCCCGACATCGCGCCATCTGACTACCATTTGTTCAGACATTTGAAGGCATATTTGAGGAACAAAACTTTCAAAAACGTCGACGATCTCAGAAGGGATGTTTCAAATTTCTTTGAGTCCCAGCCGCCGCAGTTTTGGACAAAGGGAATAAATGAGTTGCCAACTAGATGGTCGAGTGTCATAGGAACCGATGGCGAATATATTGTTGATTAGAAATGTTTCGTATAAGATATACAAATAAATAAATTATATTGAAATTATTGCGACAAAACTTTTTTGTCAACCCAATATTTTCGAAAATATTTTTACGATATATTCTTGAAGTTAATCATTAATGTTTACGCATCATACTAATAGTATGAACTATATTAGCATTGTATATTATATTCTATTATATATTAGAGCATTATATATTATATTCTATCATATTGAAGGTTGGGCCATATTCGGCATGTGCGAAAAATTCTATTCCTCTCGACCTTTTCAATGGAATATCTGGTTAATGGAATATTGGTTGTTAAAGTCGAGCACTTTTTAACGCTAGGATGACACTTATGTTTTTCGCCTCTTACAAGGAACATCACGTACGGGTCCGCCTCCGATTTTCTTAAAACTTTTATATGTGATAGAGCATTTAAAACTATCGAACACGTATTTTTTTAAATTGCAGTAAAATGTTTTAAGGGGGGAAACGACACTTCAAAGAAAGTTGTGTCACCCCTTAATTAAAAAAAAATATATATTCTAGTGAATTTTATATCGCTTTACATTAGAAGAATTTTGGTTTTTGTTTCATTCAGATCGGTGAACTGCTTGTGGATGAAACTGCAAAACTACCCCTCGACACGCCTATCTTTGCGGGATGGTTTCACCCCTTAAAACCGTTTGTCCGCAGATAAAAAAATCCGTGTCTTATAGTTTTCAATGCTTTATCACATGTATGAGTTTCGACAAAATCGATGGCGGCCTTTAAAGTGATGTTCCTTCTTATAGTTACACACGCTAGGTCAGTGAGACCCGGCCAACTTTCGAATGTTGTAGTTTCCTTGAAATTACATCGATTCAGATGACTTTTTTTTTAACGAAAGAGCAGGCTGTTAGGAAAGCCTCTGTGCTGAAAAATACTATGTTCGGCCCATATTTCGTCGAGAAAAGCTGTTTAAGCGGATGAAAACGTTTTGCGAAAGACAAGAAACGCGAGTTTTGCATTCGCGAGTCGGGTCTGTAAGGAACATGACCGTCGTTCTAGGGTAAAATTACACATTGAAAAGAGCTTATTTTAACTCTCCGGTATGCGGGGTCTCAGACTTCAAAGGTAATGGAAAAAATAGCTGTAAGCATTCAAGTCAGCTTCATGCACGAAGAAAATAAGAAAAGTTGTCTAATATTGGATGCACTTTCAATCTATATTGCCATTGATAGCTCGCTCTTCGTCTGGAAATTCCCGGAATCTTTTATTACGGGTATCAACAAAAAATGTACTGTACAATCTTGATACAACCGTCTCTTAAGAAGCTCGATACGGATTGTACCATGGGATCTTTACAAAAGTTTCAAGGCGAAGTGCCGTTCGTGAGACAAAAAGCTTCGACATCGGCACATCGGACGCGGCAAGCGTGGTTTTGGCCTTATTCCATTAGGAAAGCTGCAGGACTAGAAAGCCGCTTAGAGTGCCCTGATCCGACGAGCGTCGAGTATCGAACATTGTTATACACGCTGACCGCAACCCCTTATCGTAGCCGTTACTCTATAAGTTCCACGAGTTCGGCTCTTTCAGCCCTTCAACAGGTGTTCAGGGAAATACAATAATGTCGCGCAAGCGCGGCAAACTTCCTCGACTCGCGAAGTTTCCCATCCCCAGAGGGTAATTCAGGGGTGGTCGGCCACCCCCGAGTTACCAGCCCCTGTCGAAATGATGTAGAAAGTGTCTACGCGGTCGACGAGGTTATACCCGTTGACCTTATCGTTCAACGTATTTCGTAACCCCGAATTAGCATCCGCGTCATTATTTGGCCGCTATGTAGAGGCAATAACGGGGATGAAAAATCCGTCCATACGGAATCCTTCACTGGGTTCATCGGAGGACAAAGAATCTTTTCCAAAGATTCCAACGGATGAGATTGCCGGAAAGTTCCAATTGAGGTGATTCTCGAACGTTTCTCTCTTTTCGTTCAGCCAATATGAATAATTTAGCCGAATATCCGGCGATTATTTTTCCAGCCTTCACCCTGACTATCTTCAACACCCTTGAAAACTTCTTTCCTGTCGGTTTTTCGGATTCCTGGCTTGTCGACCCATTGCCGACTTGTGGTCTTGTTGCGCAGTGGGTAAAATCCTTATCCCCCGAGCAAACCGTCGATAAACCAGAATTTCCGTATCAGGCGTTGGTAACGCCTCGACGGGAGGGTCGCGCAAAGGTTTCGACACGGTTAGCCACCCTTGTGGAATCTGAACTACCCTCGGGTAGGTGTCGCCACCTCACTTCGCTCTCTATCGCCGTCGGTGTGCTCCGACGGTTCATAGGAAATTTGGTATAATCATATGTGACATTCCAACAATCCTTACGTCATAACTTATATAGCGATAATTATGATAGCACAGTCAGCGGAGAATTTCGTGTTTTCTATCAAATCTTTTTTTCCCGTTTAATTACAGGCGTTGAACGGCGCCGACGGAACGGTTCCGCCGGGTAGAGTCTACAAAAAGGTTGCTATAGTCGAAAACTTTTTCGACATTATACATGCGGTTCACGTGGATCTCGAGGGACGACCCGGCAAACACGCTGGACAGAAACGTACCTACAGAACGGTGAGTACTGGCTCATTTGGATGCATGCATTTCCGTGGGTATGCCTAGAACTAGTAGGTTTTGTTGAACTATAATTGTATATAATATAATTATTCCGGGGCATAGGAGCCTTGGTAAAAGGCAATTCGTGGCACGAGTATTGTGGTTTACGTATTGCAAATGTGTTGGTCCATTCACGAAACTAAAGTTCAAATCATAACTTTTTGCTTGCTATTCAACTGTGTGGGTATATCCACATATATACTGCCGTAACATGAAAAAGGCATCAACTACAACAAAAAAAAATTGAAAATGCATTTTTGGTACCGCTGGAATCAGTATAAAATGTCCCATCGTTCTACATAGTAAAACGCATTTTCGATTTTTTCTTGTGGATGCCGCCTTCTTTCATATGACGGCACTATAGATCCTGGTTCTTCAGAATATGTGATATCACTTATCAAAATGGTAGGTTGATCCCGATGTTGGTTGCACAGCAAATGATTTCTCAGTTAATAAGAGCCATCGATGGAATTTAAACCCGGCCGTCGGCGAGGGGGGCAGCTAGTTTGTTTATATATATATATTTATACGATAAGAAACATTGACATCAATCTATGTAACGAATTCAAAATATCATTGCTGCCCATGTATAGTCTGTTCATCCCAATATTTCGAGAAACATAAGATCACATCCCACAATGATCCCAACATTTGTCATCCCCAAATAACTCCCCTGAAAGCTTCGTCTTCACAAAAGAATTTTAAACGTCGTTATCATCGTTACGAAAACGTAAGTTCCTAGTTCTTTCCTTGGTTTGCTACTATCCCGTTCATGAAAGAAAATTTCCAAAGCATATATGTTATTTTTTGATCACGAAATACGAGGCTGCTGATCCCGATTGTTCCGAAACATCGGTATCAGCAGCCTCGTATTTCCTGAACAAAAAAGAACATCTGTGCCTTAGAATTTTTTTTTCATATGTGGACTGCTAGCAGACCAAGGGAGAAACCAGGGAATTACGTTTCCTCAACGATGATAACGATATTGAAAATTACGTTGTGGAAACGAAGCTTTTACGAGAATTGTTTGGGGATGTCGCACTTCAGGATCATTGCGTGTGTGTGATCTTATGTATCCTGAAAAGTCGGCATGAGCGGTCTCATAGGATATAAATATATACATCTGCAAGAATGATCCTTTGAATCCGATATGTATGGAATGTTGGCAATGACCATCTCTGGTTGTTTTGCGGACAATCTTTTCAAGCTTTATCTGGAGATGGTTTAATAGACCTTAGGATTGACATAATATTAAGTATGGGGATAATAGGATACTATGAGGACGGTCCGCAAAGACGCATGTCTTGAGCGATCACCTTTCCCTCCTACATATTCAGGTATATGGATAGCAACTCCCTCACTCGCTAGTAGACCCTTTTTAATTTTTGGAGATGAAGAATTTCAAGAAAATGCTCTCTAATCGAGCACTAAATTGTTAATATTGCTGTATACAGCTTCCATAATTAAACGGTTCGATTCAACTCTGAATAATATGATCACACAAGCAGTAGTCACTGCGTATGTTTGACGCATACTATTATATTATACAGGGTGCGAAATATTCTGATTTTCATTGAAACGCAATCCCACGGGAGTGGTGGGCGGTCTGCGACATCGAGGCATTGAAGCTTCAAAAAAACTCGATACTATACGTCATTTCATCTGTTCCGGGTAGTGGTGGATGTATTCGCATACACCTCTCTCCAGGGGATCGTATAGTATATTCCGTATTTCTCTCTCTCTCTCTCTCTCTCTCTCTCTCTCTCTCTCTCTCCCTGATCGCGTTATTCTATCTCTTTGCGCCGTCCATCAAGCTCTCTTTCTCCGCCTCGTTTATTTTCTCCCTTTCTCTCTTCCTCTTCCTCTTTTATTTCTCCTCCTCTGCCTCCTCTTCCGTTTCTTCTCTTTCTCCCACACCAACTATTTTGTCGCCCTCGCTCTCTGCCAGACCACGATCTGCTTGTGATTCAAAACCTCAGGACACTTGTTGCATTGCCTGCTTATTCTACACGCGGTCACACACGTCCAAGTACACACGTACACATATACTAATGTATCTATGTATGCGTATACTACGCTTCACCGAGGTATTACTAATACCTTCAGGATTGTAACACAAAGTGGCTAGATTATACAACTATACATGTATACCCGTAGGACATTTCCGAATGCCGACAACATCTCGAATTGTTTTGTCTCTTATGTACTATCAAGGTCTCGTTACACGCGCGAGACGATTTATCAAGCACGGCGGAAAATCCTTCGATCGTATATTGTAGGACGGAGCTCGAAGCGATTTCATTCATTGACATTCTTATTGATATGAGAGATTCCTTCCGTATGATTTCAATTGTGAGGAGGATTTAGTAGGGTAGCTTCGTATGGTTATAACAAATCTGCTTCTATGGTCCGTAGCATCGACATAATATGACCAAGCTTTGAAGGAAATATACAAATAAAAGGGGGTTCACCTCTCTCCAAAAGGGTACTATAATTTAAATCCCAGGTGCAATAGTTACCGAACAATAGTATTGATGTTTTGGTATATGAAGACATATTACGAATCTATAACCGAAACCCGCGGTAAAAGATTTAAGATAATAAGAAAAATAAAGGAATGAAGAAAATGTAGGAAAATTTTCGTTGCACTCCACCGATGCATACCTCAGCACCATAACCAACGAGTTTCATTTCGAAATCAATCTGCCTTTGGTGGAACCTACCCTGATACGCGGATCCGTTGTAACAGGCACAAAAGATCAAAGACAAAATGTTTTTAATATAGTCTTATTACACTTAAATAAAAGAAAAAAAACCTCTAATTTTTTGGGTAGCGTGAAGTACTTCTTATATCCTTTTGGAATCAGTCAACAATAAACTAGTAGCTAACACCACGTTTCGGTTCTCGCTTAACCAGAAATGAACCCAACATGGGAACAAAACCGACTTGCATAAAATAAAACTTTTTTTTATGCCGAAGAAAAGTTATTAACAAGAGATAAAGCACGTCTAGTAGAACGGATTAAGGAGTGAGACGCAGTCAGAGGCGTGAAAAACCGAAAATTTTCAATAATTTTTTTTTATAGTAATATAGTTTGTTTTGCAAAAGTGGTTACACAAACTTTTTATCTTATATTTCAACTCGACTTGTACAAATTTTCAAAGAAAAATATTGATTATTTATAAAAATATTGCCATCTTTGTCGGACCTCCTTCGGCATGTAGGTGACCTTGCGGTGACCATCATAAAATTCTACTGGATCATCTGAAATAAAAACAAAGCAAAAAAAATCATGTTTAATAATAAATCTGATCCTTAATCGGAGCTGCTTTTTTTAGAAAATTAACAAAATGGCGGCTTCCGACAGATAACTTTTGATTTTCGACCAAAAAATCGCTCGTTTATTGTTAAAAAAAATATAATTTTTCAACAAAAATGAAAATCCTCTGATTAAGGACTAGTTTTTAATGCTATCAATAAGCACACCAAATTTCATCAAAATCCATCGAGTGGTTTTTGAAGTATAGTGGTCACCGACTTGAAAAGCACAGTGGCGAGTAAAACGCGTTTAATGTTTTTCGATGTGGATACGGTATTATATGTTCGTAACATTTTAAGTAACATTTTGAGCTCAATGGATGAAGCTAAACTTTTTCAAATGTATTTTGATCCGCTGAATCCGAATATCACAATTTCCTGCCGAGAAGTTGAGCTTTCAATTGTTTATAACCAAATGTTAAAGCAATTTTTCAAAAAAGTCAAGTTTTTTGGGATGAATTATTTTTTTGAAAACATTTTTGGCAATTTTAAAACTCAAGTGTTCTTTATAAAATGCTGCTAAAGTTCATAGTTTTGGAGTAATACATTTTTGAAAATTTCTGAAAGAGTTTTCCAATTTTTCACTAGATTTATTTATAGAAATACTAATTAAAAAATTACATCGAATCATCAATTACTGGCCCATACAATAGGGCTTCTGCCGATATGGAAGCTTCCAAAATATCAATTTGTTGTTGTCTTCGAAGCATTCTGCCTTCCCGGGTCGAAACCGGTTGCCATGGGGATCCGACGCCCCTTCACTAATTGTGGGACATCCCGGAAACTATTCATCGGATTTACTTGAAATTTTCAGGGCATATTTTCGAAACATCATACTTCAAGAAAATGTTTAAAAAATCGATTTTTTGAAATCGGACTGCATCTCACCCCTTAAAAAATAAAGCCCAATGAACTTCGAGCATCTTTACGGTTCAAAGGAAAAATAAACACTTTTGTAATTAAAATTTCTTGGACTGGGTTATACGAAGGATTAATTTGACGAACAGTTATGTCATCAGCAGTTTGAATTTTTTTGAATTCAGTTCAGTTTTGAATTAGTAACTTGTATGTTGAATTCATTTTTCTCTTGGATGACTCCCTATATAAGATGCGTCTTGGTATTCGTACCGTTAGTCTTGTGACATCTACAAAATCAAACAAAAAAATAATATAATGTTACAGCCATGCCCACCGCCCTTTTTAGTCTAAAATAACTCACAGTGTCGAAGCCACCTGGCTCACACAAATACTAATCGCGTTCTTCTTACTGTTAAGGTCCCATTTGTTAGCATAAAAAATCTCAATACTTGACATTTAATATCAACAGATTAGCTGGGAGAAAAACTCTGATAAAAAATACTTACTTTTTCTTGAATAGTTCCTAAATTCACAATGTACTTAAATAACCCTCATACTTCTATGTACGAGGGTTCGATCCGTGCAACGAGTTTTATTTCATAAAATAACCGTTTCCTTCGTACAATAGAAAAAGAAAATCGTGCAAAATTTCGTTCAGAAATACGGCTTTCGTTACTTAATATAATCTCTTTCATATTACCTACTATCAAAAGGACATATTCTACAGTTCTTCTAGCAACCTGGAGCCGGGTAATTCATCTTCAGATCAATGTCAAATAGGTTGACGATGTGACTGCATCTCTACATCGTCGTCAAATCGCTTAACGATATGGGACAATGTACCAAAGATAACATTCAGATATTAATGTTACCGTGATATTCAGTCGGGATAAACTTGAGGAATGTTCGAGTATCAAAGTTCTTAAGGGAATAACGATCGAAAGTGAAAAATGTAGCTGCTAGCGCGAATTAGATTGAGCGATGGTTTCTTCGTAGCTCAAAAGCGAAAGAATTTCATTCTTGCGGCAGTATATAGTTGCGTCGTGACTTTGAGTCTGTCTCGCGTTGAATTGAGTGACGTCTTCGTTCACGAGAGAGTGAGAGAGCGAAAGGGAATTGAAGCCCGCACTATCCGAAACAGTCTATACAATACTGCTCTTCGTTTCACGTTCGCAGGCGCACAAGCCCGAAGTAAATCTTATCGAATTACCTTCTCCAGAGCGTTCTATACAGTTATATATAGAGGTAACCTTTGCCTTTCGCGGATCCCACAGGCTCTCATCCTTGATTGAGTTACGCCACCCAACTCGCTATCCCTCGACGACTCCTTAGAGGGAAACGTTTCCTATTAAGAACCGGGGAACATGCCTCCGGCAGCATACCGCCCTCTTCCCAACGTGGAGACATCAAAGTTTCGTTCCCGCACTCGACAGTCGTACCTTCCTGTTTTCCTCTTCCGCCCCTTCTCCAGCGTTCGCTAAATCTTCACCCCGTCCACTATATCTTCGGTAAAGGGTTTTCCTGTTAGATATTCCAATGACAATACCCTCAGCGGTAAAAGAAGAAATGAAGCAAGATACACTCGCGAATGACCCTGCATACGCATCTCCCATCGAACGAGAGTCGTTATTGTTCAAAAAATTACTTTTTCGAATCCGTGTAAGCGCGACTGAGGTAAGCGAAGAGAGAGGGGGGCGGAGGGAGAGGAGGAGAGAACGATCTGTATTCGACAGTTCACACAAATTCAGCAGTTTGTTGAACTGTCATTTTGTCATTTTGTCAACTGTCAGTTGAACCGAGCACTCACGAAATGTCGCTTTCAAGCCATCTATGCTTGTGAGATGTTCTGTTTTAATTTAGTACACCTACGCGTGTAACAGACAATTTACGCACGTTTTTGTGCAATTATACAAACGTGATATACAGTCAACAGTCAATATTGTATTTCCGTGTTATTCAACCGAGACCTGTGACTTTTACGTATAAATACGTGCCACATCGTAGGTTATCTTATTTAAAGAATTTAATGTTGAAGGTATAAGTAAGATGATTGAGAAATCGTTTGGTAAATTAATTTGTCTGTACATTAACAAAGTTGTGTAACAAATGCCATAAAACAATATGCATAAGCAAAGAAGTTATAAACAATCTTGTGAAGGATATACGAACGTGAGGGGCTCAACGGTCTACTGGATTTTGACCGCACCCGGTAGATCTGAAACTAAAAAATAAGCTTTTTTCTTAAAATAGACAATATTGGCTAAAACTCGACCGAGCTTTATTTGTTATCATGCATCAATCATTAATACACTTTTTTAAACTTTTTCCTTCCATTTTTCGAGGAAAAATTACATCAGTATTGTGAATATGTAGCGAAAAAATGTTAAGAAAAACGTGGATCAAGACCGAACTGCCATTACACTGAATAAGTGTATCAAATTTCAAGTCAAACCGTTAATCAGAAGCCGTGAAGTTGTGTGCACCGTTTTGATAAAAAGTACTTTCGAGGAAAACACTTTTATAGTTTTACTAGCAGTTCTATCGTTGTAACAATAAGTTGACCTTCAATCTGTGATTCCTACATCATACGTTGAACCTTCTTCTCTGATTTGAGTTGCCGCGAGCGTTGAACGAGCGTTCGCCATTGTTAGCGCCTAGCCCCTTAAGGATCTATCAGACGTATTTTTTCTAGTAAAAAGTTTGATTTTATCGGAATTTCAATACTTCGTTACGAGCGAAAAATCTGACACAATTTAAGGTTTCTAAGATCATCGATTCTGAATAATAAATATGCCAAGAATGTACCAACGCCAAGTATAAACCAATAATGGTTTGTAAAAATCGCGTATCAGAGCAATGCTCGTATACGATAGGTATGAATGGTCGAAGCAATATCGAATCGATGCCTCGGACCGTTTTTACGAACGCACGTTTTCTTCGTTCTATGTTTCAGATCACGGAGACGTACGCGTTTCTACCGAGAGAGGCGGTGACGCGGTTTCTTCTGGGTTGCACGGAGTGTCAGCGTCGCCCGCGGACGCCGAGTCCTAGCAATCTCTCGAATCAATCGCAAGTACCCGCAGCTTCGACCGCGGCGTCGACGAACGCGACTGCGAGTTTGACGACGACGATAACGACGACGACAACGACGACGACGACGGCAACAACGACAACGACGAGAACGAGGACTCCAACGCCGACGATTCCAGTGGCAAACGCAACCACGATAACGTCGACGACTCCGTTGAGCCCGACGCCGGCGGCTACGGCGCTCTCGCAGCCACGCCAGACCAGCCCAAAGCCGCGCGAGGCGAGTCATCCACCCGAGAACAAGAGCTTGTACAGCTACAGGCATCCGAAGCATCAGCCGAGGACCTGCGCGAATCCGGAAAAGCGGGACAAAGATCGAGAGGTGGACACCGAGATAACGGAAAAGGACAAGGAGCGGGAAGCCAACAAGTACAATCCGTTGAGCATCACGAACTTATTGAAGAAAGAACCAGCGGAGACGGGTGGAGCATTGTCGAGTAACCATCCGTACGTCGTCACGATCAATGAGACAATCGCCGAATCGCGCAGGACACCGGAATCGGACCGGGCGAGCTCGAGAAGTTCGGCGTCATCGAAGAGAAAAAGAATGCTTCCGGAGGGTCGTACACCATCGCCACCACCCACGCTACCCCTACCGACACCCTGGAGTCCCGGCCTCGATCCAAAAAATACACCCATAGATTACAGTCTTCCGATAACTACGGCGTACCTGAAGCACCACCAGAGAATACTCGCGGAGAAGAACAAAGCGGCCGAGGCTGCCGTCTACGCGGAGTCCCTTTGGGAACGCGAGTCACGGGAAACGTCACCCATCGACGTTGGTGTCGAATACGAGGTTGGCGATTGCGCCCTCGAGAGAGATCGCTTCTCACCGGCGGCAGGCCTCATCGACACCAATCTTAATCTACTCGCGACCATTCAACACTTGCATTGCCAGGTCATGCTCGCCCTCACCGAGAGACTACGACCTTCGGTTATCCCGACCTCGTTGATGCTACCACCTGCCACGGGAATTTTACCGAATATTCTCATGGGCCCCGAATTCGGAATTTCCACGTCCGGCGCCCAACGATACTCGTGAACTCTGGCAAACGGTCGCTTGCCAGCCGGATCACTTCACTCGGCGAACGCCGGATATTCGACACTTCGCTAGACCGGCAGTTTCGAGGGGCCATTCACTTGTCAAATCCTTCAAGCACTTCTGTTCGAAATCGAATGCAAAATCACAAGAAATCGCCTGAAATCGCGAACCGTCTTACTAAATCAACCATTATGCGAATGTGGTTGAAATCCCCTGAAATCAGGTTTAAGTTTTTTGAAGTCGTCGGAAATCAGCATGAAATCACTTGATTCACGATATCGCTAGAACTCATCGGATTCTCGAAACAAAGAAATGTTATTATGATTTTTCATAGCATAGTCCATTGTCCGTGCGTTCGAGCGGTTAATCTGCGGCTTAACGCCAGTGCACGCGCCAGTTCATACAGAGTCATGTCAATTGACGTGACTCTGTATGAAAAAATTAAACATTTCTTTTAATATCTATATCTGTCTTTTTTAATCAAGTTTTTCATTAAAAAACATTTTAATTCAAATTTGAGTCACAAGATTAGTCAATAAAAAAGAAATTTAACCATTTACGATTTTTTCTCCCTCCAATGATTTCAGCAATCGCATGAAACCGAGTTGATGAATTCGAATGAAATCAATTGAAATCAACAAAAAATCCGTGAAATCACATGACTTTAAAAATAGCTCGAATGACTTATGAAATCACAAAAATCATATGAAATCGACTTCACACGGAAATCTCTTCCGCACCTCACTTAATAGTGAACAGCCCCTCGGCAGTTCGCGTCGTGAAGCAACGGACGAGGAACACGTGTACTTTGAAGAGTTACGCTGCACCGATATTCCATGAGTGGTGGATATTTTGAGAATCGAGCGGGGAGATACCTTTTGGCGAGGAAAAATGGCCAAAGTTCGTGATTTTTTGAAGGAACGATTTATCTACCATTTTTGTGACGTTGGGGACGTTTTGTTACTACTTTTTGCTGTTACGTGGTATTTTTTTTTTTTCATTAATCTTTCGCAATGGCAGAGGTATGGCACGGTATTCTAAACGGGTTGCGGCGGATGTTGTCAAACGGCGTGACAGGTAGGGTCGGTGGGATTAAGGGGCCAGTCCACTTTGGAGCCACGAAAAAAGGCTTTTTTCGCAATTTTTTTTGTTGAGGATTTTATAAAAGATATGAATATAAAAGTTGTTGGGCTTGATCGATAAAGTCTTGAAATACATTTAAAAAAATTTTTATTCATTTTTATTTATTTTTAAGTACAAAAACTATAGTTTAACGTAACGCCTCAAAAATCAACTCGGCAACGGCTTGTCTGAAACAAAAAAATCAATGTCCATTAGATTCAGTATGACACCAGCTACAAAATGACCCATGGATTTAAAGTTTTATCAAAAAATAAAAAAATGGCGAAACGAAAAAAGTAAAAAAACGCGTTTTTTCGCAGTTTTTCGCGAAAAAGAGTAAAAATAAAAATTTTAAAACCATCGAGGGTCATCTTGTTGCAAATCATGTTTACAAAATGTGATTCAAATTTCAAGAGAATCGGTTTATTAGTTTTAGAGTTACGATGGAGCTAGATTTTGAAAACATTGTTTCGAGAAAAACGCGTTTGAAGTTTATACTATGAAAAACTGTTACCTAAACTCAATCGGAAATTCCTGCACCGTACGAAATCCCTTCTGATTGCTCATCATCGTCGATTTCTTCAAGTGAAATTTTCAATCCGAAAATTTGAAATTTTCATAGTGAACTGGCCCCTTAATCTGAAAATACAAACCAACGAAGAATTCTCTTTCGTTAAACCTCTTACGCAGAATATGAACCAAGAAAAAGTGGGAAATGTTGATATTCGATGAAATGGTACGCTTTGAAACAAAAGGATTGAATTTTCCGAAAAAAATGGCTACATTTTGCGACAAAAAATACTTTTTTATTTTCAAAAACGTTTAGGTTCACCCTTTAGATAATAAGGTTTGAAATAGTTATACCACATTTCGTCAGAAACGGTCGATTACTTTTTTAGCTGTCACACCAGTTTTGGAAATGCACTTTAGAGGACCGTGCCATACGTTTACCATTTGTTAATATTGATAGAAAAACAAATACCCTGTTACCGCCAAAAGCAGTAATAAAACATAGCCCAAGTTTCAAAAATGGCGAAGAAAACTTTCCTTGTAAAAGAAAATCATGAAAATCAGCAATTTTTTCCTTGTCTTAAGGTATCCCCCCCCCCTTGAGATGAAAATACAGATGCTGAGAAATGTTGACTCCGTGAGTCTCTTGCCGCAGTGTTTTGTTGCTTTTTATCGACGTAACACCGCTTGCTACCGTCAAGTGTCACCCTCGCGACACACGCCAGTTTCATCGTAATTTTCAATAACGACACGATAGTTTTCGAAATTTATCGCAACTATTTTTTCACAGAATACAATGGTTTATGAGTCAAAATGCGTGTTTACCTCATGGCTAGGTCGAGCTTTTCTTTGATTTTTTAATTAAGAACATGTGTCACACATCCGATCGCTCAGAATCCTGCGGCGCCCTAAAGGGAGACCAATTCGGGCAACCAAGAAGATAGACTTTGTTAGTCTTCCGACAGAGCGAAATGTGCCTCTTTCCTTTCTCCCGATATATCAGCACTCTCGGAAAAAAACTGGGAGTCTGCCAGTCAGCTATCTGTCGTGCACTCGTAGCAGCTCGGTTGGTGCGCAGTGTCGCACCAACCGAGCCTTAGCTGAAACGAAAGTTCATTACCTAGCCTTTTTCGTCTACAGTTCCTTGTGGTGGATGGATCTGTAGTTTGTTTTAAAAACGCGGATATCCGGGAGATTGCAGGTCCTTCCTCTAGTACTCAGACGTCAAGGGTGACACTTTTAAATAATTGAGTTCGGCAATTTTTGGACAAAGTTCCGAAAACCTTTTATCGATATCTTTAGCGACCGAGTCGTGTATCTTTTCGCCTTGAACGTATGAAAACTGACTATGCGATTAATATAATTTTCAGTATATCCTACCTGATTCCGCCCTTCCGGTTGGTGTGAAACAAAAAACCACATTCATTCATCAATTAAATTATACTAGCTATAGTCTGATTGACGATTTTGTTAAATTATATGCATTAACGAAATATCAGTAAAAATGGTGCAACGTTTGTTGATATTCGTGAAATAAATTGAAGATTTTTTGTTTATTGCCGAACAAAAGATGGTGGAACATCCCGACGACGATAGCCAAAACGATATTTTTTATGTAGTAATTGTCTGTTTGGAAAAAAATCGTCTTTCACGTTATGCAAAATGATTTTTCCAATAACTCATATATATATTCTGGCGATTTCACAATTATCTCTGTTAATTTGGTACACCAATATGATACCAAAAATACATTAAATCACATCAGTAGTTCTCTTACAATTAATGCTCAAAACTTCCACCGTTTTTTGTGATACCACTGGAGTGATGGAAAAAGTCGTGGCACGTTTGGCTGGAACAATGTTTCCAAAATCAGGTTTCCAACCGCAGTAGCGTGACAGTTCGTCGACACTCTGCTATTTGGGAGAGAATATTCCTCTTTCTTGGCCGTTATACTGTGCTCCGAGTTTTTTTTCGGCATCACATATCAACAGTGACACGCAGCCCCGTACGCAGGGCACACGTACACAGACAATGAAGGGCAAATTAAGGGCCAAAATTGCGGAGTATTTATGTATGCAGCATTCCGGATCGCGAGGGAGACACTTTTGTTACGAGCTTCTCTGATACTTGTTGCAGTCTTGTATCGCGTAGAAATATGAGCCTGGTGGACGTGAATAGTGACGGTGATTCGTACTCTTTCACCCATGTTGTGGAGTAATTTATTTTCTACGGTGGTTTTATTCTACGACACTTCTTTCAGTTTATACGATATTCATATTCCCCTCGATGGTCAAGCAGCCCCGAAGTAGCGCAGAGGAAAGAGCGAAATCACAGGGTTGAGTTTTCAGTCATTGGGATTCAAGTGTTTGTCTCTTGTTGGCATTTGTGTCTACCAATTGCTCAGTGTGTGCGATGTTCGATAACAAGCGTAAAGGGAAATAAAGTTCTCGAGAGAACCGTAGGAAAAATGAAGAAAAAAAAGTACGAAGAAGGGAGTGATCATGAACTTAGATTATGATATAAAATGTATTACTGCACTAAACTATTCGGATGTTGAATAAGTTCTCGCTGCTTTTTTCATGAAAATTGTCGCTTTAGTTGAAAAAAAATCATTCCTAATGCTTTTAAACGTTTCGAACCTGTGGTGTGATCAACTTCCGATGATTCTGCAAGTAGAGCGTGTGTCCAACATGAGTCTTCATGAAGTAATGCATCGAATTCGACACATCAAAATCATTATTTTTGAAGCGTCTAAACCAATCCCTGCATGTTGTCTCCGATAGAGCATGGTCGCCGTAAGTCTCAACAAGAATTCCGTGTGCTTCGGCTGCAGTTTTTTTTTGTTAAGTAAAGTTGTGCAGTAATATTCCCTGCAAATACTCTTTTTTGGCACGAAATTTGACACTGAATTTCAAGCTTGCTTATAGTACTTCTCTATAGATGCGTTATCAACTTGAACAACACACAAGCAGTCCTGGTAACGCCATCTATTGAAAAACAGCGAGAACTCATTCAACGTCCTAATAAAATAAGGAACTTCGAGAAAAAGAATTTATTGACGGATACATAATTCCATTAGTTAGAATAATAGACACAATAGATGCTTCGCACTAGTCATGATTTAAAATTTCATATTACACCTAACATGTTACGCAACATCGTCACACATACATTTATTGACACTGATCACTACGCTAGCTAAACCACCTTCAAAGAAAAACATTAAAGCCAACTTAGCTACACTCAAATATATGTACAATTACGCGAACTGATTGCGACAAATATCGATACGGTTTCTGAAAATACGATCATACCGTGACGGGATGGCGACGGAATTATCACAATAACGGAATCCACATGTAAGCTGTTCCAAGCCGGATGTCACGGTTATTCCTCACGTGTATTTATCATCAATGTGGATAGTTCCGTTTTGCTCTTTACTCGTCCGTTGCTTGTACCGATGAGTGGCATCAGTGCCATTTCGTGTTGGTCGAGCTTTGTGACTCGCTGGCGAAAATTTCGTAATGGGCATGCGTGGGCTCTCGCCGAGCTTCGACCAAAAGGTTTGCATTATTTGTCGTACCCAAACGGGCAAAATCTCATCGCGTACGTCGAATGGCCTGTCGATAAGCTTCCAGCCAACGTGACATGTATGGTATCCTCTATACATAGTACTCTCGCGATCTCTCAGTACTAATTGAACAGTCTCCGCAAGCCAAAATCAAGCTCAGCTCGGACGAGGTCAAACACGTTTGAGCTCGTCCAATTATAATCCTCGTATAATTAATGAAGCAGTTACGAACACATTCGAAGGCGACTTCGTATCTGTACTCTCGTGACGTAACTGAAAAAATGATATCTCACACTCTCACACACGCACGCGCGCGTGTTTGTGTATTTGTTTGTTGAAATGTGTGAAAACAAATGTCCATTTTTTTGGGCCTCCCACTCTCGATTATAATTAGATGTAGTTCCTCTTTGGTTGCTGAAGGGGGAGGGGGATGGGCTGAAAAAAGTGTCAAAGAATTTATCGATGGACAAAAGCAAAAATAACCACGCAACATTCAAATTCGGTCATCAGAGATGGCCGTTTTTGAGAAGCGACGCATAATTATAGCAAACTGTGAACCTATGATGGGAGGTATTATATATATATAAAAGGATGTGTCGAACAATATATTGTATTTTGTGGGCAACCCAATTATTATTATAATTGAAAATAGTTTGGTTTAGAAGGAAGTAAAAAATATCGTTGTCCCATTCTTCACTAAAATTTGCTATCATTTTGCGGCATTTTCGAAAAAGAAGAGCTCTGCAATGAACTTCTGAAATGATGCCATCAAATTTGCATTTTCTTTTCTTTTCTGGGTCTCTCTTTTATGCGAACCCTAAGGAAATTATTTTCAATTGTAGTCAAGATTAGAAGAAACGAAAAAAATATACATTTTTTTTGACCCACTTTAATACACAAATGAACGTACATACATATGTAGTTGAATATCCAAATAGACCGGGCAGCGTTATTTATGCGACGTATCGTATGACGGTTCGTCATTCATCGTCCCCGAAAGTGACTATTCGTAATTATTATAATGAAAACGATCACTTCAGAATGAGAAAGCGTATAATAGATAAATAATAAACAAATCACGATTCGCTTCTAACAATGGCAAAACGTGTTGCGTTTGGCCGATACGTTATAGACGATAGGTAGAACAATATATTTTATGCTTCGTATCGCCGTGTTTGACGCGGTTTTTGTGGTTATTGTAAATTAGACGAGTCGTAGAGACGAAGAAGAGAGATCACGCTGTGAGTTCAATTATTTTTGTATAGATATTCCACGAAAACAATACGTACTAATCATTCTTGCCAAGAAAAAAAAATAGTTTTTATTTCGGAGGCTTCGTGAGCCTTCTTGGTTTTGTATTGAGTCAGCTGTATCGGGACGGAAGGTTGGCGGAATACAAGCGAAAGACAAGAGAAAAACTAAGGGGAAACAGAAAATTACGGGTATAGATTTGATAGCTTTGTAGAACGAAGTTCAGAATGTATGCATTTTCTTTTTTCTACGCCTCTTTGAAAGGATGTCGATCTGTTCTTCCCGACATACAAGTTTGTCCGATTTTTGCAGCAAGGGGCTTTGGATATGGTGGCGCACGCAGCAAATACGAGAGCGAAGCTGAATTTGAAAGAAAAGAAAAACGAACCAACAAGAACATGTAACATATTTAAATGCGCAAATGCACAAGGCGCTCGCTCGATAAAACGGTCAACGCCTATTGCATCAAAGTTCTTTTGTTCCCCATCTCGACGTATCTGACCGTTGTGTAGCCTCGACTCCGTGCGTAAATACCGACTCGAAGTAGCTTCTTATACGTCATAGGAGGAATGCGGTTAGACGGTGAGATGAGACAAAAAGGAAAATGCCTGGTGAAAACATAAAATATTCGATAGCCTGTGTCGTCGAGACAAGCATCACGATTTTTACAATGAAATCGATGAATGATTTATTGAATAGAAGTTCGATAATTGTTGTGAAAGTAGTGCGGAGTCTTTCTGCAAATAAATGTGTACCCATAGAAGACGGAGAACCTATTTGAATTTACACATATATATGTATGTACATATTGTACGTCGATTTAATTTTGTACATAATAGTAGCAAGCGAAAAACGAGGGAAGAAAAACATAAGAAGGACAACACCTATTTTCAATAATAAAGGCGCTGTGTTTGATCATCGTTATAATTAGTCTCCGGGTAATCGTGTATTATTTGTTTCACGAAACGCGTACATCCAAAAACTTTACCATTATCAATATTATACATATATCATGATTGTTAATATGATTCTTATTGAAAACCATCATTATTATTATATTTAATTTGCACACATGAGATTGATAAAAATATAAAGAAATTCATTGCCAGTATATGATTCCATATTTTTTCCCCCTATATAATCGACCTCGTCCTTGTCTCCTATTTTTTTTCCTAATGGCGATAAGAACGCATCTGACATCGCGAGGAAGCGAGGAATTACTTAATTGATTAAAATAGAGGAAACCGCGCTGGAGGAGTAAAATAAATTGTTCCAACGCGTCGAAAGGGCGATCGCAGAATTTTCCATCGCAGTCACGGGTACCGAAGTGGGAGATCTCTTTCGCCACAGCTGGATGCTAGCGGAGTTGTACCTACTTTCATCCCCAGTTTCATCAACGATACCTCCTGCCCGGGTACTTCACTCAGTCCCTCTACTTTTTCTCGCTTGTTTCCATCCATATGCCGTTCGCTCATTTACTCTTTCTTACCTCCCCCCCCCTCTCTCTCTCGCTCCCTTTCAACGTCTCCGCCTCGCCCTCACCTTCGATTTAGCCTCACCATTTCCCAGGCCTTAGGAAAACTCGAGCTTTGCTACCCGTACAATCCCAATAAAGCTCTGGCATTGCCGCCATACTACCCTCGGGCAATCCTATTCGATCCTGCCGCATCACTCTGCCCTGCTGTGGCACAAAATAGATGAATTGGTGGGAACTTGGACCATCACTTTATTCATTGAGCAAAATTTAACCGCGAGTGAAATCGAGCGAAATAGACGATTGGTGGAAACGAAGCTCGGAGACTTGACGTCGTAGAACATGCAGGTCTTTGCATTACGCCCACGCGCATTGGACATTTTCGTCCCTACGTACATTGGAAACTGGTTAACTCAACCTGAAGTCCAGAGAAAGGCTGTTGCTCAAATTTACGCCAACCCTATACGTATAGTCACTACAGCCCCAGCTTCATCCATTGTTATCGATTTGATCATCCAGGTTTCTTCAGGTTATGGTGAGGTTAGACTGAGGCTACTTGACTCGACGATGTCTTCTTTATTTTATTCGGTAAACATTTGTCTTCATTTTAAGCGGAAAAAGAGATGGTAAGTCGCGTGTCCTCGACGAATAAAAAAAATTCCCTCTTGCACGTGTGCACGTGGGACGTGGGTATTGACTACTATTGGGTAGTTTGAGTGACACAATTCTCTTTCTCTCTTCACTAAATGGCAATTCTGACGGTTTTTTCTACTGCTGTTACGCTCTATTCAGTCTGCAATCCATTGTTCTTCGGGGAATAACTCGTGGAATCTGTCACGCCTCCTACATGACTTGCTCTACTTTTTTGTCTTCAGCACGCGTGTGTAATATGTGCTTCATTGGATTTGTGAAGGGCTTCGATAATAGTGGCGTTCCAGGGTTCATTCATCGGTGCACTACCCTATTATAATAAATCTATGATCTGGGAATTCTATTTGAAACAGCTGATTATGCGTCAAAACAAAAAAGGTCCGCCATCGATCGGAATAAGTATTGGATAAATTCATCACACCATCCTCTTTAATTCCCCCGCTAGTGACAAATCCGATTGATTCGGTATTTGTTAATCTTCCATATCAAAGCATATGTTTGGTATATCAATACTTGATTTATTTTCTACCGAAATTTCCAAAATTTGTTCTGAAACACAAAAGACTATTCCGCATCCAATTTTTCGTCGTAAAGATGCGTCGGGCACTCGATATCTTTATGAGATGACCGGTTAGTTGCACGAATAGCGTTGGGCACAACGAATTGCAGCAAGCGACGTCACTTTTATTTACTCGTTACGTTGTATCTTGAAGTACACGGTAAGGTGGCCGCCCTACCGTGCTGAAGGGAGACGGTAATATCCGAAGCGTCCGAGCTCGAGGGTACGGCCCGCTCGTTCTCGCTCCAGAATGTGAGGGATGATTTTAGAGACAGTTGGAGGGTCACTTTATTGCATGATCTCCCCTCCCTCTCTTGCTCTTTCTATCTTGCTCACTCGTGGAGCTTCATCCCTTTGGCTACGTTGGAGTTGCCGAGGTGGAGTGAGGCAGTAGCGCTGTAGGGTTTCGGATGTAGGAGGCGGAGCTGGAGAAGGGAAAGGGAGGGTGTACATACAGCTTCGGCTGCTACCGCTTGGTCGGCGGGAAGCTGGAGGGTTCGCTGGATGGTTCTCGTGGATGGGTGGGTGGGTGGCTGGGCTTGCGAAATGGAAGCTCGCTGCCGACGGAATAGTGGGCGAGTGAGGACTAGGGGTTGGTTAACGTTGGTACGAGCGAGAGGATAGAAAGGCTTTGCTGAGAGACGGGAGAGGAGATGGAGGTGAGTCTGCAGAGTCTCAGGAGGGTGAGTCTGGCGCCAAGGTGTCGGTCTTTCTATCCACATATAGCCTTTCAAGCACAACGCGATTCGGTGCGTATCCTCCCCGTGCAAACTCTCGTACACCACGCTTTCCGTTACTCCTGGTCTATTGCTCCCTCCGCGGCTTCACCATTTTTCAAATTCTAATCTCAGCTCTTCTTGTAGGTCAGATCGGAATAAATAATATGGAGAGAAACATTTGGGTTCGAATACGGATATATTAATCTACCTGCGTTCCGAAACGTTAGAGCTTTATGAATCATCTTTTCTTTACATGTTGTTGCATTAATTTCCTCCCAATCATCGCGCACTTGTTCAAAAGTACAGGTATGTTAATTTTGCTCTCACGTACAAGGAAATTGTAGAATTTCGCATTGAGTCAAGCAACGGGCGTTGTATGCGAGTACCTCCGGAATCTCCCGTTCGAATGCAAACAAACTCGGAAAAAGTAGAACAGGAGAGAAGAATTTAGGTTTGCCGGATTCGTAGAAGAAACAAGAGTTTTCTAGGTGGTGAAAAAAGATGAAAGTTTGCTCCGACAAGTGAGTGGGGGTGAAAAGAGGATGGCGGCAATGAGGTTGCTAATTCATGAATAATGAAGGAACCGTGTCACCCTTCTTCCTATTTTCCTCGTACCTTCGCGACGTCGTATATACGCAATGCCGCCCTTTCAATAACTTTTTTTGGGATTCACTTTTCAACTCTGTTCGTATCGCAGTGAACCTTTGAAAAAAACAGGTGGACAACGAAGCTTCCGGAATGCTTGGCTTGCGATAAATACGCGAAAAACATTTATCTATGGTCATATCTAAATGATGGCAATAGACATCGATTTATAAACTTATTGTATCTTATAAATGTTTAATTTCTTAAGTACATTGTTCGCCTCTTTCCTACCGTCTTCAATGTCCAAAAATTTTAACTTGGATTAATTCTTCTCTTTCCAGATGTTTTTTTGTGACTATTCAGGTCATTTTATGTTCCTGTAAGTATTTTTTTTCACCACATATTTCTATTCCCTAGTCTAGTTACGAGATAAATAGAAACAGTCATGCAGAAACATTTAAGATTACGTCTGGTATGACCCCCTGGAATAGATATTTATCAAAATGCAATTTATCTTGACACCTTTTAGTTTCGCCACCAAAAATTCCTTTCTCGTGCACCCGGCTATTAGCGGCAACAACCCACCTCTCCATCTAAGGGTGTGCCTTTACTTTTTACTTTTACTAATTTCAGCTCCGGTGAGGAGTGGTCTCGTGAGGTGACCCTTAACGGAGACCCGCACCCCTGCGCAAAACGATATATACATCGGTCTTACAGAATGTAACTGTAAATTTATATAGCATCACTATATGCCCACTAATATGTATATGTGAGGTATTCCACGTGAATCCGGTGGACTCTTTCCCTGACGCCCGCCAATTCGATTTATTTTAAAACGTCTGATTCCGTTACCCCTAAAAGACGCCCTGAATGTTTTTTTACATTTTTCGAAACAATCCTGAGTCAAAAAAAAAACGTCCGAAAAAACGCCCCGATTTAAAAATCTGAAAAAATTCCCAAGAATGCGTGATTATATATAAACATATTCAAGCTATCACCCGCAGTGGAAGTATCGTTTTTTCTATGCTGAAGACGACTTCAATTGAAATTAATACCAGAACTTTTTGACTGCTAACGATTAGGTAGCCTTCTTCGATTAGGGTTACAAGACTGGCAACTTCCGACTTAATCAAATGCCGTCGAGCTATAATCAGCTAAAAAATTATACATTTTTTAGTGTATACATTTCTTGAGAAAGTTGTTTGATTGCTAAAAAGTACTGATTTGATTATAAAAGCTTAAACTCACAATTTTCCAATTTAGCAGAAAAGAAATTCCGTATTAAAAAAGTATGAGGAATACAGGGGAGTACATAACTTTTAAAACAAAGTTAACGTTAAAACAGAAAAAACGTTGAGCAATAGAATTTATTTATTTTGAGAGGGAAAAAATCCCTCGAGAGTGGTTGCGACGGTTATCTGCGAAGCTATGATATATTTTGTAATGTAAGGACAAATGCGATTTTTTACTTCTTTTTACATCTGTATCTCATATCAAACAATTTTTTTTATTAGAAATTGATTTTTTCGACTTAAAGGGCCAACTTTGAGCATTCCGGAACTGCCTGTCAACTTTCTCTACGATGAGATCATGAGATATTAATGATCGAAGTCATAAGCGTTATTTTGGCTTTGTTGGTCCTTAACTGTACGACAAATCATTGTACCGACTTCTTCCAAAGCTCAAATTGAAGAGGAAGAAATAAAGAAAAGTCATTTGATTGCGTCGTAAATTCCCTTGGCTGAAGAACTGTTGAAAAAATAAAAATCGAAAATGTTACGTTCGCAATTTTTCTTTCAATTTATTAGTGACAAGGTGTAAAAATGTAGAAGCCTCCTTTGAAATGCTTTTAAAATTTTCTCCGACGATGGTTTTTCGTAGAAATAGAGCCATTTGAAAGTGACCTAGAAACTTCGGGATATTTTTGTTCCCTTAATTTTTGTCACTAGTGTCTCAAAGTTACCATACATTTTAATTTATTGATAAAACGTATTATTTATTTGACACGAACGAATATTTTTATTTTAATATAAGGTACAAACACGGATGTTATGGGTCGAACACAATATCCGATAAATGGCCACCTCGTCTTTGTTTGCAAACGTTCACTCTTTTGACGAAATTACCAATAACATCTTGTCATAATTGCGGACGAATTTCATTACTTGTGGGTCCAATTGCTTCCTTAAGCTCCGGAATGGTCTGTGGATCTGTGAATGGTCTGTGGATCGTTGGATCCTTCCAAAAAACTACAAAGGAAGAAGTCCAATGGCGTCAAATCATATGATCTTGGTGGCTAATTCACATCGTCGCGGCGCGAAATAACACGACCATGAAACTTCGTCTGCAATATCTGCATTGTTTCGCCCGCGGTGTGGCAGGCTGCGCCATCTTGTCAAAAAAATTTGTCTTCCGAGTCCATGCTGTTTATGCTATCTATCGAATATTGTGTTCCTCACAAAACCTCGACGTTTCTACCTCATATTAAAATGAATATATTCGTACTTTTCAAATAAATAATACGTTTTATTAATAAATCAAAATGTCAGGTCATTTTGAGACACGCTTTATATCGACGAATGGAAATTGCCCGTACAAATTGAACGCACCCAGTGGCTCTTGTCCTACGATCATGATCAGTTCGTCACTAATAGGTGAGAATGTGACGTCAACTAGCATAAGGATTCGGCGCGGAGTATGAGAGAATTTACATGTATTGACGATTTCACGAAGAAACCGTATATTTATGAAGTAGCGAAGCCCTACCCTTGCTTGCCGATCGGGGCATACTCATTTCGATTACAGCGGACTAGGTACTCCATACATTCGCAACCAACATATATTTTCACCTACGTATATCCACACAAATACGCATGTCGTTGTGTCTACGTCTCCAGCGTTAGGGCCGCACTTTTAGACTTAAACAATCGGCAACGTGAACGGATCCGTTCCGAACTGGACACTCTGCACTTTCCTCTCAATCTATTGCAGGGTACATTGAATGACATTGAATGACATCGTTTGAATGACATCGCGGAGGCGCGATGTCATTCAAACGCGATTCTACGAAAAAGAAGACTATGAGGGATTCTCTATAGCGGAAGTCATAATATTCTGTTAGTTTATCAGGACTGGTGAAGAAGATGACAAAGTTAATGAGGCAAAACGAAGCGAGTCTAAGACCGTCTTACACTTAGCTCAACATCTAGGGGGAAATCTATTTACGGAGCAAGATGCTCCTTATCTCTTTTGCGAGTTACCCCTTTCAATCGTTCTCGCTTTTCTGTGTACTCTCGTTTCCTCATCTTCTCGTGTCGTTCCTTTCTCTCCCTCTCTCTGCTGATCTATCTTGCACTCGTTTTTGTATACATTTTTGTGGAGCTAGAACTATGCGCTATTACACAGTTCTGGGAAACACACTTCTTTCCGTATTACTCAGACTTCTGGACTTATGTGTCTGCTCCTCAGGCTTCATTGACAGCGATGTTTCCGGACGAACACTAGGATGACGATGATGCACTCAAGGATCCCTTGCCCTAAAGATCATAGAAGCGGTAGTGTAAGCACCTAGGGGAAAGCAGCTTGGCAGCAAGTGAGTTTCTATCCTCAAAGCTACTTGCGCACCCCACATTGCGAAACCCCGAGTGTATTTCGCACACCTCTGTGCATAACTCGCTACTCGGTGATGCGTCGGGCGCACATGTAGCAGCGAATATTCTACAGAAATACGCATGAACCCTGGGGTAAGTAAAAAAGTTAAGTCGTAATCCCACTATATTCGCCAGTGTGTTCTGCAGCGCTGATATCGAGATGCGTTTGGTATGCTAAAAGCAGTGCCCAATGCCAATTACTTGCGACTATATATATATATATATGACGAACAGTTCTCGGACTTTTTCTTACCAAGCTCATTATTATCAAAATAGTCAGTGTATTTGATGACCGTATGCAGCAGTTGACTTCAATTCTCATGTACGAAGAAGCTCACGAACCAAATAATAAACGTACCGAATATACTTACAAGTATATCGTCTCGGGCCGAATATACTTGCAAGTATATCGTCTCGGGCCGAATATACTTGTAAGTACATCGTTTCGAGCTTTCCTAATACGCAGGAAAGCCCGAAAGCAACGAAACAAAGTGCGCCGTATGTATGAACATGGAAATATGAGAATAACTCATTTTTCTCACCCGTCATCACTCTATGCTCTGCCGGTGATGATTCCTCACCAAACAGAATTGGAGAATGGTGGTACAGGATCGAATCGATTTTAGCAGAAATATTCTGCTCGGTCGATGTTGAGAAATTATTTGGTCCGTTCCTACTACTAGATAGATTTAGAAGCTTTCACTCTTGAGCGGTATTTCATATTAACTAGATAGATAATGGCCGTAAGACATATTGCAACTATCTGCGAATTTGTACTACTATCGCTCACTTGGAAGTACTCGGCACTTTGCTCAGTTTACTTGGAGTCCCGCGACACACCGTTATCCCGTACTGGATGGTTGGGTGGTCTGCGTTCTCCGCATCGTCTTTTGCCAAGACCCTTCATCGTGCCCTTCGTCCTGCGTCGCAAACCTTTCGCAGCTTGAAAGCAACGGAGCAAAGTCCCCGACACACTCTGTTTTCCCCATTTCCACCCTCGCCCGCTCGTCCTGCACGCCTGGTAATACCCCCTTGGCCCTCCAACCCCTAGTCATCGCACCGACTATTCCTCTCCCTTGCGTTCCATCCTTTACCATTCCACCCCTACAGCCCGACCCCTCGTGAAGGTGGGTGCGTCCTACCGGCGCCTGAATCATCCCGCTCGAGGCCGTCGAGGGGGTGGTTGACTGAACTAGGGTTTTGGCCGTGTGGAATGGGGCCGCTTCACTCCGGCTTGGTACACGGGGGATGGTTCGTACATAAGCGCACCAGAAAGCTGTGCGAGAGGGAGAGAGGGGGGGGGGTTGAGGGAGCGAGGGAGTGAAATGGAAGCAACGGCATCAGTGCTGGAATAGCGAGTAGAGAACGGAACGTTGTCTACCCGCTGGGCGAGTGGAAGAGGGTGCGAGGGATTTGAGGGAAAGCGAACGAGTGAGTGAGAAAATGGCTACGACCACGACGACGACGACTACGACGGCTGCGAGGAAGAAGAGGAGGCGGAGGACGACGACGACTACGACGAGAGCTTGTGAGGGACTCGGAGCCTCGCTAGTGGAGAAAGAGGATTGCGGATGGTAGCAAGAGGCGGAGGCGGTGGAACCGACAAGGGTGAGGAGCGAGAAAGAGCTCACAAGAGTGGATGGGCAAAAAGGGCAAGGGGTGGGTAGGCGGCCTGGGGGTGAATCAAGGGTGGTTGGCTGGGTAACGTCGGGGGCTGCTTGGTGAGAGAGGGAAACGTGCTAGGCGAGTGAACAAGCGAGGTTTGCGAAAGAGGAAAGGAGAACGAAATGGTGTGGTAGGGTGAGTCAATAGGGAAAGAGCAAGAGAGAGAGAGAGCCCGCGGGGAGGGGGGGGGGGTGGAGGACAGAAAATTCAAGCATAAGGTATAAGCGTAGCCGTAGAGCACACCGGGTTGAAAGGGGACGCTGCTTCTCTCGTTTGGGGCCATCGCAGGAGAGCAGCGGGGATATATAGAACGCCCGCAGGGGTATAAGGCTTCACTAATTATTTTTTGTCGGCCGCACGACAGGGGTGCCCTCTTGCTGGGAATGACTGAAATTGAATGAATGAGTATCTTCATGCGCGCGAGCATGAACTAGTGCCATAGTATAGGTATATGTACTGCATAGTATGTATCGTATAGTTGCCATACGAATGAGAAGGAAGGCTGCAGGGAAAAGTGAGATGCGCGACACGGCAGGGCACGGAGACAGAGGATGATAGCTTGACTGTGAATTCGGAGATGGACTCGAGTGAGACAAACGCGTCGTATAGAAGAAAGCTCGAAACGACTCCGCGGTCGCTACCCGAAAGGGGAGATATATGCCGCCAGTCTGCCTGAACAGACTGTTCATTTCATTTTCACTCTGTTTCGTTCTTTTTTTTTTAATATAAAAATAGAAGGAAGAATTAGCGCAAATGACGACTACGAACGACCGACTACACCTCGCATCTTCCTTCCAGCCTATCTTCTTTCACGAGGTTATAAACCGCCTTTTCGAACTCGGCTTTATCATCCGTTGAAGCGTCAGTGCGTTTCATTTAATCCCATCGATTTTCGTATTTCGTTGGTTGCGTACCAGCTTTAAAACCTTGTTCGCTACCTCTTTGCCGAAGTGTCGAAATATTTTATCGAGTCTCAAGACACTTCAGCGTCATGTTCAAGACACGATCGTCTTTGGTCGATCAGTCCTTGGAAGATGGTCTTTATTACATTGATCGCTATATGTATATACATTAGGAATTGTGGTATTAAACCATGTAACGTAAGATATAAGCACATATCGTTGTTTTCAGGACCAATCTCGATGTGAAATGACTTCAAACCCATCGTTCCCCATATATATAGATATGTATGCATGTGCGTGCGCGTTCCTGTGCATATACATACACAAACGCGCATACTATCGTGATTTGATTTTACATTCGAGAACCCGAAATATTTTTTAGCTATAATGTCGAAGTTCTAGCATATATGTAGTACTTTTTCCAAGCGACCGACTTTTTTAATACTAATATGTATCCAGGTGAAACATCATAGATAATCGTGTGCGTGTATGTACTGACGATAATGCATAATGTTTAATTCCGATGTAAGAAATCCACCCGCTGACTTAAATACTGAAAATATGCTGAAACTGCCACATCATTGATAGAACATGCATGTTGTCAGAATGGAAAATGGAATTACGATAGTATGACGTTAATCACAAACGCACGCGTACGATCTTGAGTGACTCACTGGGTCACCGTATTGTCTGCTTGAAGGGAAGCAAACTTCTATTTCCTTGACAGAGAGTTGCGGACGCCCTACAGGCATATAACCCATACCCTGCACTAGAATGTACGCTCCGTTCACACACACGCGCACGCGCGCACATGTATATATATATATGTATATATAGGATAGCATACAAAACTCTCCCACGTGTCCATATTCGTTGCTCACCCCCTCGCCTCATGTGCCATCGCACATAACATATACCCTTCCTAGACCGGAAGATGGTACGTCCCTTCAAGGTTCTCTGTCTCTCGGCGGAGGTTCCACCTTCGACGTTCTCTGGCTCGAAACTCCCTTCTACTTACACACCGACGAAGAGCTATACAGATCGCCCTCTCATTCGCGTCTTGCCTATGTCGCTTTCCTCTACCACACCGCAGAGATATGAGTCCGACACACAAGCACTCTCTCCTTTCGGTTCACCCTCTGCTACTCACGTACCAACACACGCAAGGACGCGCGGTCTATATACGTAGTGTTACGGAGGTAACGTTGAAGTCGAGGGTGGTAGAGCGCGCAGGAAACACGTAGAGCAAAAGAGAGAGAAAGACGGAGAAAGGGAAAGGTAGAGGGAGAAGAGCTTGTAGGGGTGCTTCGGGGGTGTTTGTTCGGGACGATACCATAAGACGGTGACGTGCAGCCCCTGCCAGGCTGCCAGGCAGCCTGCCGAGATGCCTGCCTGCCTGTCTGCCTGCCACTGGAACTAGAGAAAGAGAGGGTGGATACAACCCTTGGGTCTCGGTGAAAACGCTGCGTTCGTGAAGGATATATTCGTCTCTCTCTTCTCCTCTTCCTTTCCCTCACCCTTTCCTATATACGCCTCTGTCGGTGTGCCATGGATGAGGAGAATCGTGGTGGGCGCCGGCGGGGAAACCGAGTTTGGGGGTTGGACCTCCACCACATGTATACGTTCCAGCGCCCCCGAATGCGCTCTCGCTCTTACTCTCACTCTCGGTCTCTCCCCCACCCCCCTCCCTGCTTGTAACAAATCCCTATAGGGGGCTAAGAACCGAAAAGTTTGGAGGTTGCCCAACCAAACAAAACCCAACAACCCAAACAAAAAATCTCCATCTTTTTATCACATCTACACGCGGGATTTATTTTTTACTTTCACTCCTGAGTCAAAATTTTCGACTCGCTTCCAAGCAACAAACTGAAGGCTTCCTTTCCCGAGCAGAAATCGGCGATAGCGGATTAACGGGTATCTAAAGGAGGGCACAGTGTTCGGAAACACCATGCGTTAGGGCCTCTGTTCGACCTCCGGCATGGCAGAAACTGGACTTTTTGACCGAAAGGAGGTCAATGAGGTCCACAACTCAACCTACGGAACCTCAGGTGGGCCTACTTCGAGCGCTCCCGCAGAAGCTCCTGGCCCGCTTTCGGCCTACCGTACACTGCCAAAATAAATCTTTATTTGCTTACAATGCACACTGTACGTTTAAGTGAACTATATGCATAATATATTTAATAAATCCAAAATAAAATGAATACCTTAATTGAAAGTTTTTCCACAACGATTTTTAATCGTAATTCGTCATCCCATAGTCTATTGATATGATTCTTTGCGAAGAAAATATTTCACCTACGTATATGAAAATCGAACCTAGTTCCTTCCTACTCATAGCTACGCACGCTGCCCCAATGCTACCGAGTGCTTATAACATTTTAGTCGCAGACATGGCATAAGAAACCAAATGAATACCTATCATTATTTGTTGTATCACATGAACTACATCAATTAGTTAGTATCATTTTTATAATTAGAGAGCGTTTTATCTAATAACATTCTATAGATTTTTCAAACATAACCTATATATATATATATGTGTATTTAATTCCTCTCTCTCCACCCTCTCTACCCCCATGCCCCTTTGACGTGAGTGTTGCAACAAACACAGACCATTAGTTCAATCAAATAGAAAAATGGTTGACTACGAAAATTCTATTTGATTTAAATTTACAAAAATTAACTAGATCCATTTAGTAAATTCAACTAAATTGTTTTTTGAACAGATGAAACGGACTCACAAATGTATTGGGATCGATAAAATATTTAGTTATTGGACGACATTCAATTTTGATTTGAATGAATCAAATATTTGAATATATTTGAAATAAATATTCATAATAATTGGAAAAATTAGGAAATTGGAAAAATAGGAAAAATTTAGTTCTACGAAAAATCGGACCTCCTGGACCCTCCATCTATAGATTGAGGGTCTAGAGGGTTTTCTATATCGTCCATAAACATTAGAGTGTTATTATTAACACCGTAACGTTTTATATAGATATCAACATTATATGTTATTTAGATATACGGTGCCAGCCAAAAGTTTTTAGACACTTCACATAATAGCAAAGCTCGCGAGCGCTGGATAATTGCCAAATAATGTTAGAATTTATTTCAGTTATTATTTTACGAAGATACTATAAAGCTCTATATAACTAATTATTCTAACATAATTTTACAATTATCCAAAGTGATTGAAAGTTTTGCAATTATGTGAGGTGTCCGAAAACTTATGACCGGTAGTGTGGATTGGAATATATTAACGCAACTACATATTTCAAGTGTAATATATATAGTACTATATAATATACATTGCCGCTCAAAAAAGTTTGGATACACTAGTCGATATTTCTTGCCGCACTAAAAGTTACATAGCTTAGTCAAAAAAAAGGTAACCAAATTTACCGAACGGCGTTTTGAAGGGAACACATTCAGCTTCATTTTGCTTTCTTGAAATATTTTTTTTTTATCATTTTTTTCCCCCCAATGTGTACTTTTGTACATGACTGTTTTTCGGCTTTTTTTCGACCATCGAGAATTAGGCGTATCACTTATGGAAAATCTTTTTGTCATGTATATCCACGATAAACTTGAATGCAGTAGCAGGAGCTCCGTTTCGTTTTTTTTAAGATTCGTACGAATTTTTTCGCAGTTATGTCATTTCTGGCTAAAAAAGAGTAATTCTGGAAAAATCAATGTAACTTAAGAACTATAGGGTTTAAGAAGAAATGTCGGAAATGTAAAAAGTAGCGTAAATTTATACTGGATAGCCTGGAATTTTTGAAGAATTTTTCTGTGAGATTTTTTCTCACAGGAAAATTCGTCACGCCTATAAATTCGATGGAATTGGAGTAAGACTATCTACGAGCATTCTTTCATGAATCGCCTATAAAATAATAATAAACCGCAATTGAGAAAATTTGATTGTTTTCGCATATTAATATTGCACTAATAACTTGATAAGGTGACAATGTATTTTTATTAGTTGGGTAGTATTTATTCATCATCTGACAATGCATATTTACTTGTACCATTCTTCGGGCGATCATCAGGGAAAACGTATTTTTTTCATCATCGAACGGTTTACCGAACAGGCCACAATGGATTGATGATGGAGGAGATATCAAATTTGGGCCAAAAGCAGGTTAGGTGGAGTCGAGGACATGAATTTGAGATCAAAAGCAGGTTAAGGAGGCCTCTGTTCTGCACGTGTCACTGGAACTGGGTGTCGAAAGAAGGTTCAGGAAGTCTAACAGAGGCTACACTGGAGCAAGAGGAGGTCTCTTCATGGCACGAAACTCGACAAATGGGGTTTGGTAGGTTTACGGAGGCTGGTGGCTTGTGCATTACAAAAGAAATGGGTCCTGCAAGGGTTCAGAGGAGGCTAAACATTTTGTCTCGGGCTTCCACACCTGTGATTCGAATGAATGTTCTGGAATATACATATATACAACTGATATGTAATAAGTGTAGGCTATCAATGGTAGTTACGACCCGTTTTAATTGTTAAGAAGGATTTTTCTCCCCGTTAATTCACATATTCTCGTAAGTCTTACAATAAGTAGGTTTTAATGGACTAAGAACGACGTTTATAGGCAATTGATGCATTTGCATATATGTATGAGGTAGGTGTACGTTTTTACACTTTGGCACATAAATATAGTTCACGCACGAATGAGAGTATATCTTATGGTTACACGATTTGCAGAGACTAAGGAACGGATCTGGGGCACCAAAGAGCAGCTGAAAATATTTTAGGATTTATGTATTCCGTAGAAACGTAGGCGACTCTGGAGAAAATAGAAAGCGAAGTGATGGAAAACGAAGTTGGATGAAGGAGGAGAGTTAGGACCACGGTGGGGTACTATCAGGCTGGAGATGATCGTCGGAAAAAAGCGGGCTATCCTCTTCCTAGCTTTCATCCTCTATTCCCTCAGAACTCAATAGGCATTGTGGAAAGTGTCGTATTACAGTTAAGAGCACATTTAATGACAAAGCTTCATGTAACTGCACGCATAACTGGATCACAAAGAATTGACATCTTCCAAACAATTTTTTGTAGAAGGGAATTTCCAAATTCTTTCTTTTTCATGTCATTTGTATGCGTACAATTAAGGCTATGGTATAATTCTCTAGTATCATGCTAATGGTACAAACACAAGGGCTAGAAAGAAAAGGAAATTCCTCTCCATGAAATTGCATCTATACCACTGTTTGACGAAATTATTGCTATCAGTTATCACATTATATGGGATCACCACATCAGGTGGGTATCCAATGCAGTAGACGATCGGCCTTCTAGTTTCAGCGAAGATTCAAACTGTCAGGAAAATCCTGCTTGAACGGAACGGATCCGAGAGCCGATACCGGGATGCATCCTACTCTGCTCTGTTGGTACAGAACGATGCCATCGGAAACTGAAGGTGGTATGCTGATGATTCGGCGATTGCGAAACTTCCTCAGTACAGCCCCTTCTCGCTATCGCGACAACTCTTTTGGTTTATTCCATCTGGGTGAAAACTGCTGCCCTTCTCACCGCAGGAACTCATAGCACTGGAATATTCACGTTACTAAGGTGTACGTGGATTCCGATATGCCTAAATACCGAGCCCTGTTAGCCCTTCAGCAATCCCCCATCCGGACCCATCGCTATGGTTTTCGTCCCTTGCTGCCTGCATAGCTACCCTTCACCACTGCTGCCGAAACGTGTGGCCTCCTCATCGCATAGTGTCGTGTGCCTCACAAACGCAGCGTGGAGGGTCTTCTGACAGTAAATCGATTGAACGGTATAATTTATACCATCCCGTTTTACCCACCGTCGACGTAGCCCAGCACTCCAGCATGAGAGAAAGAGGGATAAAAGAGAGAGAGAGAGAGAGAGAGAGAGAGAGAGGCAGAGAGAAAGAGAGACAAGGTGACAAGAAGAGCGTCCACGCGTTCTCTCATTTTCCACTTCGTACCTACCTCTCCCCTACCTGCAATGGTCATTGCAGGGGTGAGAGCTATTTCAAGAGCCGGTTATCGTGGTATATAGTGTGCCCCTTATAGTGCAGTAGTATGATGCCCGTCGCAGCAATCGACTTGAACCTCCCCATAGCAATTAACACACACACACACACACATATATATATATACATATCAAATTCATTACGGTTGTGAAAAACGCGCATCGGTTTTGCTACAGCCGAACTGGTAGAGATATCGATGCATTCTACTAGGGTAATTCCACAAGCCTCGGAATTCCATTTCGACATTTCTTAGCATAAAAGAGGATCGTATGTAATTTTTAAAGTCCTTTTTCGAAAGCTTCATCCAAGCACATTCATTTAATATGTATCCTGTATCTTTATCTATAATATTGCACAAAAGTATACATTCGAGGAGAGCACTCAATCGATCACTGCCTGTCAAGACCCCAAGTTTATAAATACGAGTGTATTTGACAAGTTCCTCGAATCGTAATGTCGCATCATTATTTCCCTGCGCCGCAAACGTATCACAGCATACAAACAAACGGATTGCCCTGGATACGGTTGTTGAAAAGTACATGTCTTCTTTCCGTAATCAACATTGCTTGAACTTGGTTCGAGTCCCGTTATATCAGGTAGTTGCATTCAAAACCGCTGTTCGGCTGTAGGTGTTTCCAGGTGTTTTACAATTTAGTACAGACCGATCTCGATTCTGTCACGTCAAACGGCAGTCGGGTATCACTAACTTCCAGCCAACAGATGCCATATTTAGTTGAGACACAGCCTTCGAACGAGCAAGTTAGAAATAGGACGTGACAACTCGTGTCTTCGATGTGTACTTCTGCACTACTTCGATTAGAAAAAAAGTGCAGATGGAACTCAGGAGATTATTTACGCAGACTTATAGTGAGTCCGCACCATTCAAAACTATGTGCAGCGTTTGGTTTCGACTATCCAAAAGTGGCGAGTGTGGCCCTTATGTCGAGTAACGAGCAGTTCAGTAAAAAAACTAAACGATGCCGAATTGCAAAGTGATCTGGATAAAAATACTTCTCAAACACTTAACGAACTGGCTCAACAGCCCAATGTTAGCAAATCGACAGTATTCCGCCGTTTGCATACACGGAACGGAAATAGGAGGAAGGTAGCTGACTGCCACACGCACTGAGCAAGAACGTTATTGCAAATCGACTAAACATTACCATTTCTTTCCTTGTGAGGCACAGAAAAAAGGGATCCTCGTGGCGTATAGTAACTAGGGAGAAAACATGGATTTACTTTGAACATCTTCAGCGCATAAAATCAGGGGTTGTCCCTAACAAACCATCAACGCCGACGCCAAAACGGAATATCCGTAGCCACAAAGCCATGCTGTGTATCTGGCGGGATATATATATGGAGGAGGAGTGCTTTATGATCGCATGAAACTCAAAGACACGGACACTGCCGAATGTTACCAACAGTAGCGAGAGCGTTTGAACGATAATTTAATGGAAAAATGGTCGTCGGTTGCATTAAATCATCGAAAAGTGATACTGCTGCACAACAACGCTCTGCCTCACGATGTATTGGCGGTGACAACATTGATGCAGCTGAATGGGAGGTCCTTCCGTACCCAAGATATTTTCCGGACCTTGACCCGAGTGATTATCTCTTATTCCAGTCAATGCACAACGCCTTGGAAAATGCACAGTTTCGTAATTACGGGGAGGTTAAAAAATAGGTAGATAAGTGGACAAGAGAATGCGCCAAAAAAATACCCTGTCTCTGTCAGGGCATTTTTTATCGTCAGGATCCAGGTTTTACCAGAGACGTGGGAGAAAGTAGTAGCATAGGAGGGGAAATACTTCGATTAATGTAATCCAACAAGTTTTTCCAAGATCAATGCTCCAAAAGCAAACAAAAAGCAGCGTTTTTTAATGCAACCACCTCATTTATATATATCGCGTTGACGATGCTCTCCCAGTCACCCTCCCGTAAGTTCGTCGAGCGAGTTTGGGGGTAGGGGTGATGATGGAAACTCTGTGACGACATACTCACAGGGCTGTGCGTTGGTGGTCATGCGGCCAAGTGGATCACAGGGGGTGGTTGGGCGAACCGATGCAACCCCTTTCCTTTCTCTGTCACTCTGACCAGTGATCATAGGTGAACCCGAATGGCGCCTGGCGAACGGGAGAGCCCTGCTGTCCTCCCGGAGTCCAACCATCCATATAGGCGTGTGTATATGTTCACGTACGCCGGCCGCACCATCGGTACATGCAGCAATGCTCGCGGAAGGGGCTAGCTTGTCACTCCCGAACGGCTTTCCTATGTATTTATGACCATATTTGTGATGCTAGAGCGTTGTATGTGCTCACACAGTGCGCCGCGTGTCGCCACATATTTTCCATTTTCCACAAGAACGAATATGTGCACGTTCGTAACACAGCCACACCCACACGCACGCACACACACACACACACACACACACGTGCATATATATATACATAGGACGCACCTATAGAAAGAATAGCAGTGTGGGGGTAGCAGGTTTGGCGCCCTCTGTAACGCTCGCGTTTGCAGCGGAGTCCATTTCGTTCATGATGGCGCTACATATATAGAATATGTATTTGTACGGGTGTGATTGTATGTATGTGTGCAGATGATTTTGCTCCCGTGTTCCACTCTACCGGGGTTTCATCTACAGTTACATAACGCGGATGCACGACAAGCAGGAGAACCACGACGCGGACTGTTGATTGTGGTCGGTGGGCCAGAAACACCATTGCCAGACGTCTAAATTATTCAGCGAACTTCCGATGCTCCGCGCGAGCTGCCCCGGTAGCTTAGCTGATTCGTCACGGAGCCAGTAATGTAGAACTATAGGAGTGATGGAAAGGCTTTTCAGGAGAAACGAAAAACTTTTGGCGATCGATCGGTTAACATTATTCGGGAAAAGGTACGGCGCTCATCAATGGACACATTTTAATTCAATCGATCAAAATGTATGTACCTCGAATATTTCACGCATATTTTGCCCACCCTAGAGAACCTGCTAAGCGCTCCGACATAGATCCCGGTGATACGTATTAAATATTGGCCAAACAATGTTTCGTCTCCCATTCGCATAATTGAATGCTTAATCACTGACATCGTTATCAATCATACGTAATTATGGAGTTATTCATATCGTGCATTACCAACATAATCCCATGGTTGAGTACTGAATGTGCAGGCAGGGATAGGCCAATATAATCAATTACGATGGATGATCGTTTGCAACATCGTTCCGACTTCTATGCATTATTAATCAGCCGGCGTTATCATCATGCGGTCAAAGCTAGTCTAAACACCGATGTCATGATCGACCCTAGGCAACTCTGGCCGAATGATTTTACGGCCTTGACCTTGTGGCCCTAACAGAATAGGCGAGAAACTATTGACCACCCTTCTTTTTTGTTCATTTTATTATGCACGTTCTCTATACTCCTCTGCAATGGTCTGCCGATTCAGCTGTCAACCTACCGAATATTGGACGTATAGGTAAATTCGCACGTGTGCCAGAGAGCCAGTACCGGTGCATAATTTAGATGATCTTTTGCCGGACGGGGAGAGGCAGTACGTGCATGTGGTATATTCGTGTGTGCGATGTCGAACGTGGGTGTTGTACGGGTAACGGTGTGTTTGGCGTAACATGGAGGGCTCCGATGGGTTGAATTCCGTGTCGGGATTTGCGATGTGCAAAGGGGAGCCTAGAGTCGAGAACTGGAGATTCGAGGTTCTCAATTCGTCAGTATTGAGAATAGGATATTGGTGAAGCCAGAGAGACATCGTCGAGTTTTCCATACTTCTTGGATTATTCTCAGCGAAAAATACTGATCTGAGTCCGTTGAAAATTCTTCCTGTTTTTCGTGAAATATATACTTTTTACATCTAGAAAACACCGTAATATCATCAGATAAACCAGATAGTAAGCGCTGCCATTCGTATGTCCAAATATAATGAAAAAATGAGTGCGATCCCTGTATGATTTCATTTACGTTTGATAACATCTTTCACGCGCTAATACCGCATCCCTCCTGCCCCTCATACGCATTCAATCATACTGCGAAGAGTGCTCTCGGGCGCTCTCAAGACCCTCATTGTTTTCCACCCATTTTCTAATAGCCTGAGTGAGTAACGATCCTCCACCATTCTCCTCCTCTCCGCTGCTTTCTATCTTCTCTACCCTCTTTATCCTGTAGTCCTAGCACACGATCGTCCACGCAAAGTGGGTATTGTGGTGTGACCTTTAACGACATAATCTACTGCACGACGATGACGGCGACGACGACATTGACAACGAGGATAGGGAAACGAGACATAATGTGCGCTATAGAGGAACCGTACGAGAGAAGTACAAAGAGTGGGAAGACAGAGAAGGAAAGTCGGGGTGTTAATTGAATAGAGTGCGTTGCTCGAGTTTTCTTCCGCCCTCATTTTGTTCTTCCCCTTTCTCTTTGTTGTCGTTCCCTTTATCGTCACTGAGCAACGAATGATCCGCCGAGTGCTGAAGGAAGAAAAGAGGTAGAATAAAACGAGGTGCTCGATAAAATTGGACCCAGCAATGTTCGAGTTGAACGACCACCGGGAGGAATTCCATTCCATTCCCTTTTGGCAGTTGTTTCTCGTTTCTAAACTTTACTCCAACGTTTTTCCTGATTTAAAAGAAATTATGGCTATACGTCGGATGTATGAGATTTACAAGGACTTCAGGATAATGACGTTGGTCAGAATTACAATACCGGAATTCCGAGACACAGGTGTGACCTATGACGAAAAAAAGAATAGGAAGGATACGGTACGACCGATCCCAGCACTTTCAGTTGTCGTTTTTTTTACTTCACGTTACGGTGACGTTAAACAATACTATGCCTTATGTAAATGAAAAGTTTCATAATTGACGGTATGAACCATGCGACTCTTCAGGACTTATGTGCTTTTAGTTAAAAACCCAAATATGAATCAACGATGTTCAACACGCTGATAATCGCTTTTGATGCACTATTGCTCATAATTGTTGGGCGTTCAATTTCTTTTTATTGCCTGTCTCACTGATGTTGCAAGAACATAGGCGAGCTCAGCCATTCCTGCAGATATTTGGTGTTGAATCTCTCAACACGAGCGAACAAGGGAAATTCGCCGGAAAAAATGGAATTAATTATCTCATGAGAGGCAAAGTTAATGCGGGTTGCGCCTGATGCGCGGCATGAGATATATATATGAGCATCTCACATTTTCCCTCGTACTGGCAAGTCGAAAGAGTCTTGCAAATGCTTCACGTCAAGCCTCCTCACGCAAAACGAACTGACATTCTTTTTATTTGGGTTATTTCTTTCCCTAACGTAGCACGGTCATGTAAGAAAGAGAGAAAGAGAGAGAGAGAGAGGCAGAGTCTATGCTCATTTAAGCACGGAGATATTTTTATTTTTTCATTGTCTGCTCCCTTGCTGAGGAAGCGCGTTTTACTGCAGTGGATGCTATTTTAAACAGATAAACTCATTGCCCGCCCGAAACATCTTTAGCCACATATGGCAAAACGGTAGTACCCCTACTCTCGGCAACTAGAAAGTCCAGGACAGTCGATATAACTCTTTGAACCATAGTCTGTCACTAAACCCGAATGACTGCAATATTACTTCAAACGTGTTACCTCGACCTTTTGACTATATAGATAGAATTATTTAATGCAATTCTCGTGGCCAATTTCTATCCTTTCTCTGGCTCCCGCTATGGCTATCCACCTCTCCCATGGCTCATGCTATCTGGTCAATGTTATCCAAGCTCTCAGTCCCCGTTTCTACTCCTGTCGGTTACGTGCAAAAGGGGAAGGGATGCAAGGGTCGCTGGCTGCACCCCTCACATCTACGCACCCCATCATAGTCACCCTGCGGCAGGTCGATATAGAGGGTCTCGGAAACGCACAAGAACTCGGGGGCTTCCATACATGCCTGCGTGCATATATGAAGCACTACAGTCCACGCAAAATCTATGTGCCCTGTACCGATGCCGCGTGATTCGGATGTAATTCCGAAATTAGCTTTATTGTGCGTAATCAATAACGAGATTATATGAAGGTCGAGGAGAGAGTTCTCATCAAAAGACAACGTTCAATGAGGTATATTTTCAAGAGAGTGAACCGTACTTAAGTTTGGCTCACCGTTTGAAAGTTTTGTGCGGTGACAAGTTTCGCATAGTAGTATCGATTTATCAGCATTTTAAACGATGTACGAGTTTTGAACGTTTGCGGATGTTTTGTCGATCAATGCTGAAAATGTACGTGAAATTCTGATAATTTTTTGTTCAAATTTTGATCAAATTTTGACATTTGATGAATTGTCAAAATATGTAATATGCGGGAAAATACTAGGTGTTGGTGTCAGTACTGCAGGAAAGCTGAAATGACGGAATTATTTGGGGTTTTTTTCCCTATGACCCATAGCCTCAATTTCCGGGTGTATTATATATATATATATATATATATATATATATATATATATATGTGCATATAGATTTTATACGGAAGGCTGATGGAGAATCTCTTTCGTATATAGGCTTCGGTCAGTCAGGAACAGCAGACCAATGCTGAATAGGGGATGAACACGGAGTGGCCCGCCCTTCAATACATACTCAAGCGCCCTTTACTCTTGGCTACCGCGATGTGGATGCAAACAGTCTACGGACTTACCCTCTCTTGTGTGCGAGGATAGCCACCCCCGATCATTCGCCCTCGCTTTGGTTCGCGTGAGACAAGTCCTGCGGATAGGGTGAACGACGACTATAAGGGGAGAGGAAGCAGCAACCGTGCCAGCTAGGCAGCTCATGTTCGCTATAGCAAAAGCAGAATAGGGCCGTTGCGGACCCTACTAACTTCGACCTCACAAGGCAGAGGGAGGAGGGCTCCTGCCGAACGTAGGCTGAGAACCGCAAGGCTTGCAGGCACACATACAACCACCCAAACACACACACACACACACACACACACACACACACACACACACGCGCGCGCGCGCGCGCGCGCGCGCGCGCACACACACACACACACACACACACACACACACACACACACACACACACACACACACACACACAGGAGGGTCAGGGATATTACGGATAGCACTTTTAGATATCCAGCAGTCCAACCCTCGTACACCCACCGCTACCACCTCAAGAAGAAGAGGGTGGAAGCAGCAGGGCTGGAAAGGAGAAGGAAGGCGCCTGAAAGACTCGGCACTGTGGCTATAATGCCATAAGAGGTAGTGACAGATATAACCGTTACGCGCAGACGTTCAAGCATTAGGTGAATGTTTTTCGCTGGCTTGAATTCCGAATGACGCGAATGTATGACACGTATGAGAGGGAGGGATCTAGAATCATTCTCACCACTGCGGCATTACTCGAATAGCGGGATAGAGATGTGCTGCGTTCACGTGCACTCTCATGGCATATTTTTTGTTCCATCGAAACGATGAATGTGACCAAGGAATGATGCGGTGCATTGCACAGGGTCACAGCCCCAATCAGCTTTTTTCTAATTACAGATTCATCCAACAGAACGCCAAAGCCGGTGGTTTAGATCGTCTCCTGTCGCAGGGAAGCGGGTTGGGCGTTGGCAGCAGTGGCAGAGGCAATGCGATGTTCACGTCCCTTATGCCTCTTATTCTTCACACGTATCTTCTCGCAAGATTCCTCTCCAACTCCCAAATTGCCCAGCCACCGTCACCTCCCGCAACTCTTCGCCTAGAAAGCTCACCCTTGTACCTGGTTTGCTTCTGTACATCTCCTCTTATATAGCGCATGGCAATTCAGTTAAATCTATACAAGTTCAGACAACGCATGTCATCGTTATTTATACCAGCATTGGCTAAGTGGCATGGTATAGTTCGAGATATGGGAACATTAAAATTGAAAAAAAATAGTTGTAGTTTGTCAAAACGTTAAAAGTTA
>OX632363.1:16615944-16660944 GCA_951751655.1 Ophion costatus | reverse complement strand
GAGCTGCACGGAACTGCAGTTTGAAATGTTTAATTTTTTCTTGAAAAACCCAAAGGTAGATTGATTTGATTGCTTATGGCCTAGACTTGAACACGCACTAATAAATTTAGATCACTTGCATCGTTGCAAGTAAACGGCGAGTCATGTTTTGGAAAAAGTCGCAGTGGTCCTAAACCGACCGCCAATGGGTGGTCCGAAACCGACCCCTACGTATTTGCGCAGTAAAGATTTTCTAGCTGCCATGGCATTAGGATAGTCGTTTCGTGCAGCAATTCCGTCGGCTATTCGTAGTTATTGTGAGGCAGAAGGCAGCTCAGACACCGATTGGATTTGTAATTTTTGCATTAAGCGAGTAAAATTGTAATCAATTCATTCATTCAATTGTATTTCCAAAAAAAGACCTTAAGATGTTTTAAAATAAATTTGAAAATTATTCCCAAATCGGATTGTTTTACTGACAGGTTGCAAAATAAATTTAAGATTTTGATTTTTTGCTTGATTCGCTGTAAAAAATAAGGGTTCGGGTTCGGACCATGGGGAGGTCGATTTCGGACCACGATTTTTGAGACCGACCAATATGTAGACTTTCATTACGGTTATCAAATAACGATCCCTCTAAAGAATCGAAATTTGGTTTGAACAAAAAAATTAATTTGATGCACTTTTATTGCTTTTGCTGATTAGGCGGTCGGTTTCGGACCACGCTATCTATATATACATAAAAGGTTAAATTTGAAAAATCTATAGCATATTATTCGATACAACTCGTTAATTATCCTAATGATATTAACTAATTGATATAGTTTATGTGATACAACAAATAATTATGGGAATTCATCCGTTCCGTTATGCAATATCTGCGACCAAGATGATACAAGCACTCCGTAGCATAGCGGCAGCGAGCGTTTCAGTGTGCGTGAAAAACATTTCAACAGGCCAGGGAATGACGAATTATGATAGAAAACCGCTGTGGTAGAACTCTAAATTAAGTGTTTCATTTCATTATGGATTTTTGGAATATCTTATGCATATAGAATACTTGGATTTACAGTGTATATTGTAAGCAAATAAAGATTTATTCGAATCGAATCTTTATTTAATCGATTTGAATATATATAATATTCGAAAAAATAGCTGAAACAAAAGAGATCGGAGTAGGCCGTGAGACAAGGAAAAATTTGATTAAAAAAGGTTCTATTTAAATTAATTTTTTTTTTTTTTGACCATGCAAGCAACTTGATAGGGGTCATATCAGGCAACGAGGTCAACCCATATGTGACACAACATTACATTTCCTAGTAGGGACCTTTCAGGCGGCCTTATAAGTGCCTTACTAGGGCAGTCAGGTAACCTGAACGGGCCCTGATTTAGGCCCCATCACAATTTCTACGCGGGGCGATACAGACTGTCATGATCGTTCATATAAATATCAATGACGGTTCATTCGCTTTCGATAATAAAAAGACAACCATTGTGGCGAATTGTGGCGAATCACGACAGATTCATTTTCACCTTTAACCTTGGAGCATAGTCTACAATTCAACTGGATTTTTTTGCGCATTGATCCAAATCGTCAAAGATATATGGGAGAATAAGATTCGTTCATGAAAATGGAAGCCTTTTTGGCGGTGCAAAAAAAACGGAAAGGTGCGGAATGAGGGTTTGTACATATGTGTACATGTATATATATAGAGATACATTCCTCATTTGGTTCGTCGAATCCTGGCCACAGGAGACCCAGGAAAAATATCTTTTTATGTCAACCCGCCCTCCACCTTCTTTCGTATTTTCTCCTTGACGCGACCCTCAAAGCTCCCTTCGTTCTGGAAACCTTTCTTGGCCGGTCTTTCTACATCTACGTTTTTTTCGCCCGTCAGAACCCTCCCAGTGCCCTCGTTCATCTTTCTCACTCCGGTCGGCCCCGTTGTGCTTGCCGGAGATGGTAGCTCCGCATCATTCCAGCTTTTCGCTATTGCAAGTGAGACGCGATGGAGGCGAGAGAAAAGTATAGGGTGTGGCGCACACCAAAGAGGGACGAACACTTTGTATCATATACACCAGAAAACGAGAAAGAGAGAGAGAGAGAGAGAGAGAGAGAGAGAGAGAGAGAGAGAGAGAGAGAGAGAGAGAGAGAGAGAGAGAGAGAGAGAGAGAGAGAGAGAGAGAGAGAGAGTGAGGCAGGGAGATCGTCAAAGAAAAAAGATATCATCAGCCTGGCTACTGAAGGTTTCTAGGCCTTGGTCTCTACAAATCTCTTGTAAGTAGATCCCGTCTCCTTAATCAGAAAGCTCTCACGTGATCGACATGAAGAAAAAAATATCACCGCACACTATGGCTCGCAGGAAAACTGCGGGTACGCTTATTCACTAAATTATAGTGTCAACTTGTGTATGGTAATTCGGTGTATTTATTTTTTGCTCTAGACAGATACTAAAAATAGTGCTGATCAATCACGGTATAGCCCTTTGCATGATTCTTCTAGGCGTATTTCTAGTAATTCTTGCATACAGATCGTTTTGATACGACGCAAAATGGATGTATATATGAAAGCTGGAATGACGTCAGAGAAGCTAGCACAGTCGCGGCCTAAAACTTTGAGAAAAAACCCTCCGCCTATATATCCAAGAGTAGTATATATATACACATAACTGTGAGACGTTCGGTTCGGTTCAACCGCCCTTACGGAGCAGCTTCGGACGCTATGGCCTTCGTCCAGTGAAAGAGGGAGAGAGATAGAGAGAAATTGTGGGAGCAAGAGAGTGGCTGGTGGGTTTTTACTCTGGACGATTCAGGGGCAGTGGAAAGGAGAGAAATGAGAGAACCTGCCCGACAACGAAAGAGGGTGCGAGGCACAGTGCTTCGCTGAGTGAGTGGGTGCAAGAGAGCGAGAGAATCGCAAGGGAGAACGAAATGGCGAGCCGGTGGGTTTGGAAAACCCAACCTAAGAGACTTGGTCGGTAGCGCAGAGTCGAGACACTCGGGGCGAGTAAAGGCTGAAGGAGAATAAGGACGGTCCGAGGGTTTGCTGACAAGGAGATGGGTTGGAGAGACTAAGGGCAGGAAGGGGGTGAAGGAGGACGGGGATGAACGTGGATTCTAAGGGAGAGGAACCGTACCAGATACGAAAGACGAGCACGATGAAGCGGCGCTGGCCGTCAGAGAACAGCACAGCCCTAGGAGATCCAAAGGGGGCCAGGCTCTGGGGGTATAAAAGAAGTATGGAGGAGGAGGGTGCCTGGTATTTTTATCCTTCCCTCCTCACTGTGGTATCTAACCACCCCGCTCTTTCTTGGGTCTCTCGTAACCCGTGGTCGGTGGTCCGTGTACTATGGTGGCGCTTCCTGCAAGTTACCCCCACGGTTCTCTCTATACCGTTCCGTTCCTCTTCTTTCTTGTCTATCTAGTGCGCTCACACACATACACACCTTCAGACTTCAAGAAAATGGCCAGCGAAAGCATGAAACGGCCAGACACTCGCCCAGCAGGGACACACCGATGTGTATTTGTCTAGCGCAGCCTGTGGATATTACGCCGTATCAGATCCGTTGGCTGCATTACCTCCTAGTGACGTACGTATACCTGAATGTCTTATACGTAGGACAAACAGATATTCTACCATTTGTCAATTGTATAACGAATGAGATATAGAACAGTTGGTGAATCCAGGGTCACAATGTTCTCTCGCTCTTTATTTCTTATTCCTTATTTATCTACCCCTCTCGCTTTTTCTCATATTCCTGCATCTTAAAACTCCTCATACTAACTAACTCCTCCCGTTAGTTAGTTAGTAATATAAATATAAAGTTAGTTAGTAATATAGTATTAGAATATATATAATATTTATAATATAGTAATATAAAGTTAGTTAGTAATATAGTATTCCCGATAGTTAGTTAGTAATATAAAATCCGTATTAACGGATTGCTGTCTAATGTAAAACACAAGCTGTCGTTTCGACTTGATTTTCTACGGAGGGGGGGTTTCGTTGGAACACTTGTTTTTATAAATATATACAATACGTCACATATGCTTGAGTTGAGCATGTTGGAAGGAGTAGTCACCAAGTCATTCTACGTTGTGGTGCTTGCCAAAAGCTGTATGCCTATACGCTGCTACGTGACAAGTTGCCGTCGACATTAGAGAAGCTCCAACGAACGTGCGAGTTCTTTTGAGCCAAAGATTCCCTCTCTGACTCGGGAGCGCGGGTACGGACCCCGTCGAGGTTTTTGCTGGGTGACATGTGATTCTCCTTCTTCATCGTGAGCTCGTGGATCGCTATTATATGGGAGGTGAGCGAGTAAGAACGATGGATATCAAGAGATTCGGCGAATGGTGAAAGGGACCCCAAGGATATGCACGGAGAACATATCTCTACTTGAGAAGTTCTACATGCCACTTTCCTCTTCTATTATGATTTATAGCCGCGATAGGGACACTACTGCTGCTCACTCTCATATATATGTGCATATGTACATATATCTATATGTATACTGGGCCTACTATCTTACTGCTAGTGTATGTGGTATGGACTGTGTCGAAGAGTATATGGGTTTAGGCTTTCCAGCTGGCTTGGCCTGCTTATTCTGCCTCTTTATACCGAAATCGCTCCACGTTGCGGCGGCACTCAAGACCCTCCGCGCGATCTTTTCTCAACGAGATTACAAAGGATCGCACAACCCAGCGCGAAACTCTGTCAAGATCCATAGCAGGCGCGACGTGGAGCGTTTCAAAATACTCGAATTTGCGATTTTTCGCTTGGTTGATATTGCTGTGTATAGGTAGTGACTTGATATGCAGCGAAGATCAATGGTGGAATATCGCTCCGAGGTGTTCGTTAATATACATCCATGGGGCATCTAGCTAATTGAATTAATCTCACAAAAACTCAAAAGAGAATTTAAAATTAAATTTTCGTATAGTGCGTGCCTTCACCCCCTAAGCCATCACCCAATACGAGCTTCAAACGTTCATCTCGACTCAGGCAGCGCGAAAAAACGATTAATTTTTTTTTTTTTTTTAAACAACGACGTTCAAAATTTCCGTCGAGTGCGAATCGTCGTAGAGCTCCAGGGAAGACTTTGCCTCTCGTCTTCATTCGTCGAATACCGAAGGCACGGTAGATAGGGCACTGAAAAAAGGGAGATACGTTAAGCGTAGTTGTAGATGGGTTGGACGGGAGTCAGCAGATCGGGAAAAAGTGTCTTTCCCGGCCAGGACCTCTCTATTCTCTGGGAGCCGGGGCAGAGCTCCGTATCTTTCCACGAAGGGGCGAAGGGTGGTCGTCATCGTCGTAGAAGGGTAGCCTCTCTTCTATGCCTCCAGCTCGAGCTTTGCTAGTACGTCGGACCCTCTCGTACCGTTGGACGCCCGAGAAGGAAAAACTCCGGTGGCATCGCATCCCTAGTCGAGCACATCGTAGCTACTATGTAGGTAGGTTTACTGTATATAGCGTGCCAGAGGGATACGCCGTAGAGTAGGCGAAAGCGCCCTTTATACGTGCTTCGGTGAGAGTGGGTTTTCGTTGAAAGAGCACGTGTATGAGAGAGTGAAGAAAATTGACGGTAAAAGGAAGAAAGAAAGACGGAGATAACCTTAGGAGAAGCGAGAGGGGGGTGTTTATGTGTGGAAGGACGAAGGAGGTCGGCTCGGGAGAGCCGTTTCACCGCACGGACCATCCTATATTACGAAAGTCTCACCCATTCCCTTCCTCCTTCTTCTCGCTGCTCCAGCTCCGGTTTTCTCTAGAGCTGTGCTTTCGCTCCCTCTGGCTCTATGCTAGCGCTGCTGCTGCCGGTGGTACTGGCGCTGCTCAGAGAACCCTCACTCCGCTGCTCTAGTCTTTTCCCTCGTCCATACCCTCATCTCCACTCACCCTGCTTGTATTCCTCTCTATCTCCTTCCCTCCATATCTCCGTTCCTCCTTCTCTCTACGATGCCCGCGTTATATCCCTCGTCGTTTCCCCCATACCCCTCTTACCGCTCGTCGCCCGAACCACGCGAGATGAAACCCAACTTCTCTTCTCTACCCCGAGCCACCCCGGCTCTCACGCCACCGCTATACTCTCTTTCGCCTCTACCTCGCCGACCCGCCGTCGCCGAGTCCAGGAGTCCTTTGGGGCCTGAATTGGCGCTGCTAGAGGTTGGGTGAGCTCGAAGGGTGGCTAGAGGGCTGTAACAAACGGGGGTTGCGAAGAGTTGCGGGGAGAAGACTACGCTCTACGTTGCCAGAGAAAGCTCTCTGTAGGGATAGGTTCGAGCCGTATATAGCAACTCGGAAAAGCGAGGAGTTTCGAGAGAGTAACGTAAGAGAGAGATAGAGAGAGAGAGAGAGTGCAAGAGAGAGAGAGAGAGAGAGAGAGAGAGAGAGAGCGAGCGAGAGAGAGAGACAGAGAGAGCTGGTGGGAAAGCAACGAGATCAGCTCTAGTGCGAGTGGGGTGGAAAACGACGGAAGGTGGAAGGATACGAGAAAGAGGAACGTGTCCGAGTGGAGAGAGAGTTCTCCGATCCTCAACGTATATATATACACGTTGAGGATTGGAGAACTCTCTCTCCACTCGGATATATATATATATATATATATGTATGTATGTATGTATGTATCTCTCTCTCTCTCTCTCTCTCTCTCTCTCTCTCTCTCTCTCTCTCTCTCTCTCTCTCTCTCTCTCTCTCTCTCTCTCTATGCATGTATGCATGGGTGTATCCGTATATGTATGTGTTTATCCAACACAGTAATATCTATGTTGCGCACTAACGCCGCAGGCAGATATTAATTTTACGAGACCCTCGCACTTCTCGTATGCGCTACGTCCGACCACGACCTGCATCGACCAAAGAGATAGACACAGAGTCCTGAGGAAATGCCAACCGGGACAAACCTCAAATATTCGCTTTGTACAATTTGGACCTGAAATCGCGAAGAGGAATGTCCGCCATGGAAAAAATTGCGAAGGACAATGAATAAATGTTTATGATCGTACGTAGAAAAGTATATTACTCATGTAGAGGCGAATAACTCGAATGAATAAACATAACTTTTTTATATCAGATGTCCGAGTTATTTATTTCAGTCCGAACAGATCGAATTACCGTGCTAGCACGGTGATGACAGCAGGCAAGGTTTGTGGTACAATTTCAAACTATCTCAGCGCAATTATTTTCATAATGTACAATGCATATCTTCCAGGACTTCACTTGAACGTCGTAAAAGGGGATAACTTGGAAAGACGTAGATCGGAGATACGGAGTATTCGAGAACGTTAGTACACCTCTGGTTATGCGTCGAAAAGACGGGCAACCTTCATCGAAGATAAAAATTAAACAAGTGTCTGCTTCACTAAAGTCCCGGTATAGTACTTTTGGATCGAATCATGTCATTGCAGCTGATGGGGACGGGTGGAGGGTTCAGAGCGCATACAAATATATATATATATATATATATATATATATATATATATATCCATACATGGTCGAAGGGTAAGTTCGCCGCTTCGTGGGTCTCTCGTTTTTGTCCCACTTCATGAGTAACGAAGATGGCGATGTGCGCAGAGCAAAGGAGGAGCAAGGGAGCGTGGGGGGACTGGGGTAAAGGAAGATTGCGCAAGAGGGAAAAGAGGGCGCCGAAGGACTTGGTTGGCTTGGTTGGGGGAGGAGTCGAAGGTAAAAGGACACGAGAAAGCGGAAAGAGAACATTGGTCCTCTCGACGACGAGATCTACAGCGTGGCATCGTCGGAGTTCCCAGCTCCTATAGCATACGATATTAATTTCAGCAAGACTTTTATCTGGTCTACTTTTACCCTGCAGAAGGATTTCAAAGCTATCTGCAATTTTGTTTCTAGTCTTCTGCGAATATCCTATTGCGTTCGCCGTTTTTTTTTTTTTCATGTTGCATTTAATTTCACGGTAGCCATGAAGCACGAACATTTCAAAGAATATTTTCGATACAGGAAAGACGTGTATCATCGTCGCAAAATACGGCAACTTACGTGACGACTAGCTCTACAGTATACCATATCGGCTCACTGTAGAAGGAAACACACCACAGGGAACACTACTCATGCCTATATATTTTCTCTTGTCCTCGAGGCATCTCTGCTTGTCCCAAGAGCAGAGGTATATGTATAGGGACCACTTGCACACACGTGTCAATCTCACCCTGACCGGACGAACTGCTGTCCTTTGTTCGAGGGGACCCTTTCCAGAAACTGTTTATGCGTTTCACTCCGTCGGCCCCAGTCGGCGAGCATATATATATATATACAGGGTGGATCTTGGATATCTGGATACTTGGATATCTTCGAAACTATAAGGTTCACAGAAATATTTACTGAAATGACATTGCACAGTACGAAAGGGGCCATACGATAGCGATAATAATTTTTTTGCAGGTGGAGGTACTTTGGACATTTGAAGGACGACTCCATTTTTTTAAATGGATCGGTATGTTTTTTTTTCTGCATCATGAAAGAGGAGCTTTAAACGAGTAAAACTAAACGATCTATAGCATAAGGTCATTGAAGGTCATAGAAAGTACAGAAAGGCGATAATTCTTGCAGTTTCGGTAGTAAACAAAATTACTACGTTTATAGTCAATGTTCGAAATGACGACCATGAGTATCAATGCAAAATTGGATTCTTTTTTCGATCGATTGACTTGCAAGTTTTACGGTGTCAGAACTTATTGATGCACAGGCTGTAAAAATTCTTTGTTGCATGTCGTCAAGTGTAGTTGGTACTTCTTTGTACACTTTATCTTTCAATGTTCCCCATAGAAAGAAGTCTAAAGGTGTTAGGTCTGGGAAACGGGCTGGCCACAATATTGGACCACCACGTCCAATCCAACGATTTTGAAATTTTTCGTCGAATTGCCTTCGTGCAATCAATGAATAACGTGATTGCATGACATCCGTTATGTTGATACCACATGGTTTGTCGTGTAAGTAAAGGCAACTCTTCGAGCAAAAGACCCAATGTATCTTTGATGAAATTACTGTAGATGTTGCCATTCAAATTTCCATTGATAAAAAAAGGACCAATAATTTTAGCACCTATGATTACGCACCATACATTCACAGTCCATTGTCTCTGGTGTTCACCCTGCCGCAGCCAATGTGGATTGTACGTTGCCCATAACTGCATGTTATGCAAATTAACGTTCCCATGATTTGTGAATGTTGCCTCATCAGTAAATAAAACGGTATTAAAAAATGACTCATTGTTTTCGATCTGACGTTGAACCATTCGACAAAACTACGCGATTCATGAAGTCGTTTCCATGCAATTCTAGGTGAAGACTAAAATGGTACGGGTAAAATTTGTGACGGTGCAAAATTCGAAGTACACTGCTCCTGCTAATGCAGGATTCATTTTCAATTTGTCGCGAACTAATGTGAGGATCTCGGGACACATTTGCGAGCACGCCGATTTCCATTTCTTCATTCATTACGCGTTTCTGGCGTACACTACTGCGGACACTTAAACTACTGATTTGCCTAAGTTTATCACAGTCATCTTTAAATGTTTGACGCGAAGGCTGAGACCAATGTGGATATCGTTCACCATACAAGGTTTTTACCCATACAGCATTTTGTTGGCATTCGCCATAAATAAGAAGCATATCGACTTGCTCTTCAAACGGATACATTGTACTCGAATGACCGATTTATCGATACTAATCTTATCAGGTTTATCTTATCCTGCAAACTTATTAAAGTGTCCTTGAAACAGCGTTTATTTACAGTGAAGTAAAGCGTGAGTATTATCGCCTTCTGTACTTTCTGTACCTGTTTAAGAAATGTGTAAACGTACATAATAATGCACGCATTGATATTGATAGTCGTCATTTCGTACACTTACTGTAAACGTAGTAATTTTATTTACTACCGAAACTGTATCATCGCCTTTCAGTACTTTCTATGACCTTCAACGACCTTATGTTATAGGTCGTTGAACTCGTTTTAAGCTCCTCTTTCATGATACAGAAAAAAAACATACCGATCCATTAAAAAAAATGGAGTCGACCTTCAAATGTCCGAAGTACCTCCACTTGCAAAAAAAACTATTATCGCTATCGGATGGCCCCTTTCGTACTGTGCAATTTCATTTCAGCAAATATTTCTGTGCACCTTATAGTTTCGAAGATATCCAAGGTGATAATAGTTATTGATCCACCCTGTATATGTATATATATATAAGGATAAAAATGAGGGTTCTTGGGAACGGGCAGCGGACGAGAGTTCGTATGTTGGCGGCGACGTATCTTCGGAGGACTAGCACACGTTCATATTCATACCGACGCAAACATATAACGGTGTACATACGTAGAACGATAGCGTGGAGTGTGCGCGAGTAAGGTTCCTCGACTAGCAATATACTCGTATTTAATAACTTTAAATCGTTCAAAGGAAACGAAGAAAAGCGCGTCCGCTGATACAAAAGCGCTTCTCTTACTCGACTACCCTTTCTTTGTCTTCGATCAAAGCCCGAATTCTTAAAAGGTCAGCTTACGGTTCACTGCGCTGTTCGAAAGTATCCATCCTTCGTCCAAGAAAATTCTTCGCGGTCTCGTTATCACAGCTGTCAACCAATCAAGCAGAGAACCAATTCACACAGGGGAAATTGTTCGTCCGCGTGCCCTCTAAATGAATAGAAGTAAAGTCTAAACAGTCTAGCAAAGGCCAGTTCTTCGTCCATTCTGGAGAATTAGTCTGTACGGTGAATCGAAAAGGTTTTGCTTATATCTACAACACGACATTGGGAAACTTTGTGCGTGACAGTGCTGAGCAAGAAGGGTTAGAAGGAACAGCTGACGCTACATATAAGTAGTATCCAGATTGGATAACGTAAACATGGCTCCACAATCGTTGAAATCGTTAGCTGGCAGCACCGCCGGATATGGCGGGGAGGGGAGAGGGGGAGGGGGCAACGAGGGTTCTGACCGGAGATCTGACAAAGAAAAAAATGGTCACACTCTTATAAAGCATTTTCCTTTGATAACACTTTAAAGCGTATTTCTGTCGAAAAATAATTTTCAAAAACACGAAACACGATAAACTTTCTGTGAAAGAATATATTCCATGGATTATTATTATTTAAATGTCACAAGGATTGAGCCAATCATTCTTTTGTTTTAATTTAACAGAAAATTGGAAAAATTAAAATATTTATTCACTGATATGGTTTTCGGCAATTGCTCAAAAACGCCTATGGAAGTTTTAGTACTTGGTGCCAGACGCCTACATCCGATAGCATATACTATCTTTTAAAAACTTTAGAAAAGTCACGAACATTTAGCTTTGTTTTGCGTTATAGAAAAATATTGGCTTGGCTCAAAAATAATGATTATTTGTTGTAATACAAACAATGGTTCCATTATATTTTTTCATTAATCAATTGTACACAAAAATGAAACGATTTATAAAATAGCCAAGTGCAATGTACATATTGTGCAAGTGTAGAAAAAATGTTGTACTTAAAGTTGTTAAACCTGAGAAAAACTCTAATTAAAATGTTTTATTTTCATTTAAAGAAAGGCATTATAACAAAAATAGATAACACCATTATAGAAGACTACAATGTATGAACCGCAATTGTACACAAAAATGTACAAATAATCAATCGTATGAAAAAAAGAAACGATTTATAAAATAGCTAAGTACAATGTACATATTGTGCAAGTGTAGAAAAAATGTTGTACATAAAGTTGTTAAGCCTTAGGAAAAATCGTATTAAAATGTTTTATTTTCATTTTACAAAACGCATTATTATAACAAAAATAGATGAAACGATTATAGAAAAGTACAATGTATGAACCGCACGAGTACACCAGAATAGCGCGAAGAGCGACGCGTTTCAGGACGTGTCACGCGCGTCTTCGTGACGTAGTGACACTTTTCGACAGCTGACTGCTATCTTGCCTGATATATATGGGTGTATATTTATATACACATGTATACATATACTATATACATAATGGATATATATATATATATATCCATGGACACATGTCGCCCGTTATATATATATATATATATATATATCCATTATGTATATAGTATATGTATACATGTGTATATATATATATATATATATATATATATATATATAGCGGGCGACAGTGTGGAATAATTTCTAGTCATAAAATCGCTCCGAAATTCGGCATATAATTATGAGACCTCAGGATTGAGTGGATGGATCGAACAAATTTGTTCAATTTTAAACACGACATTGTTCATATCATTATGCATGTTCGAGTGAAATTTCAGAACAGTCTACTATTAGATTTAGATTGGGAGAAAATGGGTTTTAAAATTGCAATTTTTAACACTGTAGGGTCTGCATTGACCGAAAGTCAGGTCACATAATTCGGCGTACCATTCTACTGTGTTTATAAATTTTTTAACCAATTTATGTTTAGGTAGCAAACTAGTTAGGGACAAAGTGAAAACAGTTTGGATAGCCTTTATTAATCAGTTTTGTCTAAAAATATTCAGAAAAGACAGAATAATTCATCATAAACAATATTTGTCCCCGACAATAAGAAGACATATGGCAACACCGTAGAACAGTATTGTGCAATACTTCGAGAAAATAATAATAAATATCGTGTTCCTAAACTTAAACACTTTTATCGTTGAAAAAATATTTGCGTTATAAATATTAATTTATTATATTGTTTTTCCTACCTTCATAAACAAATAAAAGGATTGGTTAATTCATAACTAATGAAAAACTTTGTTCGATTGAAAATGACTTCGAAATCAAAATCTTCGTTGCAGTATTACTTTAAATATGCCGCGCAATCGAACGTTATTGAATATGTGACACGATACAGTGTTGCCATATGTTTTTTTTGTCATTGGGGACACACATTTTTTACGGAAAATTTTTCTGTCTAAATTTCAATGCAAACCCTGCAGTGTACAAAATATGCAATCTTAAAACGCACCATGTCAGCGTCGAACTTGATGGGCCGAGGCTCGGCAAAAATGCTTGGGCCAGGGATGGAAATGTGACGGGCGGCTGACGCTGAGACGCCAAATATTGGCTACGCCATAGACTGTAAAAACGGTAATGAAAAATCATATGGAAGAGAGTAAAAATAACCTAAAAATCTCACCGGATACTATAAAAAAAGATTGAAGCTCTTCAGATACATTGAAGACGAAGAATGAGGTTATTACAAGCTGGTAACTCTCAAGCGAATGCTTGCAGAAAGAGAACAATTTCATCACTAACTAACTAGTAACAGCCTAGAAAGTTTAAAAAACACATTGGTAAAGGGTAAACAACTATATCAAGGTTAATAAACTTTAAAACAATGTAAAAAGGTTAAAAGAGATAAGACTAATAACTAAAAAAACTATGTAAGGGGTGTATACTATATCAAGGTTAAAATATACAGAGGGATGAAGATTTGAGAATCATATGAGAGGGTAGACTTTCGAAAAAAGATATTCTTTGCAGAGTGAATAAATTCAGAAAATATATTGTTCGGAGTAGAAAGTGAATTATTGGTGCTATTCAGTATTATTATGAAATTAATTAACTGAAATAAGATATAGTTACTGTTACTTAGTATTATTATAAGCTGAAAATTGAAATGCATGGTACGCAGAATAAAATTCTCCTTTGCTAGCTAAACTGACAACAGTACATAACATTTTTAAATACATTAGGACCGAGTAAAACTGTAAGCTAAGACTGCGGAAGTTTCAGAAATACAATGGTGATGATTTATACGACCAATACATGCAAAACAATGCTAGCATATCAAAACAACGATATAAGCTATTAATACTAAGTAACTACTCTGAATTAAATTTTCAATTCATTACTCTGTAGTTCGTACGAGGTTTATTTGGCCAATAAATAATGGTGTCATTGAGAGTATGAACATTTTTTTTAAACAGCGAGGAGATCGTGAAGAACATTTTCAAATCATGTCGCAGATTGCAAAAACGATTATGTGCATGCTACCGCAAGGGGAAAAATACATCTTGGGTAACTAACCAACCACAGCATAAAAAGTGTTTTATAGGACATTGCTAAGCAGTAAGGCCCTTATCAGATTCAGTACCGATATTACAAGTTGTCTTCAAAGTGTACAGTAACCGAAAAGTAGGCGGCCGCTAAAAGATATTATAATGGCTACGCACTGCCGAAGTGTCGAACCACCGCGAAGTCGGCGCGGCAGCAGAAAGATTTATCCACAAATACATGGATCGACATTGCTAAATTAAGGACGCGGGGGACTTAAGATCTTACGATTGCAATAGTAATAATCGACCCATCGTTTGTAGCTTGCGCAAGTCTTGTCCAATTTCAATCGACGAAATGTTTGTATTGCAAGCCGCCTTTGGTATTTCGGTATGTATTTTTACGTCCTCAGAAAAACACCTGGAATAATATTGTCCCAAGAAAACCGCGCGAAGTGTCCACGTTCGATTGTGACGAAGCTTTGGATATTTTTTTGTTTAGTAGGTGAAAATCTTTAACCCGTACTTTTTTTAATCTGCAGAACACTATTTTCAGGAGAAGAGGGCGGGCGCTGTAACATTGCTTATTTCGAAAGTCGGTATTTAGAATTCACGTCTCCGAAGGTTTTTATTACGTTCGAATGTGATTTTCTCGCAAATCGATATCTCGCAATTCTGGGGTTTAAACCACTCTCCAACGTTTTTCCACTACTAACGCGTAAATAGCTCAAACCTACGTGCTCGGCAAATTCCGTGCTTGTACAAGTCTTTGGATTGCAATGAAATGTTTACAAAGTGATTGTCCTTTCCCGCTATCGCCCCGTAAATACCTTCGAAGATTTTCTTCGTTTGCGGAAAAGCGTATTATATTTTACTTTCGACTACTGTATGTTTGCCATACCACGATTAATTTTTATTCGTATTCCTAAAATCTCCTTCACTTCATATTTTTCCTGTAGCTTCGCGAGGTTGGACAGTATGGAGAAGTATGGAGAGTACGTTCATTTTCAAATGAACAAACTAAATATTTTTAACTGTCTTCGTAACAATGATGTTTACGCAAAAGTGCGGAAACATCAATTTGGAAAAAATCAAACTCTAGTTCAAACGCTGGTGTCAATATTTAGATGGATTAAAATGGGTCATGTAGATACGAACCCGGCAGTCGGAAATCTCGTAAATTTTTGCATTTTAGGAAATACCGTGACGTGCGATATTTGTAGTGAACCTGCATAATCATCACTTAGGCATGGTGTAAAAAATCACATATTGTTAGTTTTGAACATTTACCCAAATAAACTCACCACTAGAAAGAACATAATCCATAACAAATATGTAGTTTGATTGTTTGGAAATAAAGGAGTATAAAATAAGGTGGGATATCATTAAATCAATTAATCATGCATCTGATCAACCTCACAAAGCTACATGAGGAATATATAGAAAATAGGAATTTACAGTACCAATTGTATGTAAATATCTTTCGTAAATATCCATTAAGAAGATAAACCAAATATGCAAATAGGAATAAAAATGATTAATTACAAATGAAATTATAATGCGCTTCGTCGCAAATGCTGAAAATCTTTGTTGTTATTTAGAGGGTTAAAGGCGGAGAAAGAAAATGCTCATTTAGGAACACCAAATCAGCTAAGCTACACGAAATTTACGTAATTCACTCGCTGATACCATTTGAAAAATTGAAGGTCGGTTACAACCCTTCAATGGCGGGATATCGATAAACAGAAAAACACGTACCGGCTTTTTTAAATCCATTATACACGCTTCAAGGTACATCCGAATCTAACAAAAATCTCCATAGATATCCGTTAGAAAAAACAGATGTTTACAATAAGCAAAATACGATTTGTTGTTATCCTTATCATAAACACGCAGTGCTCAAAAATACAATATTTTTATGGTTTCAAATTCTTGCCTATCTCGCTCCGTTTGAAAGTTGTCGAAAAACGAAAATAATTCCATTATTTAAGGGTGCGAAACTAATATTTTAATTCTGAAATATCTTAATGATGCATTAAAATATTTCAACAAATCCACGAGTGTTATAAGTATTCAATTTTACATATACTCACTTGGATACTGAATGGTGTCCGGTTCCAAAAACAGCCACAAAACGATGAAAACCACATATAGGAAAACACTATTTTTTATCCATCAACGATATACTACATCCCCTAAGGTGTGGGAACGAAATAAACGCATCTCACTGAAAAAAGTGCCCCGAGATACCATATACCCGAGTGCATGCTAAAAAAAGCACTATACTGCATGGGGACACGCGACTAATAGTAGGAGAAATTGCCCGAATACTCGATCGTCTCTTCACGTCATTAAGGTAAACGTTTCACGGCGGGCCGTATTGAGTGGGAGCACAAGCAGAGCCCTTCTGTATTGTTGGTGAATGGCAGTGGCACTAAATAAACAATAAGTTATAATAAATTATTATACCCAACGATAACACTGCAAGAACAAATATGTTATTTTTACACACTTTAGGTGTGTAAATAGCTGTAGACACTTTTTACACGTTTTAGTGTATTTAAAAAATAACGGTGTGGAAATAGCATGAATAGATGCGTTCAAACAACACACTTACGTGTGTCACTTTCTTACACACGTTAAAACGTATAAAAAGTGTCTACAGCCATTTACACCGTCAAAGTGTGTAAAAACGACACACTTATTTTGGCAGTACTGTATATACACTGCCGGCCAAAAGTATGGATATACCTAGAAAAATTTCGCCCCGCACTAAAAATTTGATATCTCTGTGAAAAAAAAGATATCCGGATTTCCAAGGCGGCATTTTAAAAGGGACAGATGAAGCTTCACTTTGCGTTTTGGAAAAAAAAATTTCGATTTTTTTTAGACCCGGGACGCCATCTTCAAACTGGCCGGTTTTTGGCTGTTTAAAATCGGCTGCACGTCTTCAGGACATTTTTTTGGCATTTTTTTTCAAATAACCTTAAAATATAGAGCAATAGTTACAGTTTCCTCTTTTAAAAAGTTTCGTACGATTTTTTTTGACCGAGTTATCGCATTTTTTTTCTCAAAAAGGCAATTTTGAAAAGATGCTGCTGAAATGAGAAACTTTGAGGTTTAGAGAAAATTGCCATAAGAAAAAAAAAGTTGCGTTACATCGTATTGAATCGAGCAGAATTTTTTCAAAATTTTTTTTTCAACATTTTTCGGTCCAACATTGAATTTAAAAAAAAAATTTTTTTCAATTTCTTTTTTTTCTCAATTTTTCGCCGCACAAAACACCACCTCTTACTTCTTACCTCATCTAAACACAAGGAGCGGAAATAAAGCTTCTTGTCTTTGTTTACATTTTACCTTTGTGGAGCGTAAAAAAGATTAAGTATATTTCTCGCGAGTCGATATTCTATTTCTCTCGTGTTCTTTTTCGCTCGTCGTTTTTGTTTACATTTTTGATGCTTTGGAATAATGTGATGAGTGTCGCGCTGACCAAGCCAGTTGTGCGAAAACTTCGAACGCGAACACGTGTGGTCTACAATCGACAAGTTTTTACGCAAATTTTTTGTTCTTAACGGATGAAAATGGCACGGAAAAAAGAAATCCTACTGTATAAAAGAGGGGCTATTGTCGCGATAAGGGATTGTCGTACAGAGAATTTGCCAGACAAACTCGCGTGTCTTCGAAAGGAGTGCAGACGACCATCGGGAGATTTAAGAAGTCTGAGACGTATTTCAATCGCAATCGTCCGGGTCGACCCAAAGTGACAACGTCCTCAGACGATCAAAATATCGTCGTTACCAGCAAAAAAAATCGTCGATTAACAGCAACGGGAATCTGTGCCAAATTTATCGAACAAAGGGAAACCTCGATATCACTGACGACAGTGAAACGTCGTCTTAACAGTGCTGGCCTCAGAGGCTGTGTCACCGTGAGAAAATCTTTGTTGCGTCCGGCGAACAAAAAAAAACGATACGCAAGGGCCCTGGAACACAAAAAGTGGACGATTAATCAGTGGAGAAATGTACTCTGGACGGACGAGTCAACATTTTTAATCTTCGGTAGTCGTCGACGCATTTTTGTTCGAAGAAATCCTTCGGAAAAAATGGCACTACAGTGTTTGATACCAACTGTCAAGCATGGCGGTGGCTCCATTATGGTGGGGTGGCTTCTCCGGTCATGGTGTCGGAGACTTTGTGAAAATTGACGGCACAATGAGAAAAGAAGAATATACAGAAATTCTCATTAATCATGCGATTCCATCAGGGCTAAGAACTATCGGGCGTGGTTCTACCATGCAACAAGACAATGATCCAAAAAACAGTTCCCGTCTCTGTCGAGAATATTTGGAGAACGGGGCAAAGGAAAAAAAATCGTGAATATGGTGTGGCCGCCACAATCACCCGACCTAAACCCCATCGAACTTCTCTGGGAAGAGCTCGATCGAAAGATACGAATGACCTGCCCTACATCGGCCAAAGATCTGTGGCAGAAACTGCAAGCTGCGTGGAGATCCCTCAGCTCAGCTGGATTCATTAATCGATCGGATGCCACAAATCGTTGATGCAGTGCTGAAAGCCAGAGGTGGGTTTTTCGACGAAAAGGACGATTAAATGAGGCAAGAGGTGGATGTTTTGTGCGGCTAAAAACCGAGAAATAAAAATTGAAATTTTTCTTTTAATTCAATGTTGGAGTAAAACATTTTGAAAAAATTCTGCTCGATTCAATACGATGTAACGCAACTTTTTTTTCCTTTTGGCAATTTTCTCTAAACCTCAAAGTTTCTCATTTTAGCAGCATCTTTTCAAAATTGTCTTTTTGACAAAAAAATGCGATAACTCGGTGAAAAAAAATCGTACGAAACTTTCTAAGAAGAAAACTATAGCTATTGCTCTATCTTTTAAGGTTCTTTGAAGAAAAAAATGCCACAATAAATGTCCTGAAGACGTGCAGCCGATTTTAAACAGCCAAAAAAAAAACAAAAAAACGGCCATTTTCAAAGTGGCACCCCGGGTCTAAAAAGATCGAAATTTTTTTTTCCAAAACGCAAAGTGAAGCTTCATTTGTTCCTTTTTAAATGCCGCCTTGGAAATCCGGATATCTTTTTTTTTCATAGAGATATCAAACTTTTAGTGCGGCACCAAATTTTTCTAGGTGTATCCTTTTGGCCGGCAGTGTACATGGGATGCATCGAAATAATAAATTGAATAACAAACGCTTTTTACCGTCAGAATATATGCATTTATTTAACTGAACTCAACATTACTTATATATCACTCTGTAGTATGTACGAGAGGTATCACTGCTTTTCTTGTCTTCGCGTAGGCTAGGTTCTCATACAGCTTCACGATGACGGCCGCTTTTCGCTTGTCGGTGATGGCCTCGGAACAAAAATACGTCGCTAAAGATTCAATGCAGCTATCGAGGTTTCGGAAAATAGATTCCAATTTCAGGTTCTTCCACGTGACAATCTCGAAAATGATCTATGAATGAAACAAAAAGTTAAGACCAAATGTGGTCTTCAGCTGACCGGTTAATCAATCGATGTCAAATCAACTAATGAGTTCACATGATGCCGTAACCAAGGTGATTTTTAAAACGTATGATCGATAACTCGCAATTAACACACGTAAACTGTGGTGCTTTGTCCCGTATTATTTTTGCTCGTGTGTTGCTATCAACGTGTATTGATTAGTTCAATGTGTTTAAATATGTGTCTTGTATGTTGATTCCACACATTTATGTGTGTTCCAATAAGCGTGTTGCTTATGCGGACAGCTACGAAGGTGTGTAATAATCAAATGCGTAACAATTGCACATTCACGTGTGTAATTTTAACGCATTAAGTGTTGCCAAATGCCTAAGTGTGTAGAATCAATATGGGAACGCGTGTCTTGCCTTTATGTTGTGTTACTTATACATACTTTGAACACACGTCAAACACGCCTAGTTTTTGCAGTGTAACTGGAATAAAAATTGTCTCGCAAATTTGGTAGATTTATACATTTTTACATTTACTCTGACAAGTCGCGGTTACGAAAATTCTTCGAGTCACATCTTGCTAAGTTTTATTATGAATATTATCTTTAAACATTCGGTAACCCTCTGTTTCGATTGTCGTTGCGGATTATTTGGAATTGTTTACACGCTTAAAGCAGTTCATATCAGACAGCTAGAGTTATTTAGTGTATAAATTGTTAGATATACATGTGGTCGGCGCACATACGCGTATTCTGACGATCTAGGTCATAGTAAATCAATTTCTAAAACTTGATGCATCGTGTTCTAATCGTACTATCGTGTAAACTAATTGAATCATCCTGACTAAAGACAAGCCAGTCCTATTTGCAAATGTGGGTTCTACGGAAAAGAAAGAAGTAGCGGATGCGGGCCACCAAGAGTTCAACGCGTTCCGCCTCATAGTTTATATTATCACTGCTTGTGATTGAACGTCATCATAATGCCGTTCTGAATTTCCCACGAATGTAATTTTTTGAGCCCAATTTTTTTCTGCTTGAGAGCGTAGACAACCCCTGCCTTGTGGTTCATTTTCGGGATTGAAAAATCCATCTCTATATATATTTATATATATATATGTCGGGCCGAATATTTTTTAAAATTATATTCGTTTTAAATGCATAGATCCTTAAGAATATATCAGACGAAACTTTGATAAAGATATATATATATATAGGAGAAGAAGCGACACTGGTGGATGGGCTTCGGGTCGGGGTTGCGCTTCGGCGATACTCCGAGTTAAGCAGCGTTGTCCAGTACTCAGAGCGGTGACCGCTTATCCATGCAACATCTCGTGCATCAACCAGTGAGTGGAAGGCCAATACTTCCGATACCTTGGTGTAGATACTTGAGTTAACGGACAACACCACTGTGACGGCTTCGAAAAATCGATTTTTTGAAAAGCATCTAGAAAAATCTAAAATACATTTAAGATTAAGATGCCGGTGGACCCAGGTCGAAAAAATAATTACTTTCGGAGATATTGAATATTTTGTGGAGCGGTGCAGCGCGGTAATATTTCTGAATATCGCCATAAGCCGCCTCTTCCTGAGGAAGTATTGGAGGCAATTACGCCAGTCTTCGAAAATTTGAGCAGAGACGATTTGCTGCAGCGTTGTTGGGGCGGCTTCACGCAAAACAACAACGAAAGCTACAACAAATCAGTTTGGGCAATAGCCCCCAAGTGTCAGTCCGGGAGCAAAAAAATCGTCGATATTGCAGCTGATATCGCGGTATTATTATTCAATGATGGCCTGAGAAGCCTCATGAAAGTTTTGGCGACGTTGGGGATAACTATCGGCCCAAATTGTGTCAATTTTTGCGTTGAAACCGACGCAGCGCGGATCGAGTTGGCGGAGCGCTCGCTCACAGACGCTGCAAAAGAGGCAAGAAGAGCCTCTACAAGTTCGAGAAAAGATGCTAGGGATAATGATTTGCTTCTTGAAGGCCAGCTATATGGTGCCGGCATCGCTGATTAAAGGTAAAAAAAAATTTTTTCCAATTTATCGCATAAATTAACAAACCTAAAACTTTGAACGCGTTTTTCGAAAAACCACTTTTTTGAGTGCGGCACGCAGCAGAACTCGAGCAATTTTTATCCGATCGACTTCAAATTTGGACTGCATCAATAAAACTAGATTATCTAAAGAAGTACATAGGATTTTTTCGATATCTCAATAATAAAAAAAAATATAGCCTATTTTCGACGAGAAATTTTGCTCGAAAATCGTCCTTTAATTTCAAAAGCGTGCCTATTTTTTAAAAATCAACATTTTTTCAAATCCCTATGTACTTCTCTTCAAAATATCATATTATTAACGAAAACACTCGGTATTTTTGTTCAGATCGACTTTGAAGACAGTTCTGCTGCGTGCCGCGAACCACTGCAGAGGCAACAGTACCTGACGCGGGAGCTTCCCCTGCGTCACCATGGGGCGTGAAAAATTTGAAAAGTTTTTTTTTATGTATCTTCAATAAACAACTAACAAAACAAAAAATTTTTTTTCGAATATCTCTTTTTTTCCCACAAAAAAAAATTCTTGAAAAATGGCAAAAAAACAGGGGGTCACAGTGGTGTTGTCCGTTAAAGTATGTCCACCTGAGGATCAGAGAAATATGGGGTCGTCTATATCGGTACGGGTTTTCCACAGTTTCCCCGTTACCTCGGTAAATGCAATATAGTGTAGTTTAAGACGGCTGTGGACGCAGCGGAAGTGACGATAGATTAGCGAGAGAGGAGTGTGGAGTGATAGGAATGGATTCAATTGGGAAGGGTAGTACGCAAAAAACCGCAAGGGTACACGTTTGAACGCGGAAAACTATTTTATATATGGGAAATAAATCTTTGAACTCGCTATATATATGTAGTCTCGGCTTCCAGTACATTTGGTGGCATTGAGGCCGACCCTTAACATTTGTTTCAACGAATCGTCAATTGTCTGGTCAGGGTAATCCTTTAAATGACTTTTCCACGTCAATGTGCTTACAATGATTTAAAGGTTATGTTACATACCTTGCGGCTTAGATTATGTCGAGTATGATATATACTATGAGAACGGTCTTCTAAGTCGAATGTCCTCAACACCCACGTGTGTGTGCGTGTGCGCGCGCGCGCGCGCGTGTGTGTGTGTTGAAAGTAAGCCAGGCGTAGCGAATGACTTTATCATGAAGTAGGATCATCAATCGCATCGGGCATGGTCGGCGTATCATTGGCACGTCACTGGAGTGAAGGGCTACTTGAAGTAAAAAAAGGAAGGCAGGGAGGCTCCGATGGTTATACGGAGGCAAAAAAGGGGAGTTGTGATGGTGGAGCTTCGCAGCCGCAAGGGATAAACAATCTTCGAGAAAGACAGCCAGTTCTCAACAAAGAGTGCGTTTATGAGTCGGTTTGTGTGTGTGTGTGCGTTGAACCAACTCGGAAAAGAGGGAGAAGGAATGAAAGGAGCGAACTAACTCTCCTTGAAAATTATTTTATGAGAACGGAGCGAGCGGTGCGCCAACGAGTATAGAACAGACACTGGGTTTGCCTAGCACTGCTGGTGACGAGGCAAAGAAAAAGGGTAAGGAACGTAGGGGACGCGGAACGAGGAGAATGAGAATAGAAACTCAGAGCTATGTGGCTGCGTGGTGGGCGAGACTTTCCTACGAGGGGTGGAAATGGGACCTTCGTGACTGGATTATCATTGGGGGAGGGGAAGCTCCTTGGAAGCGAAGGGTTTTCGTGGAAAACCGAGGAGATAAGACCGAGGAACGGTGGATAGAACAGTAGGGACCGAGCGTTGAAAAGAAAGGAGTGAAAAGGAAAAGAGCCAGCGAGGAAAAAAGGTATTGCGAGTGGGAGAAAGAAGGATGGAAACGGTCAGAGGAGGGTGGCTGGAGGGAGCGGTGGTTCGAAGGATTTTTCGTCGGTCGGTTTTATGCCCAGGCAATTGTGGCTCTACGGCATTGCTAACTACAAATTGTAAGCTCAATCGGTGTGGAGAGAAACGCATGCACCGCTACCATCTTCAGTCCCTAAAACTGTGGAAAAACAAACAGTTAGAACATTTCAGCGCGAAAACGGATCGTACGACAGTCTTCAAAGCCTTCGCTTCATAACGATTTTGAAAATGAAGGATTGATGTTTTGCTTAAAATGATACTTCGCACAGTTATATTTATAAGAAATTGATAAAATCATTGAATTGTATTTGTTTACGAGGACGACAAATATTTACGTGTGTAATGAACTTTTAGTTTATTGGTTATTTTCGTTATTACCTTTTATTATTTATACATCGATATAAGGAAATAGCTTTACTAGCGACCGTAGTGTTAGCGAGAATGCTAAATTGACATTATAAAATTCATTTGCGACAATTAATACAATTACAATGTGCAAGAAGAGTACGCGGTATCATGATTATCAGTCGTAACGTTTCGCGATTTGCTACTGGAATAACGTAACTTTTCTATTCCTTTTCTTTATAGTCGTTCCAATGTTGATATCGACAATTATTTACAGCCCACCGTAGCAGCTATAGAATGACGCACCAAAGAATAAGAAGAATGCCTATCTGTTTCGTCGCTCACCCCTGATTGATTTTGTTTATTCAGTATACTTCGACGGGGTGACCATGATTTGAATATCTCTTCACTACGGTGATTCCGTACGAACTGTCGATTACCCAAAATCATCGAGACTGTTACATAATTCGAGTCTCTATTCGGCTAGCTTCGGCGATCTTCGGCGACTAATAATTCACCCGAACATCGTCGAAGGATTGATCGCTACACGTGTAAATAGATGGTCAAATATTTTACGCAGTAACTTATCGATATTATCTCCATTATTCAACGTATTCGATCGATTAGTCATTTGCGTTAAATTTTCTCGGTCTTCCTGCGCTTCCCTTCTGTGTATGCATATCGTTCTTTTCGTCTTGGCTTCGCTTTCCCATTACCTCACGCTCTCAGTCACATTTGACCGGCATACATATTATATTACCCATGCTCGAGTTGGCAAGCAGAGTTTGCCCGTATCTGAAATCTCGCTATTTCCCGCAATCTCCCCGCCGCGCTTTTTATCGGAAATGTATTTTGATCATGACCCCGAACGCTCTCCATTCCAACCTCCGTCCTCACCGACATTTCATCGCAGGTAGTGCACAGCCAGGTAGCCAATTTCGGCAGAACAATGAGATTTTTTTTCTCGAATTTGGTTCCTTCGCCTTTTCTCTTTGGCCAACGATTCATGGGAACTCTTAATTGTTCTTTGGAAAAATGTACCATGAAATGTCTTTCGGAGCCCTGTGAGCCGCTCTGTCGTTAACATGTGCTTACTGTATTCATCCCTATGGGGCACTGAATGAAGAATAATTCGAGGATGAGTGTAAATTCGACGGACGGCGCAAACTTTCTCCTCATGGGTTCGAAAATCTTCAACTACAATGATTTACGAAATCCCAATAGAATCTCCATAAAACAAAATCTGTTTTTCTTGTAAGGGTTGTCGCAATCTGTGTAGCAACGACGTATTCAACCCGGTAATCGTGGCTATTGATGCCACGCTGGTGCGTATGTTATCTTTGGACCGGAAGTGGGCGTGAAAGGTAGTCACGTCTCGCTATCTTTCGTGCACATACGGCGAAACAGGTCGAGCCTTGGTCCACTGTATTGGGTAGAACGCTTGTGTCATTCAATATTATCTACAAGTTGATAGCTCCGGTATCGCATAGACGACATCTACCCGACCCAAAGTCGTCTCGTGGATAAGAATCCTCGCGCCTTCGAATTGATCAATTATTCCAAGCTTCATTGTTTAATAGCCTAGAGACAATAATCGCAGTGTAGTCAAGCGAATGCTCTTTCGTTCCGGTAGCTTGTAAAATGGGGTTCAATTGCAGGGTTTTTTTTTCACAAATTTAAGAGAAAATTACACCGTTGTCTGTTGCGAAAAACTCCTCGGGTAAGGCAGTTTGTGATTACGCTTCGAACGCCTGGAGGTTAGAACCTCTAATGCACGCGGAATTCATTCCGAAATGCACTTAAATAGGTGATATGTGAAATGCACTTGGATGGGTAAGGTGAAACGTCTTTAATAACGGGTGCAGCCAGCCTGATAACCATATACGTATGTATATATATATATATATATATCGACCTACATGTACTTCGAATTCAAATTCTATGTGCGTGGATACACACACGCGCATACATAATATATATATGTATATAATGTTTTGACGAGTCCGAAGGGAAGGTGCAACAGCAGGATGTATAAATTATACGGGACTATTTTAAGATTTTAGGGCCAGTTTATGCAGGCCATTAGGCTGCCACGGTGAGAACTAAACGCATACGAGCTACGTTTCTACCGCTTTTCTCTTTTTTTCCCTTCCGAAATGCCGCCGTTTGCGCCTTTTTCTGTCAATTTGCCCCCCTCTGCATTCGTGTATGTATGCTTATTGCGTGCGCGCGTGTATGTTTAGGTGTGTGTATGCGCAGCCGTAAACGCAACATGCGCGACGAAGGGAAATGGGACTGTCGAATAGCAGGAGCGTTATAAATTGTTACATTTTAGATGAGTCGCAACTGCCAAGATCCTTTCGCATCTTGAAGACCAGAAGCCGTAAAAAGCACGCCCCAAAAGTCCATAGCGAGCGAAAGATCGGAGCATTCCGCGTTCACGGCAACCGCGAAACGGAGGTTTCCGACAGCAGGCTCAATTAGCGGGCGAGTATCGCTTCATTAGAGTCGAATAGGCGCGGATACGAGCACGAAGGTCTCGCTGGAATAACGATGCGTTGACTGTTCCTAATCACTCACTCGAATGGTTGAAAATTTTCCGATCAACACTTAAATATCGGGATAACTGAAGTAACGAAACAAATAAATTGTATAAATTGCAAATTCACTTCCCAACCACTCGAATTCCTATTATCTTTGAGGCTTTGTCGGGAACTGACATTAAGGCCGTATTCTAGTGTAAATATCCTTTTTCAGGGTGACTTTTTGGGAATCAAAATTAGAGGAACGGTTAAATCCACAGCGTTAGTATTTCAGTTATATCTCCTACATACTTGTATGAAATTACATCTTTAATTTTTTCAAAGCGTTTGAAAAGGACTTGACATCTAAAGAAACGATTATTTTTCTTGTTCTATTCCTTACGAATGTGGTTATCGTTCGGCCGGCTGATAAAACATTTGAAGAAAAACTTACGAAATGGCGGCGTTTGAAAAAGCGTACTCTGATTTGTGCAATAAAATTTTCATTCGTCGTGGCCCGAAAAATAGTAATTATAAAGCAATCAAAAAGATGGAGAGCCAAACGATAACCACATTCGTAAAGAACAGAATTTTTTTTAATCGTTCGTTCCAGCCGACAAGGTCGGATGCAGTACAAAGCCCGACGAAAAAAAATCGCGATACGACCTGCGCAACATCCAATATCACGTACAATATTGAATAAAATGCTTTGAAAAAAATTAAGATGTAACTTCAAACGTGTATAAATATAACTGTGAATGACTAACACTGTAGATTTAACCGTGTACACTGAGAGAAATACATGGTAACTTCGACCATATTTTAACCATATTTTAACCATATTTTATATTAGCCTGAGGGGACCACAATATGTTATAGTCATGGTTACTGCCTAAAATATAGTACAGTTTATGATATTTTAGCAGTTGCGTTGACTATGCTCATTTGCTTACCGCAACCAACAATCTTACAAGCATACGTTGATTGTCCAATGCTATAAAATATAGTAGGTTTTCGTAAATGGATATTTCCTTACGCTATCAAAAAATAGTGATTTTTACCATGTTGAATGATATGTCTACTTAATGTATATAATATTTCATAAATCCAAAAATTCTCAATTGAGAGTACTACCTGTCTAATTGTTTATCATAATTTGTCATCCCCTGACCTGAACGGATTCCTGTCGAAAAAAATGTTTCCCCCGAGCATGGATTCGAACCTACGACCTATTTATCTATACTCCGTACACTGCCACTATGCTACCGGGTACTTATGTTTTTTTGATCGTAGAATGGGCATAACACATAAAAGCAATTCCAGCTGCAATTCCGAATAGCTTTTACCTCCGATATAGGTGGAATTTTGCACAGATCGTCTTTTTAATAATAAATGTCCCTGCTTAAATGGAATTTTGGCGTAAAGCAATATTTTTCGAGATATCGAATTCTAAAAACTGATAAATCAATGCGAATATATGTATATCGATCATAGCGTGCTGCCGCTACTCTACTAAAGTATATAAGTATAAATAATAGTCACTTTTCGTCAGATCTTGTAACAATTTATACTCAACCAGTGTTAATGTTAACCATATAAATAGTACAAACTTGGACTGAAGAAAATCTCCATAGTATTTGTATAAAACGCCCATGGCAAAAGTGGGCATAGTTAAATTCTCTACAGTTTATTGACATCTCAATCATAATATGGTTAATACAACTATAAGCGTCTATCTAATGATGCCGTTTTGGTAGTGTGCTTGATTATCTAGTGTCCCCGAAATAACTATTAACTACTGTGAAAGGCTTTACAATGTCGATATAGTTAATTCGGTTAATATTTTTACAATAGTTAGTAGTTAATTCGGGGATAATAGAGAGTCGAGTACGCCACCAAAGTTGCATGTTTAGATATACTTTTCCCGTATAGTTGTGTTAAGCATATTATGATTACGGTGCCAATAAAGTATAGAGGATTTTACCCGAGTCGAAATTTAGACCCTCCTTTAAACCTCCTTTCGATCCCAATTTGTCATTCAATGGAGGTTCAAGAGGTTCAAATGGAAATCTCAAAAACATGTATATCAGAACCTACTGAACCTGAAAAAGTGGCAGAAATTGGACTTTTTCACTCAAAGGAGGTTTAGTAGGTTCATCTGAACCTCCTTTAAACCCTAGTGAGCCTGATTTAATGCTTACGCAAACCTACATACCCTCTTTTAAACTTTTAAACCTCCTTTCGCCCTACTAACTCTCCTTTGACTTCTTTTACCGGTGGCTCGCAGAGCCTCCTAGCCCTCCTTTAAACCTCTTCTGACCCTAATAACCCTCCTTTAAGCCTACTTCAATATGCTGCCCTCCGCTCCCTCCCCTTCTCCTCTATCCGCAGTTCACCAATATTCCAAAGAAGGGATAATTATAATTAAAAAATATTTTCAGATAAACTATATATCATTGATTTATAATAATGAAATAAACTTGAAACACACAAACAAATGTAGTACCAGCGTACTTTACTGGACTACTAACGTATACTATATTTGTACTATACTATAGTGCAAATATAGAAATATGGTAAACTTGAATAACACACAAACAAACGTAGTACCAGCGTACTTTACTAGATTATATTAACGTATACTATATTTGTACTATAACTATAGTACAAACGTATTAAAACTATAGTTTTTTATATTCCGTTCGTCGAATTAATAAATCAATCTTATAATAAATAATCAAACATCATATTCTTAATTCACACATATAATTTATTTTTCAGATATAGCTTGACCCTACAGAACCTCCTTTGGATCCAATCTTTCATTTTCCTTCTGCTTTGGATTCAAAGGAGGTTCTGTAGGGTACAGATAGGACTTTAGGGCAAAACGAGGTTGTGTAGGTTCACGCAAGCCGAGCCCATAGGCCTAAAGGAGGCTCAGGAGGTTGAATAGAAGGTTCAGTAGGGCTAAAGGAGGGTCGCCAACGGTGCAAATTTCTCCATATAGATTCAAGGGGAGTCAAAGGAGGGCGGCGGTTTGTGCGTTACAAAGGAAATAGGTTCTCGAGCATTCAAAGGAGGGTCTAAATTTCGACTCGGGTACTATCCACTCTTTTGCCGTGGGCGTCTTTTATACATACAATGTACTTTGCTCCCAGTGCAGCATTCGGCGCTGCTCCCATCAGCGGCTTCGTGCGCTGATGTTGTGATATAGCAATTCAGCTAATTAATTCAAACCATATCGATATTGTAGAGCCTTTCACAATAGTGTATAGTAGTTTCGGGGATACTACGTAGTCAAATACGCCACCAAAGTCGCATGGTTACATATACTTTTCGCTTATAGTTGTGTTAACCATATTATGATTGATTGCGGTGATAATAAACTATAGGGAATTCGACTCACTCTCTTATACCATGCGCGTTTTTTGTAAATACTATACGCTTTTCTCTCAGTGTAGATTTTGTAAAATGAATTCCCAAAAAAAAACACTTTGAAAATGGGTGTTTACACTAGAGGCACGGCCGTAAGGTTTAAAAAGCACGGTAAGACCATTGCGCTGAGAGGAAAATGCATAGTATTTACAAAAAACGCGCATGGTAAAGGAGAGTATAGTCGAATTCCCTATAGTTTATTATCTCCTCAATCATAATATGTTTAAGGGGTAAGGCCACTGTAAATTTTTTGAAAAATCGATTTTTTTTTATTGGCTTAAAAAATAGTTTAAACCCTCTAGAATAAGAAAAAAAGGTCCTGTGCGAAAAAAAATTTGTTGTCCTTAGGAAATGAAGGTCGCCGCCAAGCGTGTCAAAACTTGCTCCGAAACGACTGCAATTATATCGGAGATGGCGATTCCAAAACTTTCAAAGGCATCGTGGATTCGAAGCCTTATGAAAATGTTGATGTTAAAAAAAAAGAGTGCATAGATCACGTGCAAAAAAGAATGGGCACTCGATTGAGATACTTAAAAAAAGGAACAAAAAGTCTCGGGGGAAGAGGAAAACTCACTGCCAAATTGATTGACGAACTAAGCATTTATTACGGCTTAGCAATCCGTCGAAATTCCGATTCCATCAAAAATATGAAAAATGAGATCTGGGCAACCCTTTTTCACAAAATGTCAACGGATGAAAAGCCTCAGCACGAAAAATGTTCGGAGAATTGGTGCAGTTGGAAGAAAGCGAAAGCAGAAAATGCCTTGGATGCGTATCATCACAATCAGCCAATGAGTGAGGAGGTTTATCAAGCCATCAAACCCATCTACATGGAATTGAGCCGGGACGAGTTGCTGGAGCGTTGCTTGGGGGCCTATACTCAAAACAATAACGAAAGTTTCAACGCTACCGTTTGGAGTTTGGCCCCCAAATCATCCTCAAGCGGAAAAACTGTACTAGATATTGCGACGGATATCGCTGTTTGCATATTCAATGGCGGCCTTACCAACGTCTTGCAAATATTCAAGATGTTGGAGGTGGAAATTGGTGTACAGTTATATAATTTCTGCATCGAAGCCGACGCCAAACGCATCACGCACGCGGAGACATCTCTGGGCGACGCGGCCAAAAGTGCGCGCGCGCTCCAAAGATCAAGCAGGAAAGACGAAGAAGACGAAAATTTGGCTATCAAAGGACAAATGTATGGTGCTGGGATTGCAGACTAACGGTAACATTTTTTTTTAACTTCTTTTTTTAATTTTTTTCAATAAAAAACTATTCGCAAAACTTTAAACGCGTTTTTCTCGAAACATGGTTTTTCAAAATGGCACGCAGCATAACTCAAACAATTTTCATTTTTTTTACTTGAAATTTTAACCAGATGTGAACATTTACATTATCTTGAGAATGTCGATCGGAATTTTCAAGAACTTTATTTATTGATTTTTTATTAACAAAAAACTTGCCGTTTTTTTCGTCAAAAATCAATTTTTTTTTCAAACGCACGCCAAATCCACAAAAATTGATACTTTTTAAAATCCGATCGACATTCTCTAGCTATAGCCCTCTAGATTAATGGTTTTTTTTTTTTTGTTCTAGATTCAAAAGTGCACTAGTGGTGCTGCGTGCCGCGGAGCCCTGGAAGCAAAACATGTCCCGGGAAGATAGCTGTGGAACCGCCATTTTGTTTTTTTTTACTGTAAACAAATTTTATAATAAAGTTTAATGTATGCCCAATAACACCATTAAAAGTTTTTTTTCAAATACCTTCAATTTCGGGAGCAAAAAATTAGTGAAAAAACCTTTTTTTTGGGCCGTTACAGTGGCCTTTTTTTTTGGGCCGTTACAGTGACTCGTTAACACAAGCATAAGCGAAAAGGATACGTAAACATGCGACTTTGATGGCGTGTTTGGCTATCTGGTATCTCCGAAATTATAATACACTATTGTAAAAAGCTTTACAACATCAAGATGGTTAATTTATCTATATCACAAAATCGGCGCAAGAATACTAATGCTGTACTGACAAGGAACATCCCTCAGGTGACACCCTTCGATTTTGTTGAAATTTAGATATGTTATAAAGCACCGAAACGTAAGCGCTACATATTTTTTTTTATCGGCGGAAAAACGGTTTCAACGGATGAAACCACCCCTCGAAAAAAGGCATCTCTAGGGGTAATATAGCAGTTTCACACACAAGGAGTCCACCGATTTTATTGAAACAAAAACGAAAATTCTTCTAATCCGAAGCAATGAAAAATCCACTATAGTGACATTGCAAACAAAAATTAAGGGGTGAACCACCCTAGAGATTCCCTTTTTCGAGGGGTGGTTTCACCCCTTAAAACCGTTTTCCGCCGATTAAAAAAATACGTATCACCTATTTTTCGGTGCTTTATAACATATCCAAAAGTCACGAAAATCGAAGGGTGTCACCTGAGGGATGTTCCTTGTAAGAGCAAAGTACATGGTATTTATGAAAGACGCCCACGTCAAAATAGGGGATAGTAAAATCCTGTATAGTTTATTGGCACCGTAATCATAATATCGTTAACACAACTATAAGCGAAAAATATATCTAAACATGCGACTTTAGTGGCGTGCTCGACTATTTATTATCCCCGAAAAAACTACTAACTATTGTAAAAATATTATCTGAATTAACTATATCGATATTGTAAAGTCTTTCACAGTAGTTGATAGTTATTTCAGGCATACCAGATAAAAAAACACACTACCAAAACGGCATGATTAGATAGACGCTTATAGTTATGTTCATTATATTATGATTGCGGTAGCAATAAGCTTTTTTATTACTATGCCCACTTTTACCATGGGGTTTTTTTTTATAAACACTATGGACATTTTTCTCAGTGCAAGTTTCTATTATTTATATGGTTAACATTAACACTTTTTGAGTATAAACTGTTACAAGATCTTCGGAAAAGTGACAATACGACCAACATTATAGTAATCTTATAGTGAAGACGTAAATCAATTGTGGAACGTGTCATTAGGTAAAGACTTTAGTAGAGTAGCGGTAGCACGCTTTGATCGATATAGATATATTAGCGCATTAATTTATCAGTTGTTAAAATTCGATATTTCGAAATCTATTGGGCGGCGCCAAAAGTCCATTTAAGCAGTGACATATATTGTCAAAATGGCGATCTATGCAAAATTCCACCTATATCAAAGGTAACAGCTATTCGCAATTGCAGGTGGAATAACTTTTATCCGTTATGCCAAATCTACGATCGAAATAACATAAGTACTCCATAGCATAGTGGCAGCGTGCGCAAATATAGGTAGGTAGGCCGTAAGTTCGAATCTCCATGTAGTTGGAAATTTTTTTTCGATAGGAATCATTTCAGGAGGTCAGGAAATAACAAATCATGATGAACAATCATATATATAGTACTCTCAATTGAACATTTTTGAATTTATGAAATATTATATACATTTAGTAGACGTACCATTCAATATTGTAAAAGCCACTATTTTTTTATAGTGTAAGGAAATATCCATTTGATAAAAACCTACTATATTTTATAGCATTGGACAATCAACGTATGATTGTAAGATTGTTGGTTGCGGTAAACAAATGAGGATAGTCAACGCCACTGCTAAAATATCATAAACTGTACTATATTTTCGGCAGTGACCATGACTATAAAATAGTATTGTCCCCGCAGGATAATATAAAATATGATTGAAATATGGTTAAAGTTACTATACATTTCTCTCTGCGTGGCAACGGATTAAAAAAATCACAAAAAACATATAAAAAAATGCCGTCTGAGTAATGCAATGTTGATTTTAATTAACAAATATATTTTTTTTCAATTACCAATGTTCGTTCGTATACCGCTTCCGGTTTTCGCAAGCGTGCAGGAAGTTATAAAATAAAACTAGGTAATAAAAGTGAAAATCGTTGCGACCCAAACAAACCTATGTATTGCAATACTTCATTTACAGTGTCGTTCGGAGTAAATTCCTGATCATGCACCCTTATCAGCTACGACCTTCGACCTTAATTCTGGAGCGTAGAGCCGGTGGCCACCGATATCGGGGTGTGCGGATTGTGTTCGGCGACCGCCGCTACCGCGGGAATATCTCAGCGGTCACGCGACTAGACAATCCTCTCTTGGTGGTCTCTAATTACTGTTGTCCTACTGCGGCCACGGCAAGCACGCCCCACCGACCCTCTTCCAAACCAAACCTGTACAGTCTAATGCATGCACACATCAGGAAAATTCGTGGCACTTCGATTACGGTTTCTTCTAATATTTCAATTAAATTACTTTCTCCGTCACTTAGAGACTCCGTTGAAATTCATTTTTCTTCGGCTAGCGAATTTTCTATGACGGTGCAATTCCTCTTAATGTTACTTTTTTTCGTTGCTTGTAAGCTATTGTGGCCGTGCGTGGATTTTTTCCCTTGATTAATGGATCATCACTGTGTAAAATTTTCAAAAACGTGATTTTTGTTTGCAGCAGCCGATAGTATATACGGTTATAAACGTGCTGTTCAATTTTTGGATGGAAATTCCAAATATTTTAGTTGCTACAACCTTGCTGCAGATTTTTCTCGAAATGTCGTTTTTCAGAACGGTGTACACTCTGAAAGGAAGAGTTTCAAAGCTATCCATTTCAAATTTCGACACAACATTCTTCACGTCATTCTTATTTTGCTATGGAAGCTTTTTTCTTTAATCTTCATATTTTTTAACGGAAAACTGTCTGAAAAATAGGCTAAATTCGATACTTTTTTTCAAACCGCCGCCATTTTGTCAATTTTGATTTTTAAACAACCTTTATAGCAAGATAGCCGCTTTCATACTGATTAATAATTCATATTCATAATCATTTATAATAATATTTACGGCCATAACCGTGTACGCCGTGAGGACTCCTTTTTTTAAAGGCATTTTCAATCATTGAAAAAAATGTAAAAAAATAAATAAACGTTTTAAAATGTATTTTCTGTTCTTCATGAGGGCTTTGATTTCACATTAAAAAATCAAACTGATTAGCGTATTTTAACCATCGACAATAAAATCGCGAAAATCAGATGCCCCATTACACTGTGATGATCTCTTAATACTCGGAGGAGACACGGTAGTTATCATAACGTTTCACACAACAACATTAGTTAATTCTCATAAGGAACATCACTTAAGTGTTCGCCTTCGGTTTGATGTTGAAACTCATATATGCGAGAAACCATTGAAAACTATGTAACACGTAATTCTTTCTATCGGCGGAAAACCCGTTTTAACGAAAGAAAGGTTCGTCACCCCTTAACCCTTCCGTGACACACTTATATTTGGCCACGGCGTTCCACACTAGGTCAATTTGACCCGTATAGTACTTCATCCGACTGCCTTTAACAACCATTCAGGCGGTTTTTATTGAAAAAAATCCGGGTTACCATTTAAACATTTCTCAATATGTCTGCATAATTAAAATTTCTAAAATATGAAATTAAATTGTAAAAAATCAGTGAAAACTTTCAGTTCTAGGAAAGTGAGCATTTTATATCAAATTCGTTCGGGTCAAAATGACCCAGTGTGTCAAGGCAAGGTTAATTTTTTTCCAATACTTATATAGTAGATTTTTCATCGCTTTACATTAGGAGAATTTTTATTATTGTTTCAGTCAGATCGATCAATTGCTTGTATGTGTAACTGCAAAATCACCCCTGGACACCCCTTTCTGCGAGGGGTGCTTTCCTCCGGTAAAACCGTTCTTCAACCGATAAAAAAATCTGTCCAATAGTTTTCAGTGCTTTATTACATGTAAACGGTATCTGAAGATGACCTGACATTTTTTATTTCGCGCCATTTTTTTGTGACGAACATGGAGTACTGATCTTCGATACCTGGCATCATGAAGTATTGAGGTGTACTCATGGAGATTGACACGATCGAGCAATCCATAGAAATTGTGAAAATTCACTATAAAAATGATAATAATTTTGCAGAGACGGTTCGCAAAGTCTGTCCGTATTTTGGGCCGTACTTTTTCGAGAATACTGCTAGAAATACGGTTACCGTCAATGGTTTTCGTTAGCTTGACATGACAACCGACTTTTTATGGAATGAATTGAACGTCATGGACTTGGAAGACATATTCTTTCAACAAGATGGCGCAACCTGCCACACTGCGGGTAAATAATGCAGTTATTGCACACGAAGTTTCATAGTCGTGTCATCTCGCGCCGCGGCGATGTGAATTGGTCACCAAGATCGTCCAATTTGACGCCATTGGAGTTATGTCTTTGGGGTTTTCTGAAAGGAAAAGTCTATGCCAATGATCCACATACCATTCTGAAGCTCAAAGAAGCCATTGGACGCACCATCAATAAAATTAGTCCGCAATTATGCCAAAATGTTATTGAAAATTTCGTCAAAAAAGAGTGAATGTTTGCAAACAGGGACGAGGCGGCCAGTTATCTGATATTGTGTTCCATACATAACCTCCATGTTTGTACCTCATATTAAAGCCAAAATATTTGTACTTTTCAAAGAAATAATACCTTTTATTAATAAATTTAAATAGCAGGTGATTTTGGGGCACTCTTTGTGAGTTCCAACAAAATCGCAGGTGGACACCTAAGTGATGTTCCTTATCAGCCCAATTTAAAAGCACGATTGAATCGAAAATACACTATGATCGAATTTTTTATGGACGAGAGAGGATTGATTGATTGATTTTATTATGCCCTGGTAACATCTTGAGGCAAATATTCGAAAATGGGGCTCCTGCTAGAATCAGGCTAATTTTTGTTTGGGTTTGTTTGGGACTGTCTGGGGTTGTTTGGGTTTGTTTGGGTTTGTTTGAAGCCTTGAAGAAAAATAGCCTGATGCAAGCGAGAGCCCCACTTCCGAACATTTACCTAGAATTTTTCTGTAAGTGTAGAATGGTTCAGAAGAATCAGCAGAGTATCGCGTATGAACTCGTTCGAGAATCGGCCATCAATGAGTGCACTGATTTCGTAGTAAGTATATTGGTTGAGAGTAATGTCCAATGGACTCGCACCAAGTATTTATCTCGTCTTATAATGTCTTCGACGTATAAAAATCAATCGCTGATATACGACTTGTGGTTCGATCATGCGTTTTCGTCAACGGTCCAGCATGGACTGCTCTGAATAACGTCGAACCCCTTGCAGAGGCTTCAGCTCGTTCTTTGTCGTCTAGGAAAGCCGTTATCTAGCGGTGACGCGCCTTTCGAGTGTTTATAGACTCGGATCCGCGTGAGGCCGTCTAGGATGACCTCCTTTTTTCGGACGAAGCCCGAAAATGTTTACTTCACTTGTGATGTATGTAGAAGTTTTTTTTTTTTATTTAGACGTACCGGTCCACCGTACTGACTAATCCCCGTAATACTCTCCGCGTTTTTGTATAGGTACGTAGCAATAAAGATTTTTGTCTCATCGGAATGTAATCTTGGACGTCTGGAGAGAGTGAAATATAACCGACACATGTTTCTTCACTTTGAATGGACATCTCACAATTAACGAGAGCAGCCCACCCTTCGATATTTTGCTAATATGGGCCCAGAAATAGGCAAGGCAATACACGTTTAACTTGCTGCAAACGGCTGGATTACAATCGTTCATTCACGAAAAAAAAATCACTTCGAGACGTACTAGCTTAAAAAATGATAACATTTTCGGAAAAAAGTTCCAGCACGTATCTATTTAAAAAATGTTTAGACTATATACTTTTGATATCCATATGCTGGATTGTTGTTTGGATTGGATTGTTTATTGTAGTATGCGCCTACAGAAGTACTAATTGTAAGTGCAATATATTCACCAGCTGAAATAGTTAAAACTTTAACGGAAAGTTACCGTCGAGAGGCATGAAAAATGCATGAATTTCGGGATTTTTTGTGTCTTTTGGTCGGGGGGGGGGGGGCGCTCCGCTGCCTTGCCAGTTCATCTGAAAGAAAAACTGGTTAAAAAGTATTAAACTGGACTATATTCAAGGGTGCCTTATCGTTTTTGGTTTTCTGAAAAACCCTTAGATAACAAAACTGCAGCCCCTGAATAAAAACCCAATTTTTTTCGTGCTGTGTTTTTTACTACAGCGGACGAAGAAAAAATCTAAATCATTTTTTGACAAAAATCATTTCCCGATAGCCCCGCAAATTGAATTTCCGTTCAATTACGCAGTCATTCATGTGAATCGGTTCATCCGCTGAAGCTGTAGAACGCTCCTCGCGCTGAAAATTGCTGTTTTCAGAAAAACACTTCGAGCCCTCAGCTACCTCTTTTCCAGCCGGTGTACGATTCCGCTCAACAGGCTGTAAATCCTAAATCACTTTACCCAGTATCACTTTAAGCACTGGGAGGATGCAAACCGTGTAAAAAAAATCGAATTTTCATCATCAGAAACGGTAACCCGCCTTTAAAAGTTTCTGGACACTTGACATGCACAACTTTTTATCACTTTCGGTAATTGCAAAAGTAAATTAGAATAGCATAATTGATTATATAGAGCTATATAGTATCTCCGTAAAATAATAACTGAAATAAATTATATTATTCTAACATTATTTGGCAATTATCCAATGATCGAAAGTTTCGCAATTATCTGGTGTCCGAAAACTTTTGGCCGGCAGTGTACTTCTTAAAACTAACGCTTGAAAAGATTAATCGTAAATTTTCCCGATATCGAAGCCAATAGAAATATATTTTCTGCTCTGAACAAAGTTTGTTCCACACGAGGTGAAAATTTTCTAGTACGTTCGTTTAAAACAACCAACATATACTATACGTGCAAAAAGCTTTCGACTCGCGGAAAACCAAAAGCTGTACAGTATAACTGTGTGTTTTTGATGTTTTCCATTGCACTATTTTCTTTACTGCTTGACTTTTTCGTATCCTGTCTTCCGATCTTTCGGTCGTCGAAAATCTTTTAAAAATACCAAAAGTGACATTTTTATAGTCAAAGAAAAGTGGTAATATAAAAACCAGTACGTACATTATTTTCCTTCGGTATATTTAATCGAAATTGCATTTTTTACGTAATGGTAAATATTTGCGCGGTGATAACTTTTCCATCCCTCCTTCCACGAGTTATAGCACAAAACCAGAAATGCTATAAGCTTCGAAAGTAGGATCATTGGTACGGTGAAGGGTCGATATTTTTTGTAAATATACGACCGCACCTATTTATGTGCCTATATTAGCGGAAAATTGAAGGGTGGTTTTCACCGGTTAGGTGCGAGATGTCGATTAATTTTTAAAACCATGTGTTGGCTGTATTCCACCCTATACATATGTACATACTTACATTCGAATGAGATGAAGATCTTCATAGGTACGCATGCAAAAAACGAATTATTGCTACAACTAATACGCAATTTTTTGTTATATTGATTGTTAACATAATGAATGTGTAGCAATACACATTTTTAAGGTTACGTTTAACCCCTTGAAAATAGAGCGTTACGCCGAGACAAAAAATCCGCATCGAATATTTTTACACACTTCAATTTCTGCAAATTCTTTTGAATGCCGAAGGGTGAGACCCTCGGGCGGTTTCCGTGAGGAATGGCCCGAGTGTATTTTACATAAATACTCAATCTGGTCATCGAACGAGCGAGTTATAGCGCGAATTTAATCGGGTATCGCAAAGGTAAATCTAAATATACGTCTGTATTGGACAAAAAATCAAAGGGCGATTTCATCCCCATAATTGCGAGATATCAACAAAACAAAGAACATGTACCCGCTACTTTTCCATGCTTTACGCATGTGAAAATTTATGTCGCAATCAGGTTAAATTTTTCGAAGATACGCATTGAAAATCAGCATTTTTACAACAATAAGAACAGAATATCATAGAATAGAATATAAAATATATAGATAGAACAGAAAAACACTCTCATTTTTTAAGGTGCGCTTCACACCTTAAAAATGCGGTTCCACCACGCGACGTTTCTTCGACGGATTTTAGTCCGAAATCTAAATTTTCATGATTGGCCATCATTTTTTAGGCCCCCGGTATATATGTATGTGTAAAGCTAATATCAAACCCATTACACGTGAGTAATGCTAGCTAGCGGGACATCTGGCTGTTTTGAAGACGGTCCTCGAAGTAACCGTGATATGAATGTGCTTACGTTTATTGAAAGGTAACTTTGCAAATACTAGGGTATTTACTGGTTATTTAAAAATCTATTTTCTATACGTGTATATATATATATATATATGTATATATCCTGGCATTCGTATCAAATGTGGTCTCAGCTTTCGTGAACGTGGGTGTGCTTCGCGGGTGCGGGCTGTGAACGGCACAGTCGAGGCCACGTGCTATTCACGACAGGAAGCTGGCTGAGGTGGTCTGCGGTTATTTTAGTGATTGGTTTTATCGCGCTGGCAACGGTGCGTGACCTGGACCGTGTACCCTCGGATCCGACGAGATGTGCGGCAAGGCACACGCAAAACCTGCCCTCTCTCTCGGACCCGTGCGTCCCGTATTCCCAGAGTTTGTAAGGGACAAAAGGGACCATGCTGATTAGCATTTTGGTTTCACCGAACAATCTTTATTCCTATATGTGTATTCATTACTATTCCGACGTTTCTAAATAATCGAGCTGGTTTTGAATATTTCTCTGGGCTCCGGGAACTCGAGTGCCATTAATTATTAAATACCTTGAGAAGCTCGAGTAAATCGAAGGAAATTGGGATATCAAGACGAGAAAGAATCTATTCTCTATAAGAGGACGCGCTTGATTAGCTTTCCATTGGTTGGTACAATTTTACTTGAATATTTCGACACTTACTTCGGGTTTAGATGACTGAAATCCGTATCATTAATATATTCGTTTTATATGGGTGGAAAGATACATGTTTTAGTTTGAAGCAATGACGTGCGACAATGTTAAATACACGATTAAAAAGTACGGGTTGTAATACCAGGCTCAGCTTCAGTTATGGCCCAATCACTTGCTCGATTGTTTTAAATTTTGATTCACTGCTCCAATCATGTAATGACCGATCACCATGATACTTGGCCTCGAATCTGCCTTTCTGAATTCAGGGATCAGGGACACGATTTAATAAATATAAATTCTTTTCGTTCGTATAAATGTATGTTTTTTTCCTTTAATGAAATGATAATCCTCATTCCTTGTCTTGATAGGTTTTCATGGAGAGAGCTTTGTTTTCGTAAAAAAGCTGATTTGCATCTTGGAGTTTTAAACAGTGAGAAAATCATATTTAGAACAAGGGTATGGATATATGCGTCTGTGTTCGTGTGGTCGGCACCAAACATTTTAATCGATATTATTTTTCCATTATTCTAACGATCAAGCTGAAATTCGTTACACACTTGGAACAATGAGTTATCATTGTAAGATATCATCTTTCTCAAAAACGACGCAATAATTTCGAATTTCAAAAATTTCGAGTAGAAAAAAAAGGTTTTTTGCACTGCAAATGGCATGAACGGTTGCGTGAGTTTTTGCGACGACAGCTACTCCCTACACTCCTTACTCTACTACTCTACTAATCTACGCTACTCTATTGCATGCGGCCCACGTTTTTCGTTTTGAATCTTACATTGCTCGATCTGCCTACGATGTTCGAGCTGACCTGCACCAATGGAATCATATTGATCAGCGCAAGTCAGCTTCGACAGCGTAGGTCAACCGAACAATGGTGAGTTGACAACGTAGTACATTTCAGTGAATGTAATGTCTATTCGCAGTGATTTCGAATGGAACGACCTGCATCAATGGCATTACGTTTACCGGACTGATCTACACTATGAACTCGATGTCCACCCCATTTCTTTACATGGCTTATATGATTGACAACTACGTCTACGCGGATTGGATCGCATTATAGTTTATTAACTATACTTTAAATATTTAGCTGTCGACACAGGGGATGAGGCCACCTTCGCCACCAGTATGTCTGTGTTGGATTATGCTCCTTCTTCTCCATCGGCTGACTTCGGTGTAAATGGAGGAGAACCGACAGTGATAAACTATTCACCGTTGGATTTCGTCATGGGAGGGGCGGAGTATGACAAGATAATTCGTGGCATGTAGAAAAAACTAACATTCGCGTTAATAGTGCGAAATATTATTTTTTTAAATTAATAATCAAAATTGATGACGTTTTAGATATAACCGATGCAGTGAATGAAGCGTTGGTCCCGGTAGAAAAATCAATTAACGCTATCGAAGAAAAGCAGTCACGGCTTTCATGTCGAATGAAAGATTTCCGCAAAGAAATGCGGAACTTGAGAACCAATATCATGTGCCTCAAAACGACGGACCCGAGTCGTGCAATAACCTTCCTGGAACACGGATTTGAGTTGCCTCTAAAAACGCAGGATGATTTCACTGATTTCGAAAAAACGATCGCAAATGGCGCGAAGCGGGCAGAAAACATTGTAAGTTCATTCTAAGTATTTACGTCATTTTACTTCAATTTTCAAAAATTTAAGTCCTTGAACGTTACCTTTTGAAAATTCACTTCCAGGAAACTCTGATTTGACGCCAAATGGACGTCTTTAAATTTTTGAAAAAATTTTAACTTGTCAAACTTAGCTTTCAAAAATGTATTTCCAGAAATATCTGATTTGGCACCAAATCGACGTCACACGGAAGCCATTGGAGTCCATCTGACAACTCATCAAAACGTTCCTTACAAGAGAGATCGTCTTCAGCTTCACAGCTGTCAAAGCGTCGGGATCAAAAAAGATTTTTACGCCGACGACGATGTCTTTGTTTTCGCATGGTGAGTAGCCTACAATGTGCACCTAAATATGTATAGTGCATGCGTCATATAGTCATACAACCTTGGCCAAACTTGGAGACACTCGTAAATTTTCTATTCGTTCAAACTCAAACCAATGTTTTGTTTTTTGAAGCATTTTTGCAAAAATCCATTAGTCCAGATAGAAAATTTACCTGCCTAATATTTTGGCCAAAGTTGGATATGTAGACATTGTAGAATAGATATTTTCGAATTTTTCAGCGGCTGTCATCGCAAAATATGAAGAGCACGGTATTGAAGCACTGTCGAAGCACGTCGGCCAAGCTGTTGGAACAGTTTTCAACTCAGCTAAAGACTGGGATAAAAGTCGAGGGTCGAGAAAAAACTAAGACCAAAGTGGCGCGCCCTAAAAACAGCTAAAAAGACTAACGCATTTCCTTATATAAAAAAAAATAGTTTATTTCGCGGGCTCTATAGAAAAAATGAAACAAAGTTTTATTTATTTCTCACATACACGATAAGTAAAATAAGCAATATGTGATAAAGAAAAGTGATAAAACAACCGCTGTGACAAAGAGATATATTTATTTCAGAAAATAAATAATTGACGCTATTTATAAATATGTGCCTTCTTCTATTTTGGGTATGCGTGATATTTTTTTTCAGGAATAAATAGGACATCCTCAGCAAAGGTTCATCCATCATCCTGCCTAAGCGATGATGTCATTTTAATTAATTCTTTAAAAATTAAGCTCTGACCAGGCTTCAATTTTTTTCTCTGATCAGGCCTTTACTTTTTACGCCGATCAGACTTCGATTTAGTATCCTGATCAGGCCTTAATTATGTACCGGGATCATGCTCTGACGTTCTGGCGTGGTCAGGCCGTGATTTTATTACCTATCTTACTATGATCAGGCCGGAGTCAGAAAAAGTGTCACAAAAATTATCACGGTTTGATAAAAAATCCTTGTCAGGGCATGACAAACAAATCAGGTTGCCTGGTCAAGCCTTTTTTGTAGCCGGGGCAGAATTTCTACTCGGGAAGAGAATGTAGTACATAAATTTAAAGGAAAATTGGCTAAAACGTTGGCATACGTACCTTGCAACTTTTTTAATAATTTGAAACAAAACAAATTTTTATGGTGACATCAACTCATTTAAAAAATATTCTTAAATTTTATGACGCAAGATAAACTGGCGCAAGCTGCAACCCTGACCATGGCTGCCTCATTAATTGAGTGCCATTCATTTAGCTCCTAAATATAACTACGTGGCTGTTGTTTTTTCGTGGCGATGTTTCCTGTATGGGGAAGCCAAAATTGAAAGACAGGCGTATTAATAATACCAACTTCTTAACGATTGACATTCAGACTTAACTCATAGGAGTAGCTTTGTATAAAAAATAAAATAAAAACTTGCATATATCAGCTTGAGAGCGAACTAACTTGAATCCAAGTTTGTCTGTTGTTTCCAATGCTTCATCGTAGGCTCTTACAGGTTTTTAGAATTCTGTCCTTCTCTTCCTTACTCCATACCATCTGCGCGTCCACTGCATTCGGCTTACGCGCATTTGCTCGCAATTTCATTCTCTTTTAATTACTCTCGCGATGAAACATCGTTGGAAAATCCATTTTGAAAATGTAAGTTTCTCTATGAGCGTGATAAATAAAGTTGGAGATCGTGGTGCCCTTTTCGGCACTTTTAAGGTTTCCTACCTACCACTTCACTTTGTCAAGCGTTGAATACTGTACGCGCTGCTAAGGAAGCGGAAAATTCGCTTTTTGAAGTGAACTACGTAGCTACGGTTGGTTTACTGCAAAAGCTCCTTGCACAGACTAGTCTTCCTGAACGGGGAGAAGATGTTCCTAATTTCTGTAAAATTGGACCTCGTATAGATATAGGAAAGTTTCTCGATCTATAAAAACATCGAAATTTTTAGGAATTTTCATAAATCGTTTCGAGTTCACATTTTCGTTTTAGTAATTTAAGAATTACGCCTAACTTTCCTAGTTATTCGAGACATTTTCATTTCCACAATTATTTCATGTATCAAAGTCAGAAAGAAATGGCTACAATGTAATTAATTGATGCATTCTTTTCATATTTCCCTTCATCAACCGTCACGGATGCATATGTATATATAGGCATGAGTATCATACAAACGTGTGTGCAAAAAAGGACGTCTTGCGATAAGCGTCGTTCCCCGTGGACCGAGGGCCATATCAGTGACTCCGCGGTACGCTCTCGGTGCGTATATTCCCCACGGCGAGGGCACGATTTGCAAAGCGACGATGAGAGACTCACTGGAAATAGCAAAAAAGATAAGGCCGAGCGAGACACGTAAGAGAGCACAGAGGAATCGTCATATCTCTGTAACACGGTCACTCGCGCGATGGTTATAACTCATAAAATTATACCGATGGAGCCGATGCTTATGGATAGAGGTAAACGAACTGTTTTCGTTTTTTTCCCGTTTATTAATCAAATAATAACATACCTCTCATATTGTATTCAAAAAAGAAAGTTCATTGAAATTTAAAAAAATACACCATCGACAATTATTTTTAAAAAAGGTTT
>OX632363.1:16585944-16613444 GCA_951751655.1 Ophion costatus | reverse complement strand
TCGGAGATGATCGTAGCCGCGTGGACCGAAAGGGGCTCCATACTCGCCTTAATCCGTAGATACGTTCATATACCGAGTGAGGCAACAACTATTAGCAGTGAAAATATTTTCTAACCTATTGGACTTAGGAGAAAACTTTTCCTGCCCAAGTTGCCTTCAAAGGGGGTCATCGCGTAGTCGCTACGAGGTGGTTCATCCAGGTGGAGGCGTCTTGCAGAATTCAAGAACACTTCCATTTTTCAAAAATAGGCCGTCCCGGTTTTTTGTCTTCATTTTATTAAAGGGTTACCCCCACTTGCGATTTTGAAAAAATCGATTTTTTTATTGCATTTTTTTGAAGTATAAGTATCTGAGAATATGTCCTGAAAATTTCAAGTCGATCCGAACAAAATTGACTGAGATATGAGCGTTGAAAGAGAAGAATCCGTTATGTAAACGACCGGCTAGTCTGCCGTCTGGCGCGCGTTTTTCTCAAAATGGCATTTCTGAAGTCGGTGACCAAGATTACTCGAACACTAATGAACCGATCTTCTTGAAATTTTGCAGGCTTATTTAATACATAAAAATGTGGTCTTTAATCGGTCGATTTTTTTTCCGAAATAAATGGCCGTTTTATAGCCAAAAAACGGCCGTTTTTTTCGTTAAAATCGAACCATTAACTTTGACTGTCCGCCATGTTGTGAAAAATGAATATTTTTTTAAATCCTTCGATTAAAGACTAGTTTATACTTATATTTGACTAAGTCCATCCGCATTTTTTTTCAGATGATCCACTTCGCCGCAATCTTGGTCACCGCGAACCGTGTATATAAAAACATTATTTCATTGACGGCCATTTGCTACTAAACAATGTAATATTTTTCAATGAAAAAATAACTGAAAGTTCTTCAAGATGTGTTCTTTAAGATGGTATATTGATCGATTAAAAAAGTTTTGTAGTATTCTTTAAAAAAAATCATGAAAAAGGCCTTTTTTTGCGCTACAAGTGGGGGTAACGCCTTAAGAAACTAAAAGGTTTAGTATAAAAAAACGATAAAAAAGAATTGTTAATGTTTTAGCCTGAAATCATTTTTTTTCAAACACTGCGAACATTCACTCGAATGAAAGGTGCTCAAAGTGATGGCCACAACATTCAATGCACGCTTACAATCCGATTCGCATCAATTGTGTTGTCTTAAATCACTTCAGTCTGTATTGACGAACGGGCTCTAATTGCGGTTTCAATAGTTAAATACTGAGAAAAATCCAGGTAAGTCATACGGCTTTGTTTACATCGTGATAGATACTAACAATCTGATCAAATTATTTTCGAAACCAATAGAACTTTGTGATTTCCATACTAGATGTGTGGCCTCTTCAATGAAACGTACTATGGCGGAATTTCCTTTCGTCAGTACAGAAATGAATTTTCCGCACAACGTTTTCTTATGAAGAGGAAGTTGATATCTTGATTTACGGAGAGTGTCACAAAAGCACCTCCTTGAGCACCTCTTATAATCTCAGCTAAAACATTGACAATTCTTTTTTATCGATTTTTTTTAACAAATCTTGATCAACCACCTCGAAAATTCGTGTATGAACTTATTTTCACTTCCGGGATAAAATTCTGAGAAAAAAATGTCACATTTTTTTAAAAAGGAGGTCACCTTACAATTTCTGAAGGGCCTCTACCTCGATACACCTCGCAGCCGCCACTCGATGACCCCCTTTCAATTATGTTACTTTTGTATAGGCACCATAGGCTACTCTACGAGCACGATCTTCGGAGTCAAATTTTGTCTTAATTACCTTTCCCTAATATATATATATATATACACGTATGTATGTATATTCTACGTTGCGGATAAAAAACAACGCAAAATGGATAACGTCCTGACGGGTCCGAAGGTGAGGAGAATGAAAAACAATTTTATCGCTTTTCGCGCGCGGTGCACGATGCCTTTTGCATTTTCCAGTTTACGGTCACCTCTCGACTCTCGAACTGTCTTGTGTATCACGCACACACACAGCCTTCTATGGAACCTTCTTCTCCCGTATTGGCGTTAGCCAGAAGCAGCGATGGGAATGCATTAGAGGCTAAGGTACCATTACAGATGAAAGAAGAGAAGGAGGAGTTGGCAACGTGGCCACCATGTGTGGGTATCGGTCGGAAGGGCACTACCAAGGGAGTCTTCGTAACGGCGAAAAACATAAGAGAATCCAAGGATGAACGAGGGCTCCGGTGGAGGGGACTTAGTTCTATGCGAACGTCTCGAATTTTCTCACCCACATCATGGACGATATCCAGATAAATTCGTTGGGGGAAAAATTCAGGACAACAATGTCACGATCAGGGTTGGTTTTTTTTTCGTTTATATGAGGCGACTATGCGGTGTAGTCGATGAAAGATTTTCTTCATCTCACGTAAAAAAAATCGTAGGAGGTACATTGAATTTGTTGTTCACGAATTTTATGGTGCCAGCTTCTGAATGATGTATAAAAGATACGATTCAGGCTAAAAAATAAAACTCGCAAAAAATGTAAAGTAAATTGAATCGCACCGCAGCGATGTGAATTGGCCACTAACAAGGAACATCCCTCAGGTGACATCCTTCGATTTTATTGAAATTTGGATATGTTATAAAGCGCCGAAAAGTAAGCGATACGTATTTTTTTTATCGGCGGAAAAACGGTTTTAAGAGGTCAAACCACTCCCCGAAAAAAGCATCTCTAGGGTGGTTCACGCCTTAATTTTTTTTTGCAATGTCACTATAGTGTTTCTTTCATTGCTTCGGATTAGAAGAATTTTCGTTTTTGTTTCATTAAAGTCGGTGGACTCCTTGTGTGTGCAACTGCTATATTACCCCTAGAGATGCCTTTTTTGAGGAGTGGTTTCACCCATTAAAACCGTTTTTCCGCAGAAAAAAAATACGTCTCGCTTACTTTTCGGCGCTTTATAAGGTATCCAAATTTCAACCAAATCGAGGGGTGTCACCTGAGGGATGTTCCTTGTAAGATCGTGCGATTTGACGCCATTGGACCTCTTTCTTTGGAGTTTTCTGAAAGGAAAAGTGTATGATCCACAAAACATTCCGGAGCTCAAGGAAGTAATTAGACGCACCATTTATGAAATTAGTCCGCAATTGCGCCAAAATGTTATTGAAAATTTCAGTCGAAAGAGTGAACGTTTGCAAACAGCGACGAGGCGGCCACTTATCGGATTTTGCGTTCCACACATAACCTCCATGTTTGTACCTTATATTAAAATTAAAATATTCGTATTTTTCAAATAAATAATACGTTTTATTAATAAATTAAAATGTCAGATCATTTCGAGACACCCCATAGCACAATTATGTAGTGAATGATTGTGAAATTTTCGAAAAAGTTTTGACCGTACATAAATTACGTATACAACAAATCTAAAAAATTTCTTATTGTATTTTCATGATCCTTTTTCTTATCGCCTCACAACTGCGAATAAAAAGTGTTCGAATTTTTCAGCGCGATAGTGAACCACCTCAAAATTTCACATTTTAGGTTAGAATAAAGGTCGTAATAATGCGTCAAATTTTGATCGCAACGGTAGCATTTCAATAGATTTTCCATACATCCTCAAAAAAATGGTCATCAACGATTTTTCAACTTGCGTTCAACTGTTCTAAACATGTTAGTAAATTTGCGATTGTCTCTAACAGGAAGAAGTTGTAAATTTCTTACCAATCACTCAGTCATTTAGCGAGACGGACAGCCCTACACTACCCGCCAACTATATAACATACCATGTCATACCATTTCAAAAGTATTATCCTATTGTGGATAATTGTTTCTCAGTACTGGCAGATAAATGTTTTTTTTTCTTGTTTCTCAAATAAGTGAAGATGATTGCAATATTTGTTTCATGTCCGTACTCACTGATGATTCAATCCTTGTACATAAATGTAGAATGACGGAGAAGTGTACGAGGGCTGGAGTTCTCGCAGAATTATACCAATATCGTGATAAAGTAATTTTCGATCCGAGGAGTGTTGCGCAGTCGTTCGTTGACTTACAAACCTCAAGGGTTGTCTCGGACATATAAAAGATTAAGCGAAAAGACTGTGCGACCGCAGAGCAATAACGGGGGTGAAAAAGAACGGAGGGCTTATTAGAAAACGACAAAACGACCACGAAGGGACTGAGTACCAATTCGTCGTAGAAAGGACAGGAAGGGTAAGTTTTGAAAGAGACCGCGATCCTAGATGCTTGTGTCACTCACTTAGTGTCCCTCTCTGTATATATATATATATACTTGAATAGTCTGTAGCGTATACTTTGTAGTTTGGCGGCAAAAGAAGAGAGGAAGAGAATATACAATTGGTCGTGGATAACCTGTATATCCAGGCACAAAGAAATTTATCCATAGCGTATTCTTCCGTGTTTGAGGATCAAAACCACCGTGGTTGGGTGGGATATGCGGAGACCAAAAAAAAATTCTCGACGGATACTTTTTTCGAGAATAATCCATTAATTTAAAGGTATAGGTAATGAGCCTTGAAAGCAAGGCGGAAGGTTCGAAACGATTGGAGATCTTGCATTTATTTTTGACAACTTCGATACCATCATTTTCCGGCCCTCGCCAGATTTGTTCTTAAGGGGTCAGACCACTTTGAAAATTTCAAATTTTTCATTTGAAAATTTCGTTTGAAGAAATCGACGATGATGAGCAATCACATTCGATTTTGTACGGTGCAGGAATTGCCGATTGAGTTTAGGTAAGTTTTTCATAGTATAAACTTCAAACGCGTTTTTCTCGAAACAACGTTTTTGAAATCTAGCTCCATGGTATATCTAAAATTGATAAACCGATTCTCTTGAAATTTGAACCACATATTGTAAACACGATTCGCAACAAGATGACCTTTGATGGTTTAAAAATTTCGATTTTTACTCTTTTTTCTGCGAAAAACTGCGAAAAAAGGCGTTTTTTAAAACTTTTTTCGTTTTTCATCTGCCATTTTTCTATTTTTTGATAAAACTTTATAGCCGAGGGTCATTTTCTAGCTGGTGTCATACTGAATCTAATGGACTTTGATTTTTTTTTGTTTCAGACAAGCCGTTGCCGAGTTGTGATGGAGCTACCTAGTCCACCTATTTTTGAGGCGTTACGTTAAACTATAGTTTTAGTACTTAAAAATGAATGAAAATGAATTAAATTTTTTTTGATGTATTTCAAAACGTTATTTATCAATCCCTACAACTTTTATATTTATATCTTGTATAAAATCCCCAAAAAAAAATCGCGAAAATAGCCTTTTTTCCGTAAGTCCAAAGTGGACTAGCCCCTTAATTTACTGATCGTGATCTCAGTACGAATTAGCCAGTAAAAGGCATCTTCAAAGTAAAACTTCGAAATCTTTTTATTTCCGTATTTTCGTACATGGTAACTAATGTAACGAGTGGAAGGGAGTTACCCTATCGAAAATTGTCTGACCTCATAGCCTCGTACTTGAGCGTCAATTGCGGTTTCAGCATCTTCTCTCGTATCTAGTTGTCCCCCCCCTCTCTTTCTCTCTTTCTCCCCCCCCCTCCCCCCACCCTCTCTTGAGGGTGTGGTGGTCTCGTCCTGGGGGAGTTGATGAATTGCATTTCGACGACTCAAGATTGCCCATGCGGGGTGAACATTTCTAGTACTGGCATTGACGATGGGTTAATGATGCGTTATTCATTTTTACGAGCTAGAAAAATGCCTAGCCTTGACGCTCGCGGTGTGCGGCTCGTAAGTGCATTCGCAACTCGTACAGGTATGGCGTGCATGTATGAAGGGAGAATTTTTTGTTAAGACAGGAAAAGTATACGATTCTACGATATTCGTGTTGTGCATCCGGAGCGTATCGGCGTGTTGAAGGGATATAAGCACCATTTACTTATTACCAAGTTCAAAGGCTATGCTTCGCTGATAAATAAATAGGGCAGGGAGCTGGAAATATTTTTTGTATCGATTACCGAGAAACCAAAGTTTCTCTAATACCTACGCCACGCAATTATATAGCTAATCACACGATACTTCATATTTTGCAGCTAAATGGTATGTCGTACGTTGAAAACAGTATTTACAGAACGATAATATGTGAATAATAATAAAAACGAAGTTCATGATATCAAGAAAACATATTACAAATAGTTTTCGCGTCAAGCTAATTTTGAAAATAGTCATAAGGAATCGTCACAGTGTGAAATTTTTAACAAATATTTTTTTAAATTATTCGATAGTATGGACGGTTATAAACATGCACCTGGCATCGCTGATTGATCGAAAGCAGACAAGTGATATGAAAACTCCACACTCGAAGCATTAAACGCCTTTTTCTCGAAATGTCGTTTTTCAAAACGGTGTACACTCTTAAAGGAAGAGTTTTCAAGCTATGCGTCTCAAATTTTGACCGAACATTCTTCACGCCATTATTGATCTTGCTGTGAAAGCTTTTTTTGCAATCTTCGTATTTTTTGTTAACGAAAAACTGTCAAGTAGGCTAAATTCGATTTTTTTTTTCAAGTCACCGCCATTTTGTCAATTTTGATTTTTTTAAAACCTCCAAAGCAAGATAGCGGCTTTCATACTGATTATCTTTTCACAAATTTTGTTTTAGATAATATTTACGGCCACCATTGACCCGGTGCGATGGTCTAGTGGTTAGTGTGCTTGTCACTAAATCTGCGGACCGGGAAGTCCCGGGTTCGAATCCCAGTCGCGCGTACATTTCATCGTATAATGTTTTTCTTCGGCATTTCGCGGCGAAATAAGACTAGTTACACAACAGGGGGGTGAACTTGATGACCGGCTGTATTGCTAATAGGTTTTCCGCAGTTTCCCTATACCCATGACAGAAATGTCATGATGAATATGATACGGAGGGGGAAGTCGGCTGCGACAGCGAGGCGGGCGGGGGGAGGGGGAATAGGGACAAAAAAGTGAAAAAAGGAGTGTAGAAAATGAAACAGTTACAGTGGAGGAAATAATAGGTAACAAACGCGAACAGCGCGTACCTTAGGAAAAAACAAATAATATAAAAAATAATTTAAAAAAATAAAAATAAACGTTTAAAATTGTATTATCTGTTCTTTATGAGTGCTTCGATTTCACATGAAAAATCAGACCGAGTAGCGTATTTTAACCATCGAGAAAAAAATCGCTAAAATCGGTTATTTCCCGACCCGTTCCACTGTGATGATTCCTTAATTGTAATACGGCTCCATCGATAAAAAAAATTAAAACTCTTATGCGATCATTGCAAATATTATTGGCAGCGCGACTACATACGAACAATAGTCAGAGAGAAAGTATTGATATGGAGATAGAACCCAGTTTGGGAATTTTTCGAGCGCTAAATCAATATTGCAAAGAGGTTTCAATCGTAACAATCCACATTTACATTGGGCCAAGGCAACAACGATAATCGAAGAAAAAATAAAAGTTATAATACTAAAAATTATGTACATGATTTCAACGCCAACCTAACATCGCAATACGCGATATATTCTTAAACCATTGAAATATTGCTGCCGGGTCGATTATACGCGGAAATCATCGTAGAGAAAATAAAATTTATGAAGAAACATCGGAAACTATTTTTATTTGAAACTTAATTTAATTTTTAATTTAATTTTTATTTTAATTATTATTTTATTTATTATATTTATTATATTATATAATAAAATAAATTTTTGTTTTATTTATTATTTTAATTTTTATTTAAAGAAATTCCAAAAATATGCGCCGGAAGAAACTGATTCCAAAACACCGAGTCATTGTATCAACGAAATATTCTGCTCTTCACAAATACGACAAAATACTGTGGTCGTGCGTTATTTCGATAGTCACTCACTCGATCACTCTGGGCCAAGAACCACCTTAAGGATGTTGTGTCCAAAATTGAAAATGGTAATAAAATTTTAAAAAATTGATAGTTCATTATGTAAAACATTTGAAAGGTTGACTTAAAGGTTGACAAATTACACACAGCCTTATGGAGACTGAAGTAACTTTGCAGTTACTATTTTCTTTTGTTATAAAAAATTATGCCAAAAATACAAAAAAATCACACTTGAGGAAAAAAATATAAGAATATAGCGGCAACGTTGCATATACCTAAAGTAGCGGGAAATTTAAATACTCATTTTCGTTCACGGACGACGTCGTTTCTTGCACCATAAAACCACTTTTGTTTTTGATATATTTTAAATAAAAAAACGATCATTCACAAATATTTCTTCTATTTCTTGAAAACAAATAGCAAAGTTTGCTATTTGCTAATAGAATTGCAAAGTTACTTTAGTTTCCATAAGGCTGCGTGCAATTTGTGGATTCTAATTTCTCAGTTGCCAGCTTCCTAATCGTCATGAAATTTTTACACAACCTTTCAAATGTTTTACATAATGACCGATCAAATTTTTAAAATTTCATCACCATTTTCAATTTTGGACACAACATCCTTAAGAAAAATATCGGTGCGGTGTTATCTGAGCGGGCAAGTTGAGCTTCACTGTGCGGAGAAACCGGAGCCAAGGGGAACGAAGGAGCGAACGAACGAACGAACGAACGAACGAACGGTCTCAGGCGAAGGTATATACGGGGGCTATAGAGCTCCTCATCGCGATGAGACGAGAGACGACCGGCACACAGAGGGTTGGAAAAGACGGGATAGCGCTAGGGCCGGGGGATGAGGGTGGTAAGGCGAGAGAAAGCGCTGGAGCTCTCTTGGCATCGTAGAGTCTCGGATATAGTGAGAGAGAGATAGAGGGGGGGAGGGAGAGGTAGAGAGAGAGAGAGAGAGAACGCAAGATAAAAGAGAGATACTGGGGTAAAGTGGACGCGGGGAAGAAAAGAGGACAGAGGGTGAAAGGAGACCAAGGGAGAGAACAACCCTCACCCCTGCCTCACCGCCCCTTTTCGCCCACACTGGACTTGACTTTTTTGTGAGCGCTGGAGATAGACGAGGTTGGGGCGGTAGAAAAGGGAATAGGGTGGCACAGGGGGAGGTTTTGCCGTGCCTGGCTGGCGCGTTCTGTGTGGAACGATGAGAGAAATACAGAGCGCTGAGACGAGAGACGCAAGTCAGGGGAGGTGGGGGGGGGTGAAAGGAGAGAAGGGTTGGCACACGAGACGAGGAGCAAGGCGGGTGGCGGGGGACGGGGGAGAGAAGAGCTCCGGTGCCACGGTGCGGAGAGATCCCTATATAGGGGTGCCAACGGGCAAAGGATAGGGGCGGGCGAAACGACGCACCGTCGCCCAGGCAGCAGAGGGAAAAGGGAGAGAGAGGGAGAGAGAGAGAGAGAGATAGAGAGAGACGAGATTATGGTGCAGAGAAAAGAGCCTTCGGAAAAGCCCAGGGGTTTTCTAATGCGCTGGGAGAGAGTGGACTTTGTTCCAGTAGCCAAAGATGACGTACTCGTCCGAGGATGTAATATCGCACCCTTACTATATATATATATATATATATAAGCACGTTTTTTCTACTACTCATTTATATAAAAAGGGATGCCGAGTGCCGATTCTCATGACATGTTTAATGAACCCCACTGGAAATAATTATAGAGCCTATACGGCAGGAATATTATAAATTGTTATGAACGTTATGTTTCGTTGAATAATTGCAAATCGCCTAAGGACACGCGTGCGCGTTATTAATTATTATTTTATTGCCAGGGGCATGGAGAATCTTCATTTGGTAGCCGATTTAATTTACTCGTCACACTGGTGCGTTATTTATTTTTTTCAATCTCGTATCGTTTTTAAGGGTAATTATGTGAAACAATTTGAGGTAGCGATATAAAAGTTGAGGTCACGTTTATAACGTAATTAACGTTTGTTACTCAATAATTGCAGCAATATTATTGTTAGGCAGAGGCGGCTGATTTTTTTTTTAATTGTTGTTCGAATATTGCCTTTCATTGTTGATCGTAGATATACTTAAGGGTATTTCGTAGGGTGTCGTTATGTATGTATGTATGTATGTAGGTGAGTAATTTCTTCGAGAAGGGAGACTAAATATACAATGTAGATCCTACGACAGAATGAATTAGGGGTAGATAGTCACACTTTCTCCGATCTCCAATTTTTTGCTCTTCTACAATTGACTCATTGCGGAATTAGGTGTCAGTGACTATAACCCCCTTTATTTCTCTCTCCCACTCTGTCAGACTCTCTCCTTTACACACGCACGCACGCACGCACGCGCGCGCACACACACACACACACACACACACACACACACACACACCCATGTATATGTGTGTGTATATATATACATATACATATATGAATTGATCGTCAAGCTTATTCATAATTACAATTTCTTATAAACTGGGCTTGCATATTCGTGTGTATATTGATTAAAACGTGCATATAACGGCGAACACGCGGCGGCAAACTGTTGCTCAGATCGTTGTCACGTTAAGTCGAGACTGCAATAAAGTCGGCGCGAACTCGCGGGGTTGCTAGAAACATGAGGGGAAAAGAGGCGGTAGAAATAATTCTTCCACCCTCTCACACTGCCATCACGTGGGCCATCTCGGAGTTTTTATTCTTTTGCGTTTTTCGCGCGATTATACTAGAAATGCTTTATGCATCAGCACCGAGAAGAAATGTCAATCGTGCAATAGACGATGACTATTGGTCGGAGCCACATGTTTCCCGAACTTGTCCATAGCGTAATTTCCATTATATTTCATTGCGCAAGGAGCAACTTGTGGCACGCGTTAGAGATTAAGGGGCCAGTCCACTTTGAACATTTCAAAAAGTCGATTTTCGAATTCCCTATAGTTTATTGTCAACGCAATCATAATATGGTTAACACAACTATAAGCGAAAAATATATCTAAACATGCAACTTTGATGGCGTGCTCGACTATCTATTATCCCGGAAAAAACTACTAACTATTGTAAAAATATTAACTGAATTAACTATATCGATATTGGAAAGTCTTTCACAGTAGTTAATAGTTATTTCGGGGATACTAGATAAAAAAAACATACTACCAAAACGGCATGATTAGATAGACGCTTATAGTTGTGTTAACCATATTATGATTGCGGTAGCAATAAGCTATATGAATTTTACTATGCCCACTTTTACCATGGGCGTTTTTTTAAATATTATAAATACTATGGACATTTTTCTCAGTGCAAGTTTGTACTATTTATATGGTTGACATTAACACTTGTTGAGTATAAACTGTTACAAGATCTTACGAAAAGTCACTATACGAACAACATTATGGTAATCGTATAGTGAAGACGTAAGTAATTTGTCAATAAAGTAGAGACAGCGGTGGCACGCTATGATCGATATAGATTTATCAGCGCATTCATTTATCAGTTTTTAGAATCCGATATTTCGAAAACTATTGGGCCGCGCCAAAAATCCGTTTAAGCAGTGACATAGAATATCAAAAAAGCAATCTGTGCAAAATTGCACCTATATGAGAGGTAGCAGCTATTCGGAAATGCAGCTGGAATTACTTTTATGCCAAATCTACGATCGAAATACCATAAGTACCCGGTAGCATAGTGGCAGCGTGCCTGAATATAGATTGGTAGGTCATAAGTTCCGAATCTCCATGTAGGTGAAATATTTTCTCCGATAGGAATCATTTCAGGAGGTCAGGGAATAACAAATCATGATAAACAATCATGCAGGTAGTACGCTCAATTGAAATTTTTTGAATTTTTGAATTTATGACATATCATACATAGACATACCATTCAATGTGGTAAAAACCACTATTGTTCGATAGTGTAAGGAATCATCGATTTTATGAAAACCTTCTATATTAGATAGCATTGACAATCAACGTATGCTTGAAAGATTGTTGGTTGCAGTTAACATATGATCATAGTTAACACAACTGCTAAAATATCATAAGCAGTACTATATTTTCGGCAGTAACCATGTCTATAAAATATTATTGTCCCCTCAGGGTAATATAAAATATGGTTGAAACATGGTTGAGGTTACTATGCATTTCTGTCTGTATATATTTAGAGTTTTCCCGGCCAGAGAATTTTCCTTTTCCAAGGCTCAAATCAATTCTTTATGTTTAATATTTTTGTGAGCTGCTATTGACTTTTTTCTAGGCCGAAGGAAACTCAATAATCACGGTCCAACGGTTAAAAAATCGGTTTTTACGATCTACGACCCTCCGAGAAATCGCACGTGACTCAAAGTGCCCCGTGACACATTGTGCCCCACTCTCTCCTACAATAGAACCCACTGCTCTGTCGATAAATAATCTCCTGTTGTGATCCCTCGTATGATGATGAATATTAATTTCGGCACAACTGAGAAAGGTCCATTATCGAGAATATGTAAGGATTGGATGCAATGCAATAAATGTCACCCTGGCCTCATGAAGCACAATGTATACGGAAACTTGGATGTTTGTGTTTCCAAAAAACGATTTCGAAATTGGATTATATAGTGGCCGGGGTGACACACCATTTTTTTTTAGAGAAGCTAAACAGAGGCTACGTGCAAAGCTTTTTTTAAATTTTTTACATTAAATTATATATGTGCACTAAATTACGTACATTATTGTATATTCCTCTAAATGAATTCATTAAATTAATCTTTATATGCTTGAGGCCCAAAAAACAGATGGATTTTCAAAATATTTTCATATTTTCAATTCATAGTATTTCGAAGTTTTAGTATTTCAATAATTAAAAAATATTCACAATCAATGAAGTTATTGTCGTTGAAACGAAGTGCCGCTATTGGTGGTTCTGTCAACTGGTGAAAATGAATTAAAAAATTATTTTATTATAATAATAAAACTTTCGTATGACCGGATACGTTTTTGAAATTTAGTAAACTACGAAAATGGCAAGCTGTAGAAAAAAGGTCGATTTTCGGTCAAAAAATAATTTCAATCCGTTGTTGTTAACAAATGGATAAACATTGTATCAACTATGCTTCGTCCGCATTTGAGTGAATAGGATGAATAGGTCTCGAAATAAGACATACACCGTTTTTTAAAACATATAGTTTGGAGAAAAAGACAAGAAGAAAAACATAAATCGCAGCGTAGTGGGCGAACTGACCCTTCACGAAAATCGTCATCACTCATTCAATTTTCGGAATTGGTAAAAAAAAAAGTTTATTCCAAATTGAGGTTAAGACCTTAGACTATAAATCTATGCAACAAAAAACGTATTTTTGACACTTCGAGCAGATTCCTTAATACCTATTTTGTTGGTGATTTTTGTACGGTTTTCTTTATATTTATGTTCTTAACTCGAGTCATAAGATTAAACATGATCGTTCGTCCTAACATCGATGAACATAAAGTGGTCAAAATAATTGCGATTAATCACTAAAATTTAAAAGTATTCAAATAAAACACAACAAAAATCTTCGCGATCCGCTTTATATTGGACAATTTCAGTTCTTCGTTATGATGCACACCATGAAACCCGATAGATTCATTATTGTTTAGGTTTGCTTGCGGGTTCATCGTTGTTTCTAAGGCGTTATACACAGTTAAAAATTTCAAAAAATCGATTTCTTTTATTGCATTTTCGGAATGTACAAATATGTGAGTATATTCCCTGAAAATTTCAAATCGATCCAACGAAAATTTACGGAAATACACACATATTTGTAAGGACGCTCGGAGCGCTACAAAGTAAATCTTAAATATGTGTAAACGACTGTTGAAACTTCAAACGCGTCTTCCTCAAAACGGTGTTTTCAAAGTCGCCGAGCACGATTTCTCAAAAACGGCTCAACCGATCGGTCTGCAATTTTAACACAACCTTGTCAGATATATTCTTCAGGTATTGATCGAAGGAATACGTTTTTCGATAATTATTTATATTTTTTTTCAACGATTTAACGAAAAAAATTTGGTCGAAAATCGAAATTGGTTCTTTCTGGAGCCACCATTTAGTCAAAAATTGAAATTTCGACTATTCCTTCGATCACTACCTGGATTCATCTATCCCCTAAAAGAATCTTCTTGGTTCTGTCATTTTAGATCATCGAAACCGGAGATATTTTGCTCACCGCCGGACACTTTTTTTTCGGGGACCTCCAGGAGACTTCCTACAGGAGCAATGTTAATGAATATTATTGAAAATAAAAAATGCCAATTTAAACCCAAAGTTTCGCCCAAATGAAATCCTTTTCCAGAAAAAATTCGTGAAAAAACGACTTTTTTGGCCTTGCAACTGCGTATAACGCCTTAAGGCGCAGAGTCCCATCGAATGAGCTGCCATGATTGCGAGAGCATTGCTGATTTGCAGATCGTCAATGTTCTTCGAGGCAGCTGATTTTTCGAGAAAAGAAAAAAGGAACCTCCCGTTTGAAAAGACGAACTACGTCTTTTTCTTTGTTTTCCCGAAACGTAATCGGTCTGAAAGAAAACTTGACCGTAAGATTTTCACGGATCGGACGTATGATACATATCCTTGATACGAAAAATCTTTTTTCCTTGCTTGTATATGTATCTATGTCGGTAGATGATTGTGATTTTCAAAATATTCAACTGTAAGGTGGGAGATATCTTTAGGTGGGGAAAAAGTTGCTGATTTTCATGATTATTTTTTAACGGAGAAATTTCTTCACCATTTTCGAGAGTTAGGGTATGTTTTATTATTACTTTTGCCTGTTACGTGGTATTCGAAAAAAAAGAATCTTAGAAAATTTCCGAGGCATGGCACGGTCTCCTAAACGGGTTGCGGTGGATGTTGACAGACGGCGTGACACGTAACGTCGGCAGGATCAATATGAAAAAAAAACCAACGAAGATTTTTCTTTAATTAACAGTCATAAGCAGAATATGAACCAAGAAAAAGTGATAAATGTTGAAGATCGATGAAACGGTACGCGCTGAACCAGAAAAAAAAATGTATTTTCTAAATAAAAATGGATACATTTTGCAAAAAAATTTCATTTTTTTCAATTTTCGAAAACTTTCAGGCTCGTGTCTTAGACAATAAGGTTAGAAAGATTTGCATCAAATTTCATCAGAATCGGCCGATTAGTTTTTTTGCTATACGGCCCGCCAGATTCAAAAATGCAGTTTAGAAGACTGTGGTATCCCGCCGCCATTTTTTAAGATTATTGAATAAAAAGAATACGCTGTAGCAGCCAAAGGTAGGAATGAAACGTACCTTAAATCTAAAAAAAAGTGACGAAAACTTTGATTTAAAAAAAAATTGTGAAAATCAGCAATTTCCTTTCTCGCCTGACGGTAGCCCCCAGCCCTTAAGGATTATCCTCATAGTAGTCCCCATACTGAAATGATCTAAATGCCAAGCTCAATCAAAATCAAATTTATGCGAATGTAAGCATAATTACGTTGAATCCATTTCGAAGACCGTCCTGTTTTAAAAGCCAATGAATCGGTATTAAAAAATTGCCGGGCCGTTGTCAGAACAGCGATGTGTGCTGATTGCCAACATTACGTAAATTTAACGGGTTCAGAATGACCTGTCTCCACCTATATACAACTGCGTTAGAAACAATAAGCCGAGAACTTCAAACTTCCAGGTCATCCAAATTCTTGTCTCAACCTCCCTTGTTTCGTATTCACTATTGTTCACAAAGCTGAAACCCGAGGGTTGGAATATCTCCCGCCAGTTGCAGAATAGATACTCGTTTGCTTTCTCTCTCTCTCTCTCTCCCTCTCTCCCGCTCTGTCTCATTCTCTCCCCCTTTCTCCATTCCTTCTGTCCTTTTCTCTCTCTCTCTTCCTCTCTTATCCATTACCAAATTACGCAACATATATCGCTGAATCCCTTCACCCGCGGTTACCGTTATGCAATTCATTGTATTCGTCGTTCTTTCCCGCGTCCGCGTTTGTCACGAACCCATTGTCATTTATTCGGTTTTCACTATTTAACCAATTAGTCGTGTCGTCGCTCTGTTTTTCGATCGTCGAATTGACTTTCGTGCGAAATGCATCATTTACGCAGTACCATATACGTGCGTATAACTGCGCGAGCCAATCCGTGGTATGTTATACATACAACGAACCAGCCGCGTATTCGCGAATGAGGAAAAAAAATGGTTAACGTCCCGTATACTGTGGGATACCCGCGTGTAAATCCGTGACCTCACAGCAGTACCTGCGCAGTATGGCCGAAGTGCTCTCTGGGTAATTTACACATCGTGTACGTGCAATATGTATGCACAACGTGCACGCTGCTCGACGTTGCACGCTGCTCGACGTTGCACTCTCGTATTTGCCAGTCAGTGACGAAGAGTCAAAAAGAGAGATAGAGGCAGAGAGCGGGGAGGAAAAGCGAGAGAGAGAGGCAGAGGGAAGGGTGAGAGAGAGAGAGAGAGAGAGAAGAAGCGTGGGGGGAGGGGGAGACAGAGAGGAACGAAAAGAAGATGGTAATAACGGCTTCCTATCACAATATACATATTCTGTAATGTTAGAGGGTGAGACCGCATAAACAGAGATATTAAAATACAAAAAATAAAGTTAGCTGCTAAAACACCCTTAACAGCATCTTTTAGCAGGGCATCAACCCGAAAATATAAACGCTGTATCGTCATGGGGGTCCTACCGTTTTCAATGTTAACGCGTTTAAATTTCCCGCCAATTCATGTTTTTTTCTCTACCGCTGAATACTCGAAGCTGATTTCAACCACATTGGATTCCACTCATAAACACTTAAGAAGATTGGACCGTTAGCCACAATCCAAGATTAAATTTTTTTTTTAAGTATATGTTATTGTCTAGACTACACTGAGTCTACGATTTTTTTTAATTCCAGATCAGACCATCCGAGATAGAAAATAGCTTAATGTATGTAATTTTATGTGCGGTTAGATGGGCAAGACGGTTACGCTACCGGCGATGTAATTTTTTGGCTATCTAGCACTAGAATAAAACATTTCTAACAACGGATTAACGCAAACTAAACGTTTGTATAAACATGTGGAAGAACAAAACCCCAGCCCGCCCATCGTAAACCATATAAATATATTCAATATTGAGCTATCGAGGTTTGATGAAATATTACGAATTTTTGCTGGCGAATGAAGAGCATGGCTGCCAACCTGAATGTTCGCGAAGTTGCCGTATTTCGGTAACACTCAATATTAATAAATTGTGATACTAAACAACACGTCACATAAATGTAAATCGGTGTAAATATAAACGATTTAAAATTCCATCCTGAGTTGTATACAACATTCACTAACGCAGTTTTTTTATAATAATCATTGATAGGGTTTTACTTTTTCAAGTTGTTTGTAACACAAAAGTTTTTCTTATTTACGTACTTAAAGTGTAAAAACGCATAACTTCGCCCTTTAATTATTCATTTTATGTAACATTAGCATCTACAAAATAAATCTTTACCGCATACGAATTTTTTGAGGTTCATCGAATAAACATCAATAACGTCATTTTATTCCACTGGATCGCTTCAAACTCCTTAAGCGATCATCACAGTGTAACATTTTCGAAAAATCGACTTTTTTTGCGTTTTCCGATAGTATAGCCAGTTATAAAAGTGCTATTAAATTTTTTGGGCGAAATTCGAATTATTCCGGTTGCCACAGCCTTTCTCAGAAAAAAGCATTCGACCAGCTGTGTGAGGCCTGGCGCGGACGGATGTGTTTTTCTCGAAATGTCGTTTTTCAAAACGGTGTACACTCTGAAAGGAAGAGTTTTCAACCTATCCGTCTCAAATTTTGACAAAACATTCTTAAGGTCATTCTTTAGCCGTCTTATCAATTTGTATTTTGAAAAAGTCTTCATGGCAAGATAGCGGCTTTCATCCTGATTGATAATCTTTTTACAATTTTTCTCATATAATATCTAGGGCCATAACCATGTATACCGTGAGGACTCGTTTTTTTTAAAGACATTTTGAACCGTGAAAAAATGTGAAAAAATAAGAATAAACGTTTCAAAATTGATTCTCTGTTCTTGATGAGTGCTTTGATTTGACGTAAAAAAATCCTACTTATTAGCGTATTTTAACCATCGAAAAAGACACGAAAATCAGCTATTTTTCGACCCGTTAGCCTAAAACTTTGACATTCAGGGTAACTTTGACAGTTTTTGGGGCTACTTTGACAGAGCGCCAAAATACGATTTAAATGTGTGCGCAGCGAGCTCGCCCGATCTTCTGTGGCGGGCGGCGGGTTTGGGGAAAAAAAAACTTGAACAGCAATTTTTTGTTCAAGTTTATTATAATTTTGCAAAAGTTGATTGTAATGTTGCTCAAGTTGATTTTGATCTCAATGACAATTATAAGACTCATTAAGTGCCTATAATTGTACCCGAGGTATGTACTTGATATTTTTATGTAAAATGTTTCCTTAAAGGGGGCACCACCGTAACGGCCCATTTTCAACCGTTTTGTCCGGAATTTCTTTTAAAGTAAGGAATACAATACACGGACAAAAGAACTTTCAGGTTTTATAAGGTATATACTAAAGTATGTAAAAAAAAGTTATTTATCAAAAGAATACAAATCGGCATTTTGTATTCTTATTTAATTATTTTAATCGAATTCTTATTTAATTATTTAAATTTAAATGATTTATCGAAAGAATACAAACCTCTCCACGGCACGCAGTAGAACTGTCGTAAATTTACTTCCTGAACTAAGAGTGAAACATTTTCGTTAATGATATTAGTCTCAGCAGTCAAGTGCGGGGGGAAATTGAAAAAATTATTAAAAAAAGAGACGCGTTTGAAAAACAGGTTCGAATTTTCGGCCATAATTTTCATATCGAAAGTGACATATTTTTTACAATTTTCAATTAATTGAAAAAAGCGCTCGCTCTTGACTGTTAAAGCCATCTAAGAAGCTACAGTTAACATTTCAAGTCGATTGGACGAAAATTGTTCGAGTTCTGCTGCGTGCCGATTTCAAACACACGGTTCTGAGAAAATCATTTTTTGATTTTCGTTTCAATTTAAATGAATAAAAATTTACACGACATAAGTTAAATCTATATGCCTAATAAGATAGCTTTTTTCAAATCCCAAATAAATAATCCAGTGGAGAAAAAAATCGGTAAAAACGACCTTGTTTCAGCCTGTCACAGTCATGTCCTCCCTTAAGCATGTTGTGTCCAAAATTGAAAGCGGTAATAACATTTTTTTAATTCGATAGGTCATTATGTATATCATTTGAAAGGTTGTGTTAAAAATTCACGACGATTAGGAGCTGGCTACTGAGAAATTAGAATTCACAAATTACACGCAGCCTTATGGAAACTGACGTGACTTTGCAATTATTATCGTTTATTTGTTATAAAAAATGTTGCCAAAAATAAAATAAAAATCACACTTGAGGAAAAACATATAAGAATATCGCGGCAACGTTGCATAGACCGAAAGTAGCGGGAAATTTAAATACTCATTTTCGTTCACGGACGACATAGTTTTTGCACCATATAAAACCACTTTTGTTTTTGATATATTTGAAATAAAAAAACGATCATTCATAAATATTTCTTCTATTTCTTGAAAACAAATAGCAAAGTTTGCTATTTGCTAATAGCATTGCAAAGTTACTTCAGTTTCCATAAGGCTGCGTGCAATTTGTGCATTCTAATTTCTCAGTAGAGGGCTTCTTAATCGTCGTGAAATGTTTGCACAACCTTTCAAATGTTTTACATAATGACCTTTCAAATTTTTAAAATTTTATCACCATTTTCAATTTTGGACACAACATCCTTAATACCGATACGCAGAATATGAATTAAGGAAAGTGATAAATGTCGAAAATTCATGAAATAGTACACGCTGAAACAAAAAGAATGAATTTTCCGAAAAAAATGGCATAATTGCAAATCTTATTGCAATAAAACATTTTGCAATAAGAAATACTTTTTTTTCTTTCTATAAACGTTTAGAGTCATGTTTTAGACACTAAGGTAAGAAAGATTTATACCAAATTTCATCAGGATCGGTCGATTAGTTTTTCAGCTCCATGTCACACCAGTTTTGAAAATGCATCTTAGAAGGCCGTGCCATACCTCCGTCATTTTCAAAGATAAATGAAAGTAAAAAATACCATATGACAACCACACATAGTAATGGAACATACCCTAAGTTTAAAAAATGACGATGAAATCTTTCCCCTTTTAAAAAAATGCCATGAAAATTGGCAAATTTTTTCCTCGCCTAACGGTATCTCCCCCCTTAATCATGATCTGATTCAACTTTGGCTGCTTATTCAGGTGATGTAATTATGAGCATAATTAAGCTCTATAGAGAACTTTTTTTTGACTATGTAAAAAACCCTGTTTTTCATAACAGCCTCGTCAGATAGGCCTGAAGACATCACCTTAAAATGCATTCTCAACGTGCATGCGAGTGTCACCGTGGTCGACAGCATCGTAATCAATAAATCAGGTGAAAATGACAAATCCAGTCATTTTTCAACCGTTTAAACCCTGCCTTCCGCAAAATGACAAATTCGTTGTAATTTGAATCTCTATCAAGGGCAGATATACACCTAGGAGCCGGAAAAAGGTCATGTTTGTGAATTTTTCCAAGGAAAACTATATGAAATTTCGGATTGGGGTTTGAATTATTAGTACTAGATAATGGTGCATAGGATAACCACAAAAAATCTCAAGACAATCGGTTCATTGGTTTTCGAGAAATTTCGGGTACCGACTTTTTTACGACGCTCCAAAGATCATACAATATCCTTGTATATTTTTTATATTTTTAAATAAAAAAAATTAAACATATTTTTGAATGTATATGCTTTTAGATAATTAAAACCCCAATCCGAAATTTCAAATAGTTTTCCTTGAAAAAATTCACAAAAATGACTTTTTTTCCGGGTCCTAGGTGTATGTCTGCCCTGAATAGAGTACCATTTAGAATGCTATGAAATAATCGTTTAACTAGCTTCCCAATAAAGCAGGTACAAACTGGTGGAGTGGTCAAGAGCTCTTGACTGCGTGTTCGCCTTCAAAGTCCGATGGTGTTCCCTCCACCCTCCTATATAGTGTTTGTCTCATGAAATCACCTTCTCCATGTCAGCTTTGTCATCTCCTATCGGAATTTAGCAATCCTCTTCGCGCGTTCGGCTTCCAAGCAACGTCCCCCATTCACGAGTTCCACGCTGGTACCGTAAAATGGGGTTGAATTGCCATTAAGGGTAACTCCGACAGTTTTTGGGACTACTTTAAAAGAGCGACCAAACACGGTTGCGGTTACGCCAAAAGACGCATTCATTTTTCACTGTTTTTCTATTGTGGCTCAAATTTTTTGTTGAAGTTTATTACAATGTTGCTCAAATTGATTTTTATCTCAATGATAATTATAAGACTGGTTGAGTGCCTATAATAGTATCCTAGATCGTTGACGTTTCCATGTAAACTGTTTCCTTAATGAAGATGAACATTTGATTGTAATTCAATTCCATGTATAATGCATAAAATAGTAATTTTTTTTATCAAAATGATGTCAAAGTAACCCTTAATCTTTGACGTAAGTTCGATTTCAATGCCTTGTCAAACAAACCCCACACACGAGGCTACTCTGAAAACTAAAAAAACATACATATAAAATTGTGAGAAGTGGTGGGGCTTGACCATTTTATACATTTGACAGCCAAAGGAGCTCTATTGAAGCAAAATAAGTTAGAATTTGGGATATAAAAAAAACGTTACCGACAAAAAGCTTCCAAAGCCTGTTCAGAGTAACCCCATTTTACGGTATACAACATATCGTGAGTCCCTTGTCTCGGGCTGATCTCATCCGCCCTGTGCAAATGGAAGGTCTGTCCAAAATCCCCGCACAAAATTCCCCTTATTACTGATGGCGAACGTTGACCACGTTAAGGTCCATGCCATTTTCACGGAGGCTGGAAGGTTAAGTAGCGAGTTCTATCGTTACGACTGCCGTCACCGGTGAATCACCTTTTCCACATTGGTCCACCGAAAATAAATAACAGCCCGAAACTTGTTCGGTCTCGTGTATGGCGCTTCCCGCGAGCACGCGTCGTTGGAGTAAAGAGGGGATAGGTGTGTCCAGAGTATAAGAACGAAACGGACCCGATACGTATACGGAAAGCAACCGAAGTTTCCTCCGGTTGCTTCCCGTATATAGATTGGATCCACAACGTTGCCCGCGCTTCCGGCAAGCCTTATATTCGGTCGTGTTGCACGCAGAGCGTGCTTTGCTCTCTTTCTCTCTCCCTCTCGCGCTCTCTGAGCAAGCCTAACTCGCCGACTCGTTGAAGAACGGGGCTGACGTTCACCCGCGCATCTATCAGGGCGTCCACGTGCGTCGCTTGGTGGTGGTAGTAGCCGCAGTAAGTTACCAAAGAGCCTCGACATGCTGCTGTGCGAGTCCCCCTTTGGGCGATGAGTACTCCAAGGCGCCCCTTGGCCCCCCTTGCGAGGTTTCGCCGTGGATTCCCTACCCGCCGCCCCCTCGCCGTCCACTCCGCCGGCATACCATGGTGTGTACACCGTACTAATACCACCACGAGGAGAGACGGGTGCCCCCTTCTCCTTCCGCCCCCTTTTAGACCCTCGTCGTCCTCGACGTTGTCGCCGTCGTCATCGTCGTCGACGTTGTCGTATTGGGTGCTCCCTGCCTCTTTCTCTCTATCTCTCTACGCTCATAACACTTCAGCAACCATCCTATATATATATATATGTATCTGTATATACATATATCTGTATATATATGCGTGAATACATAGATATGTGTGTTTGGATACTTGAGTGTGTAACTCTGTCATCCTTAGTCCACACCAAGGCGCTGGTTTACGCGGTCCCTTTTCACGTCTCTGTCGTTCTCGTTTCGTTCGTTCGTTCGGTGCTCTCCCCCCCGCCCCGCCCCCGCCCCCAGGCCCGAACGCTCTTTTTCTCTCGCGCTCTCTCTTCCGCCGTTCCAACGAGTCCTTTCTCCCTTCAATGTCGTCCCTACGTTGGGCGAACTCACCCTAACACAACCCCTCCGCTTCGTGCCGTTCTGACGGTGACAGACCCTACCTTGACTGTCTTTCTCTCTCTCTCTCTCTCTCTCTCTCTCTCTCTCTCTCTCTCTCTCTCTCTCTCCCCCCCACCCACTTTCTCTATGCCACTCGCTCTTTTCAGTCTCTCCATCTCTCTGCTCCGAACGACGACTACTGGCGGCAAGGGGCCGGGCGAGTTGGCCGAAGGGGGAACGGGGTGCACCGCACAGTGCTCTCGCCGGCACACGGGACGCGCAGCGATGCGGAGGCCGAGAGGGGAAGTGGAACGCGGTTGTACATAGCGGTTTGGTCGGGGGAGCGCGACGCGAGGGGTTGAGGGGCGGGAGAGAGAGGAGGACGAGAACGGGTCGAAAGGGAAGGGGTGGGGGGCTATCGCCTTTGCGTCGCCAGTCGCCAGTTCGCCGTGAGCGCTCTTGACGCGAGGACACTCTGCTTCAGTCACGGCGAGTGGACTCGTCGTTGTTCCAGCTGCGAAGAAAGAACCCAAGGGGGCAATAACACTTCCGCATTTCCTCGCATCAACGTGAGAACACAACGAAATACCTTTGTTCGCCGATCAACGCGTACGCCCGTAATCGAACGAAATAATCACGAGACGCGTCACGCCGAGCGCACACGCGTGTCGTTTCGCCGTAGAACAACAAAGGAGGATCGCCCTGGAGACGAAAACGGCATACATATATACATATACGTATACATACGTATAAATCGTAAATGACCGATGATCAGTGATTGTATTTGTTCGTTCATCGTTCACGCGCTCGTCCCGCCGTCGACCGGCCAATCGCGCGGGAAATAATATTTCGATTTATCGTTGGCATCGCCAACCCGCCGAGGCTTTCGCGCGCAACGAACATTTTATTCTCGCCGGAAAGCCTGTGGCAAAAAGAATCGTCGAGTGAGCGTACACAACTTCGCTGGTGTTTCGTACATTCCGGTCATCTTCGGTGCTTCCTTCGGTGCGGGGTAATCGCGCGCGCGAACCGAAACGAAGAAACAAAAAAGAAATTTAAAAAAATAACGAAGGAGAAGATTTGAATCGTATAGCAGCCGCAACGACGCGAGTATCCGACGTATTTTTAAATACGTCAACCTGTGACGAGCATCCACCTTGATCTTTGACCCTCCCACTACCAGGGTTTACCACCACTACCAACCAACAGCTACGAGCGCTATCGCCGTTGACAATTGCGCGTGTGTCAGTTTGGAGCACACGCTGCACCGAGAGGTACTCCCGAGACGAGATCTTATCACGCTCGTTTAGCCCTTTCTTCGCGCCATCACCATCCCCCTTCCCCTACCCCGATATAACGTCTCCTCGGAGTAGTGACATACGGAAGAAAAATCGCTCGATTCTTTCACGGTGTATCGGACGGAAAATTGTGCGTAGAGTAGATATATCTCTTTTTCAACCAACGGAGTTGATCGTGCGAACATAAACGGAACAATCGACGAAGAAAATTTTGCAGCAGAAAAGGAGTGAGTGAGAGAGAGAGAGAGAGAGAGAGAGAGGGAGAGAGAGAGGAAGAGAATAAGTTGGTCGTACGTCGTGTGTACGCATCGAAGTTTGTGCCTAGCGGAGATGTGTTAGAGTTGCCGGAGAACGGAAGTGGAACAGAGCGTGAACCGGAAGTCGGTGCGGGAGCGAGAGGGAGAACTTAACCACCGAATGCTCAAGCCGGTGCTCGCGGGAATCTGAGAAACTTTGCACGACAACGTGCTATACGGATTTAACTGACGTACGAACTCGAGATATATATATATATATATATATATATATATATATATATATATATATACATATATATATAGAGGAACAGCATCTCGTTATCGTTCTTGCGCCATGTGTTAAACTCCGGAAACTCCATACAGCCCGCTGTCATTCGCTTTCCCGGTTCTCCGATTGGCACGAACGAAATCTACTCGAGCATTGTCCCCGGCGTGTATATCGATCCATATAGATACACAATCTCGTTCGCGCTTTATATCGGACTGTTCGTTGTCACCCGAAAGCCTTTTCACGTGCGTTGGTGTCTGGCGATCAGTGGAAATCGCGAATCGCCGCAGCGACCATATTTAAACGAACACAAAAGAGAAAAAACTCTAGAAGAATAAGAAGCGCGTCTGGAGAGCAACGTAGAGAGAGAGCGAGAGAGAGGGCGAGGGGGAGAGAGAGAGAGAGAGGATTCTTCACGAGGGATCGAACACATAAAAGGCAAATATGTCTGGAAAGCGAAAGGCCACTGCCATCATGCAGCATCACAAGGTGAGTCTCATCCGTATTCTTCGGTGAGCCAATTCAACAATTTGCGTGCAATTTTAGTTGAGAGAATTCTTATTTCTCGAGCTTTTTTCACGTCTGTACGGCTCGGTCCGTTGCATGACTGCAATGTTTTTTGCTCGTTATGGTAAGCTGGCGCGTTGCAAATATTCAAAATTGACAGTCCTTATTGGTATTTGATTGTTATTGATGTTACCTCGATTTTCATTTTTATGTATCGATAAGTTGATTTTTACGTTTCTTGTCGAATTTTGATTTCGACTGAAAATGAAAAAACCAGCTGTGTTTTTTTTAATCAAAATTTGGTTCGTAAGTTTTAATGACGGAATAATGTATATTGTTTGAAATAACAAGTTGAGAATAACGGATATTCAAGTTTCAAAATATTCAATTTACGTCGAATATATATACATACGCGGGCAATAAAGTTTATTGCAATTAATTGATGACGTTGAAGTTTGGCATCGTTGGAATGGAACGAAAATGATTTTCTTTAAATTTTCCAATTTTTTTTGGACGGATTTGAGCTGCAAACGTCACACAAACATTCTTTAGTATTCTTGTTCAGCGATATACAACAAATTTGTAAGATATCGTTTCGGCTAATAGTGGAAATAAGAAATTGAAAGGAATTTTCGTTGCGTTACAACGATGCAAACTTCAACCCCATTTTAATTGACATTTATTCTGCTGATAATTATACGGTTGATTATTTTCGTTTTGTTTCAAGTAAAATACTCTTAATCGTTGAAAGGAAATAATAATCCGCGAAAATCAAGTTTTTCAATTCACAGCTGATCTGTGTTGGGCTTTTTGATGTATTGGCATTATTTTTTCTGCAAATAATCTTCTACACAGCATATCGTGTCCGAGCGCACATTTTTATACGTATACGCATATAAATATATGTTGGGATATACATATACATATACCGTCGATTGGCCCAATATTGTCGCCACGTGCTGCGCCGTCGTCGACCCTATTTTTTCTCTCCCACCAACCCGTTGGCGCAACTGCCTCCCACCCGCCTCGCGAAAACCCATGCCTCTCGGGATGGATAAAGTTTTCGTTTTATATTACCCTACCCTCTGAATGTATGAATAGTGGACACGACTGCGGTCAGTGGCGCGGTTGCCGATTTGTTTTCTCTACTTATCGTTACTTTGCTCTACACTAGCTCCCCCCTTTCTCTTTCGCCCTCTTTCCGTGTGCGAAAATGGCGTTGTTGACGATGCAACAAAGTATATTAGACGAGTACATACTACGGGACAATACAAAAAAAAAAGACGAAACAATATTGAAAACGCAGCGAAGCATCGTGCTTTTTGATGCCGTTGAAGTTTACATCGTTGCGATGCTACGAAAATGATTTTCTTTTAACATCCCAAATTTCCTTTACTAGATTTTAGCTACGGAAAATCATGCAAAAAGTTTTTAGAATTCTCATTCAGCGATCGTCAACCTAAATGCACAAAGTATGATTTTGGATAGTAACGAAAAGAGGGAATTTTTAAAAAATTCGAGAAGAACTTCAACTCCATGGTTTTTTTTGCATCGGAGTTGGAAACGGTTGTATTAGGGAAAAAAGACGCACGTCTTTGGTATACGCGTATACATCCACAACACACGAATTTGGCTTTTTATTTTAAAGAACCGATTTAAAAGACACAATATAGTTCAGTGGCCAATGTAGAGGGGTGCAGAAATGATTGGGCTAGCGAACGGAACGATCGATGATTCCTCACTTCTATTTCATTCAACCACAATTTAAAGTTGAAAAAAACATTCAATTGACAAAACGACATACGTGCGGCGCGAGCTCACATACACATACAGCCACAAATAGCCACACGCATTATAAATAAATTTATATATATATATATATATATATATATATATATATGTTTGCGTCTGTATATATGCACAGCCACAATCCCACGCATATATATACATAGGAATAATTATTTATATATGTGTGTGCATCTGTAGCTGTACAAACACACACACACACACACACACACACGCACACAAATAAGTATTGGGCGACGTTCCGTGTGTACTAATGCAGCCGTTTAAATCGATCAAATCAAAATTGAACCGCGGAAGTTGAGTTACAGTTGAGGTAGGTTCGGATCGTCTGCATCCGTCTCTCTCTCCCCCTCTTTCTCTCTCTATCTCTCTCTCGCTCTTTCTCTTCGTCTCACTCTCCTGTTCTTTCCCCTTACACACGACGCGCGCGCGGTTGCGTCGATGCTCGTGGCTCGGGGTAATCTC
>OX632363.1:16578406-16585744 GCA_951751655.1 Ophion costatus | reverse complement strand
GCACAAACATCGCTGCACTGTGACGTTCAAGTTCCAACGATTGGCAGTTTTTTCCGGAACAAAATCCTCGCCATCATAAAAAAGCGACGGAGCTGTGTCAATGGCTGCTTCCCTACTGTTGACTAGGTACAAGATTCGTAGACTACAAGATTCGTAACGCGATAAGGGATAGGCCTGTGCGGCCCTTTTGTTTGTCAGCGAAACGGGCATGCACACTCGGACGAAAATATAGTGACGAGGCGATAGACGCGAAGGATGAGGATGTATCCAGTTTGGGGAGCAAACTATCCCTGCTTTCATCCGATTTCTAGAAAGCGCGCATTCCCTTGCGATACTTCCGCATACATATGTGTATGTGCGCACGCGCCTCCTGCGGCGTGTGTGTGGGTGTATGTGTACGTATATTCATGCACGCAGAGAGCCGACCGTACATCCGCTCCCTTGGAACAATAGACGAGCAGTCCAGTCATTGGCTGCTTCCCCAGTAATTGACAGCCTACGAGCTAAATTACCTTAGATAGAAAGAGGCAAGGGCATGCCAATAGCTGTCTTTATCGTCCGCGTATGTGACGAACCGCTGTTTATCTCAGCATTTCTCTCTCTCTCTATCTCTCTCTCTCTCTCTCTCTCTCTCTCTCTCTCTCTCTCTCTCTCTCTCTCTCTCTCTCTCTCTCTCTCTCTCTCTCTCTCTCTCTCTCTCTCTCTCTCTCTCTCTCTCTCTCTCTCTCTCTCTCTCTCTCTCTCTCTCTCTCTCTCTCTCTCTCTCTCTCTCTCTCTCTCTCTCTCTCTCTCTCTCTCTCTCTCCTCTCTCTCTCTCTCTCTCTCTCTCTCTCTCTCTCTCTCTCTCTCTCTCTCTCTCTCTCTCTCTCTCTCTCTCTCTCTCTCTCTCTCTCTCTCTCTCTCGTCTCTCTCTCTCTCTCTCTCTCTCTCCTCTCTCTCTCTCTCTCTCTCTCTCTCTCTCTCTCTCTCTCTCTCTCTCTCTCTCATCTCTCTCTCTCTCTCTCTCTCTCTCTCTCTCTCTCTCTCTCCCCCTGCCTCTCTCCCCCCCCTTCGTCAGCGGCGGTTCGTCTCTTCGTCCAAAATCGCGCATAAATGTGGAGGCTCGACATTTTCCAACCGCACAGTACACTCGCCACCCTCGGGTATTGAAAGGGATCAGAGGGGCGTTGGAACAGCTACGAGAGGGATAGTGGGGTGGAATCGCATACATGGAAGTACAGAGTGACTCGGGTGGGAGAGGAATATATATACATGAGGTATTCCACGTGAATCCGGTGGACTTTTTCCCTGACCACCGCCAATTCGATTTATTTTTTTAAATCTCATTCCATTGACTCTAAAAGGCACAGTGAATTTTTTTTACATTTTTCAAAACAACCCTTAGTCAAAAATTTTTTTTCCGAAACAACGACCCGATTTAAAAATCTGAAAAAATTCCCAAAAATGCGCCATTATATGTAAAAAATTTCAAGCTAACACCCACAGTGGACGTATAATTTTTTCTGTACTGAATACGACTTCAATTGTAATTAATACCAGAACTTTTTGACTGCTATAAAAGCTTAAAAAAACGGCCCGATTTAAAAATCTAAAAAAATTCCCAAAAATGCGTGATTATATGTAAAATTTTTCAAGCTAACACCCGCAGTGGACGTATAATTTTTTCTGTGCTGAATACGACTTCAATTGAAATTAATACCAGAACTTTTTGACTGCTATCGAAAAAATCGTACTTTCACTGCGGGTGTTAGCTTGAACATTTTTACATGTAATCACGCATTTTTGGAATTTTTTTCCGATTTTTAAAACGGGGTGTTTTTTTTCGGGACTTCGTTTTTCGCCTAAGCGTTGTTTCGAAAAATGTAATAAGAATTGAGGGTGTCTTTTGGAGTCAATGGAATCAGATTTGAAAAAATCGAATTGGCGGGGTTCAGGGAAACCGTCCACCGGATTCACGTGGAATACCTCATATATATATTGGTGTACGCGTATCCACAAACAGGATAGAGGGTACGAGATCGAAACTCGCTTGAAAGCTTTGTTTATCCACACGTCGAGCTGTCATGTGGGTGTGCGTTTATATATGTGCATATATGGAAGCTAGTCAACAAAAGGGCGTAATCCCGAGGTTTCGACGCCTTTAGTTTCCTGCTGCTGGGTTACGTTCTGATGTTAGCTGAAACCCTGCACAAACTAGCAAATATACATGCTTTCATAATATATAGATAGCGTAACGTGTCAACTATCGTAGGGAACGAGGGTGAGCCGGGCAAAGGTGATGGGTCTCAAGCACCCTGTTCTCGTCACGACGACATTGCAACTAGTCTTCCGAAACTATTCTTCTTCCAAATCCATGTGTTTCGCAACCTGCTAGTTCTTTTCCTACACCTCATTTTGCCGTCCTGTCACGAATTAGAAATTTTCCTCGTAGCAGTTTGTGCTGCCTCTCTCTCTCACTCTTCATCAAGCAGTACTGCAGCGCGTAAAAGGTCACCGGCAATAACGAAATATGATGGCGCGTTAAAATGACCAATCCGAGGTTCTCTCATTACTGCGTACAGTGTGATACCGCGCTTATAGATTTACAATTTTCGTAGAATCAAACGTATATCTGCCGTTCCTTAAGGATGTTGAGTCCCTATGAAACATGTTAATGTTAATTGTTCAATAAATAGCTTCTTAATAGTCATGAAATTTTTACACGACCTCCTGAATACTTCATGCAAAAACATACCAAATTTTCAGAATTCTATCATCATTACTTCAACCTCCTCAAGGGTTCAAATAAAAAATGATAAGAAAATTCTGCAAATTTGGTATGTTTTTGTATGAAGTATTTAAGAGGTCGTGTTAAAATTTCACGACGATTAGGAAGCTCGTTATTAAAAAATTAACATTTTGTTAAGAACAATTTTTAACAGAAATTTAAAAAAATTTATCAGTAAACTTCGTTTTGTTTCCGTTGCTTTCAGTATATTGTAGATATTATAAAATTGAGAGGTCAAAAAAAAAAACTTATTGCAAAGTTACATCAGTTTCCATAAAACAACATTTAATTTGTGAATGTTAATTGTTCAATAAAGAGCTTCCTAATTGTCGTGAAATTTTTACACGACCTCTGAAATACTTCATACAAAATCATACCAAATTTTCAGATTTTTATCATCATTTGCGATTTGGGACTCAACATCCTTAATCTTCAATTACCTAATCATTGACGACCGAATGTGCCGCAATCCGTTCATCATTGTCAGTCGGATGCTCGCACAAAACTGAATGAAAGAGGGAGAGAGAGAGAGAGAGAGAGAGAGAGAGAGAGAGAGAGAGAGAGAGAGAGAGAGAGAGAGAGAGACAGAGAGAAAGTGAAAACGTAGGTTTCACGGTTTGATCGGAAATCACTCGATGTATACATAACGAGGCCATCGATTGGGAACGCGCGAAATTTTTTGCAACGATTTGCCACGATCCAAAGTCGCATTGCTCTCAGACTATGAGTCTCTCTCTCAAACATGGCTTATCAATACGTTTATGCTCCATCCCCGTTGATATACACCTACGCGCGCGCGCACACAGCCACACACACACACACACACACACACACACACACACACACACGCACGCACGCACGCACGCACACACACACACATTCCTCTCCAATCATATACTACCGAAGTATATCCTTTGTATACTCCTATCTGTGTTTCGTGCATGTTGTGCGTCTGTGCAGGCCTTTATTGTTCTTATGCGACTATGCTGCTCGACGGCGACCGTGCAGTGGCGCGACGAGGAATTCTGAATTGCCCACGGATTCATCGAGTCATCATCCACTGGATAGTGCTCAGATATATATATCGGTCGTCCGATGTCCAACACGCTACACGCACTCGCGTATTTGCTCGCGGTAGGCGTGTGTTGATAGCGAGGCGATCATACAGTACATTCTATACGCGTCATATCTACTCACGCACACACGCATATATATATATCTATGTATATGTTCGCCTGTCGCGAGTGATTCAGGGAGCCATCCATGTCAAGGTACACCGCATCGAGAGACTCGACCGTCGCTTGTGCGCCCATAATGTGTATGCGTGTGTGTCTGTGTGTGGGTGTGTGTACGTTTACTCGGATTGTCCATGCAACGCCCATACCTTGCATTTTTTTACTACTTATGCCGTCTGATAGTTACAGGGTACTTTTTCCTTTTTTGGTTGTGCACACACACACACACACACACACACACACACACACACACACACACACACACACACGCGCGCGCGCGCACACACACACTTTTGGAGGCATTCGACTTCGAGGATCGTCCTCATGGGAGCCAATTATTCCGAGACTCAAGATTATGTGCAGACAGAGGTCTTCAAAACTAGGCGAAGATAAAGGGAGGTCGTCTCATGCAGAGGAACGGCTTGATGCCGAGATCAACGATTCGTTTGATTCGTTCAGAAATCACAGCGAGATAAGTCGACAAACAGTATTATGTTCATAGAAAGGGCTTCAAATATATTTTCCTTAGATACAGGTCAGCATTTATAAGATGGTCATGCGTTTTGAACGGTCTTGTAAGGATATTTTGGAATCGAGAAAAAAGCGATTTTCTATAATTTTTCAAGTTCTTTTTGAGAAAGAATATATAGCGTATTTTCGTGACGAATAGTATTTGCCCAAGAAAATTGGGCATTCGGGAAAAAAATTAAAATTCCTTTTTCAGTACAGCAAAATGCAGATAATCAAATTTTTAATACAAAACACGGCTCAAAACTTTTTTTGTGTATCTCGTTATCGAGAAAAGAACGATAAATGGAATTTAATTATATCTGAAAAAATACTTTTTTAAGGGATTTTTTGTCTTTGGTGAAGCTTAATTATTTTCATTTTATGGATAATTAAGCTGAAGTCATTAGTTGGGAGAAATAATTTCTATTTTTTACCAGAATGCTCAATATGTTTCTAGCATATACCAATCGTCACAAAAAATACGCTGTATTTTTTTCTCAAGCGGACTGGAAAAACAATTAAATATCATATTTTTCTCGTTGGCAAAGTCTCCGCGACAATCTTCACAAACATATGGCCACTCTGCCTATAGAAATACAAACCAACCTCATTTGCCTTTGTTCCACCGTATTCGTGAATAGGGAAGCTGCAAGACATTCTCCGCGGGCCGGACTGCGAAAAAAAACTGGACGTTAAGGTGGTATACGCAGTTGCAAGGCCAAAAAAAGTCATTTTTTTCTGGAAGAGGATTTCATTTGGGCAAACGAAAAGTATTAGGCAGTGTAGTGGCATCTTTTAGCTTTAAATTGGCATTATTTATTTTCAAAAATATTCATTAACTTTGCTCCTGTAGGAAGTCTCCTGGAGGTCCCCGAAAAAAAGTGACCGGCGGTGAGGAAAGAATTTCCGGTTTGGATTATCTAAAATGAAAAAAACCAAAAAGATTCTTTTAGGGGATAGATGAATCCAGGTATTGATCGAAGGAATAATCGAAATTTTAATTTTTGACAAAATGGTGGCTCCGGAAAGAAACAATTTCGATTTTCAACCAAATTGTTTACGTTAGATCGTTGAAAAAAATATAAATACGTATCGGAAATCTCATTCCTTCGATCAATACCTGAAGAATATATCTGACATGGTTGTCTTACAATTGCAGACCGATCGGTTGAGCCGTTTTTGAGAAATCGTGCTCACCGACTTTGAAAACACCGTTTTGAGAAAAACGCGTTTGAAGTTTCAACAGTAGTTCACACATGTTTAAGGATGTTGAGTCCCAAATCGCAAATGATGATAAAATTCTGAAAATTTGGTATGTTTTTGTATGAAGTATTTCAGAGGTCGTGTAAAAATTTCACGACAATTAGGAAGCTCGTTATTGAACAATTAACATTCACAAATTAAATGTTGTTTTATGGAAACTGATGTAACTTTGCAATAAGTTTTTTTTTTGACCTCTCAATTTTATAATATCTACAATATACTGAAAGCAACGGAAACAAAACGAAGTTTAATGATACATTTTTTTTTATTCCTTTTAACAATTGTTCTTAACAAAATGTTAATGTTTTAATAACGAGCTTCCTAATCGTCGTAAAATTTTAACACAACCTCTTAAATACTTCATACAAAGACATACGAAATTTTCAGAATTTTCTTATCATTTTTTATTTCAACCCTTAAGGAGGTTGAAGTAATGATGATAGAACTCTGAAAATTTGGTATGTTTTTACATGAAGTATTCAGGAGGTCGTGTAAAAATTTCATGACGATTAAGAAGCTATTTATTGAACAATTAACATTTTCAGTTAATGAACAAATAACAATATGAATAAAATACAAATTTTCAGAATTTTATCATCATGTGCGATTTGGGACTCAACATCCTTTGACTCAAGATTTACTTTGTAGCGCTCCGAGCGTCCTTACAAATATGTGTATATTTCCGAGAATATTCGCTGGATCGATTTGAAATTTTCAGGGAATATACTCACATATTTGTACATTCCGAAAATGCAATTAAAAAATTAATTTTTGGAAATTTCTGACTGCGTAAAACGCCTTAAAACAGTCGATACATTATGTATAGATATAGAAAGTTTGTTGACGCGTGGACACGACGTATCGAGAGTAATGGATGTTAAGGGGGAATATACCTTTCCGAGGGCAAAATCAAGGGTCATTTTTGACAATTTAGTTAAGAAAAACAAAACAATATTTTTTAAGTCATTTTTTAATATTTATTCGTTTACTTTATGTAAACGAAATTTTATTCGTTTACTTTAAGACTTTACAAGTATTAAAGTAAAGGAAATAAAAAAAAAAATCTTTTGCAACAAAATAGCGGCGCAGCAGTCGATGAAAGAAAACTCCTTTTTTTCATAGTCCTCTACGGCGTATTCACACAGCTCATAATTTTCAAGCTAGAACAACAAACGAAAAATATTTTTAAAGTAGTTATGAAAAACGAGTCCAGCATGTAGGAGGTTTTTGAAATATTGATTAGAAGAAAAAATGGCGTCAATATGAAAAGAAAAAAAATCGGTCGAGTATCGATCATATAATTTTTAAACTTCAACTTATCAAAAAAATCCTACGTACTGGACTAGAAAATGTTGTCAAGAAGCAGCAGTTAAAATTTCAAGTCAATCGATTGAAAACTCGAAGCGCTACGCATACGCCCGTGTCTAAGAACATAGCTTCGAGAAAAACGCGTTTAAAGCCATTATGTTTCAAAATAATTAAAAAAAAATTCTTTTACTTTAATACTTGTACTGACATGTATAAAAAGCGGAATTTAAAAACATTGCTTTGTTTTTCTTAAAT
>OX632363.1:16533406-16573406 GCA_951751655.1 Ophion costatus | reverse complement strand
GAAAAAAAACCTACTGAAACAAAAGTTTGCGGCTTATTTGACATATTATGCCACTTATTACGACTGATTATAATTTAACGCGATCAGTGTATCGTGGGTCGCTGAAGACCCGAGGCATGTTAGAACATGTAATTTATAATGAAAAAAATTGATAAAATTCCCGAACACTCTTGAATATGTCTACTTTAACGGTACACCATGAATATTGCAAATAAATTTAAACGAATATTTTATTTTTCATCATAAACTCGCCCACCTCCCAAGAATGCAGGCATTGACTAAAAATGGCTCGGGCCTCCAGCGACCCACGATACCCTGATCGGTTTAAGATCGACAATCTAATGATTGTATCCGCCATACTTCCTCAAGCTCACATTTATGCTTTACCCTTAATCCAAATTTTATGTTCAATGATTTTCCGAAGTGGATGGATTTTTCGAGACGAAAGGAGTTTAAGACTTTTTGAGGAATCGAAGGGCGCAAGGTAGAAAACGTAGATATCTGTCGCAAAAACTCAAATATCTTCGGCAATCTGATAGTTGAGTGCAGTGAAACGGATGTAGGGGCGAGTAAGGTAGCAATGTGGCATTGACGGCAGCGCGAGAGCGACGGGCGGACAATGGATTTTCAATTATCTTGAACGGTTTATTGGATCTGCTTGCTGCAATTTTGAATATTTTCGTGCGTCGTTACTATTCGCAATATTAATTGTTTAGCATTCGAGTCATTGGGTCAACAAGGTGACTAAGTGACTAAGTGACCGATATATGATGTTGGAAAGGACTTGCCGAAATTTTCTCTCTCTCTCTCTCTCTCTCTCTCTCTCTCTCTCTCTCGCTCCTTTGCCTTTGCTCGTGTCGCCACGTGTATGCTGCACCTACGTTTGAACGCTATACAAGAGCAAGGAGAAGTGACGTAGGGTATTGGACCCTCTAACTGTAGTTATATTCACGCTGTACATAGAAAGTCGCACATAAAATAAAATCGTTTTTTTCACCTTTGGGTTCTATAAATTGACTTCTGAAAGCTATCCATAGATCGTCTTACTATTAATTTAACGGCTTAACATATTTACATGCAAATACACGTATCCGATATCCCATGGGGTAAGTCTGTAGACGGAAAAAATCGCGCGCAAATCAATTGGCCGACCGTATACTGGGTAAACGACGCGACTATATAATAACATTGTTGAATTCGTAATAAGAATACTCTATAGCGCCTATTGTCTTATGATCGTTTGCCTATGGGGGCTCTAAAAAACGAGGAATAAACATGGCTACACTTGGAAAGAAGGTTTGTTCAATATAATGGGCCAACATAAATCAACAGGATCAATATAAATGGACCTTTATTTCATATTTAACTAAATGTTTTTGATCGTAAGAACAACGTTTCATTTGACTCGAATAAAATTGCATTGAGCGCAAATTGACTTTTTATTCATGTCAAACAAAGTGTATGTTTAGCAAGTATTTTATTTCTTCATAAAAGTGCTTCTAATAGAAAAATCTACGTTTTTAAGCTCATAGTATGTTTATACAAATGGGATAATGCTATGCGTTCTGGTTAAGAATATTTTTGTTTTTGGTGTTTATACCCAAAATCTTGGAACTCGTCACCATAAAAAAGCAGATTCGAAACGACTTCAAAGCCTGATACTCAACTCGATTGTCATTACGAAATATTGCTAAGGTTAGATTTGAAGGTTATGCATAATACTGAACATTTATACGAATTCAATGAATCATTCACTAGATAAACAAATACTCCACAAAAACATCTAACCGACTCGAAAAAATGATTTCCTCGATGTTACAACTCGATGAGCAATTTACTTCAGAAAACAAATATTCTTTAAGTACAAGCATTTCCAGTCCAACAATTTTCTTAATAGGAATGAATGAAAGTATAGTCGCGCCCCATAAACGTAAAATGTATTGCATGTCATCGATTCGAACAAATCATTTCTCTCGATAGCGAAGTAGTTGAAAAACACCACTGGTGGAAAATGAGTGTGTACGTCCGGCAAAAAGTCCTGCATACACTGCTGAAAGTGAAAAGAGAAGTCGAGCTCACCTTAGCTATTGCGGCACGACTGTATATATATGTACGTGCACTGTTGGATGAAAAAAGAGAACAGCGCAAGGGTGAAGCATTGCCTCGGATGGACGCCGGGAGTGGGTGGTCGCGTGGGTGGTGCCCGTACGTTGGTATATTCTGTGGATTATTGACGGACGTGTGTATTTTGATCGGCTCCGTTCTCATCCCCCCTTTCTGCCTTTTCCACTCATATGCCAGAGGGGTTTGAAGCGCGCGGGGGGCGCGCACTTGAAATAATGACCGATGCTGCTACGTTTAACGATAGTCCGCATTGCATATAGTTCCATATGTGAACTTTGATTACTTTAAGCATTTCTTTTTTACCCATATACGTATGTATACACGTGTAAATGTGTATATCGGTAGAGACAAATACTGTGCAGGCATTATATAGTATATATCTTCCGCACGCACACACGCGCGCGCGCCCGTATAAAGTACATGTGAGCATGTATATGCATATATATGTATATACGTAAGTATGTAAATCTGTATGTATGTATGTATGTATGTATGTATGTATGTATGTATGTATGTATGTATGTATGTATGTATGTATGTATGTATGTATGTATGTATGTATGTATGTATGTATGTATGTATGTATGTATGTATGTATGTATGTATGTATGTATGTATGTATGTATGTATGTATGTATGTATGTATGTATGTATGTATGTATGTATGTATGTATGTATGTATGTATGTATGTATGTATGTATGTATGTATGTATGTATGTATGTATGCATTTATGTATGCATTTATGTATGCATGCGTGTATATCTTTATGTATGGGTGTGTGTATATTTGGTATAGGATACGTGATTTGGGGTACCAGGAGTACCGCATCGGAAATTCCGAACCTTTTTTCACTCTTCGAGCTAGCACCTCTCACACTCTCACCGGCAGAGCTTTTGCTTTCGAAACATATACCGAATCACCCTGCATTCGGGAAATTTTATAGTCTCTGGCCATCCTGCTCACATTCCATTTTGCGGTTTTCTTTCTATTCGTGTGAGCATGTGCGTACGTATGGGGGTGGGTAGATGGATGTTGAGTGATGTGCACACACACACACACACACACACACACACACACACACACACACACACACACACACACACACGCGCACGCACGCACGCACGCACGCACAAACACACACACACACACACACACACACACACACACACACACACACACACACACACACACACACACACACACACACACACACACACACGCACGCACGCACGCACGCACGCACACACACACACACACACACACACACACACACACACACACACACACACGTGCGCGCATATATATATATATATAGTTCATCGAGGCTTGAAGCGTTTACCGAGATTGATACACGGAGAAAAATACGGCCTCAAATTATAGCACTCGTTGCCAGAATTCTAATATTCAGTGCTAGAAAATATAGCAGTTTACTGCCAGTTCGGAAATTCTAAGACTTGTTGTTATAGAAGTATAAAAATGATTCTCATACCGTATAGTAAAAATGATGCGTGCATATTACATTTGAAACTATTCTCGCATAGGCGCGAGTCCTATTCGCTGTATAGTAAAAATAATGCGTGCTTTGTAAAATACCAACCTTTATTACACGCTATATTTTCATATGGATTTTACTATACGTATAGCATGAATCTTCGTGTGTGTATAGATTTTACTATACGCATAGCATTAATCTTCGGCGTATAGCGAAAAATATTACGAAGCTGATTAGTAAAATGTGACTCTTTATACCGCGTACTTTTTGTAGAATACTGGAAACTAATTGTTCCAATTACGTGGGCAAAATATTTTTTGAATACTACGAAAAATCACAATATGCCGAATAAAATGTATTATTTGTATCAGTTTACGTGCCATATCGTAGGTTAAAATTTTAATTTCTTCATTATTACTATACCATTATTACAATTTTTATCTTCCATTCAATACTTTTTGTTATTTAATGATATTTTCTTTTAGAAGCATAGTATTAATTCTTAACTCCGAGGCGCCTGTTTTCTCCGTGTACAGGAGTATATCATTCACTATCGCATCTCACGGTTAGGGTACATATACGGTTTACTTGCCAACATCTGCGGAGTGATCAATATTTCCGACAACTCCATTTCAACCGGGATTTAAACAATCGGGCGGCAGAAAATGATCCAGGATGGTTATTCTTGATGGTCCATTGACATCGTAGATACAAAATATGTTTTTGTTGTTGCTCTTCCAGTGTATGCGTTTTCTCCGGCTTTTACGAAGCCTGCCTACCGTTCCTCCGAAATCTCGTGAACCGAAGATGTATGATTAACCTTGGTGATAGGTAATCGTATGTGTAGGTGCGTAGATACGAATATAAGAGACTATCGTAGGGCGCATCGCACTGGACCAGCAAAAGATTGCTTTCCAAGTTGATAGTGGAACGACCCGTAATGGTGGCCAGCTTCAGTACCAACTACGCGGGCGTTTGTCGTGCACATATATATATATATATATATATATATATATGCATACACATCTATATGTAAAGAATAATTGCTGGCAGCAAAGAGGTGCGGTGTACCCGCGCGCCAAGCAAAGCCAGCGCAGGCGACCGCTTCCGGTTTGCGTATCCGCATCCTGCACTCCCTGTACAACGCTTAGGTATAGATAGGCTCGTATCCGCGCAGACACACGCACACCTCGTAGACTATTTGGCTTGATGCGCGACAAGCAACGCGAATCAGCGAAGAAAAAGTTATCGAGAGAAAACTTAATTCGCTTCTGACGATTTATGAAAAATCGATATCCTCAACAATGGTGAACACTTGAATAGGTGATATTGCAATTTCGCAGAAATAAAGTACTTTCGTTAATTCACAAATCGACGGAAAGTGCGTCAGAAAGAAACCTGAAGACTGCGATGGAAAAACACGTTACCCGATTGTCCGAAGGGTGAAAAGTTCACGAATTACTTTCGCTATTTCGTGCAACATAGAGCTTTTGTCAATTCGCGGTAGCAAAAAACAACAAAATTGACGAACATTTCCACTGTTGACGAAGACTCGAACGTCAAACTTGACAACCTCGTCGTTGTTTTTCGGAATAGCGGAAACCTCCCACATGATACCAAAATTTCTGCACCTTGTCGTTTGGATCTCGGGGCTACATATGTCGGCCAGGAGTTCGCGATACAAGACATAGAAAACGAGCTAGCGTAGATAAGCAAATGTGAAGAGTGGATAAAAAGCAATGAAAAAACGCTTTCGCGAGCCATCACGAATCTTTTGTACATGCGGCCTGCTGGAACAGTTACATTTTTGTTGGGAGTATACGTGCGCCTGCCCCGTCGGGAAATTTATACCATATGGAAAACGAAACGACTACGTATACATATATGTATGGATAATGGTGACTTCAAGGATCGCCCTCATAGTAATCCATCATTGTCCCCATTCTCAACGTCACGTACGCTACGATGTCTTCAAAGGCAATGTTCCAAAATCATGTCGTTTCCCCATATATAAAAATATACATGTGTGCGCGAATCCGTATACGAATACGCCTAGCGATTTTTTTTCTTTTTTTTTTCCTTAAAATCCTCGCTCCCATGGGATAATGCGTCATCCTCGTGGCGTCATTCGGGCTCGCGCGACAAACCTCGATAATGTTTTATTCATAACGTTGTACGCGGGGCTCGTTGATAAATATTTGTTCTTCTGTCTATCGAGCGCGAAAGAGCCACGATTTTTTCCCTCCTGGGTTATAAATTACAATAAAATTGGTGCGAATGCGTTTTGCAAGTTCACTTCGCGGCCTCAACCGCGAACGTGTGGAATATGGAAACGAAGATAAAAACAAAAACGTGAAAAAAGAAAACAACAACGACAGCCGTACGCTCACCGGCTAGCCGTGCATGGGTCACCGCGGCTCGCGTATACATTTCCGAGGCCGTTTTGGCACAGGGAACGCGAGTATGAAAAAAAGGGTGGTTGACTCGTTAAATTCCAATTAGCCTACGTGCAAGTAACATAAGTATACTCGCACATTGCGACGCTTAATTCATCCCCCTTCGCCCGTATATTTAACGCTCTCTGGTTCACGGATATACGCGAACGGAAAACACAAGCGAGAACACGAATGTACTATACCCAAGAGCCGGCACGCTTAAGGCGAGAAATACCTTTAGGAGCGTGAAAAGTGTATTTTTCGGGAATTTTTTTGGAGGGGATGAAATAATCTGATCATTTTCAAATTTAGACATGAGTTTATAATAACTGTCAAGTTTAAAAAAAAACATTTTTTTTTTTGGGATGACCAACAAACCGGCGGCGTTATTAAGGGTCTTCGGACGCGTGGTTTCCGCGACATCGGAAAGGGCTGCAGTTGTCGTTCGTTTTCTGTTGATCTGAAAAAGAATTAATAAGAGTCATTCGTTTACTGACTTATTAAGGGGAAGGATATACCTAAAAAATGATAAAAAAGGGCAAAAATGAAAATTTGGGAGCCTTTTTACTCTAAAGTTCGAATTTTCGACCATTTTTTCGACATATTTGACCGAAAAAAACAAATTTATTTACACGCTACCTTTCAAACTTTAGGTAGATCCTTCCGATAATATTACTGAGAGTAACCTCCCAAAATTTCATCCAAATCGGGAGTTAACTTTTCCAGCTACAACACGAGCCGTTTTTGAAAAAAGTAGTTTCGAGATAATCGCGTTTAAAGTTTTAACATGTGAAAACTATTCATTGTAGTGACTTACCTCGCGCTCTGGACTATATGCGATAACTCCGCAAATATTCAATATTTCGATTCTTCCTTTGGTCAGTATAATTTTTGGGCATCATACTTTCCAAATATGTTGAAAAAATCGATTTTTTGTAAATTCTAAAGGGATTTCTCGCCTTAAACGCGGAACAACGGAAAAGAATCTTCGAAATTCAAGAAGCGCTTGAAATGTCGCTGCCTGTATACCTCGCAAAGGATTTTTCGGCGTACAAATATATTACGGTGCACCATGTACGTTGAGAGTTGGTATTGGAACACTTGTAAAGGCTGTCGTAGATTACCAGCAGACTGTTATGCTAGGTACGTTGTACTTAGCTCGTGCTAGTTGAAGGGACATTTAAAAGAATATATAATTTCTTACAATATATTTCCAATATAATTTATATTATAATTCTTTATAATTTATATTTTTCAATAGAACAAAACGTCATAAAAACTTCTACGACTTCGAAGCAGAAGTAAAAAAAGTTCTCCCATGAATAATACGGATTTTTTTTTCTCAACATGGCGTTCTTTTTAAATTTTATTCGCAGGTATCAAAGGGTGTACCGTAAAACGGGGTTATTTTGAACAGCTTGTGGATGTTTTTTGTAGGTAACTTTTTTTTTTAATATCGTACATTCCAACTTTTTTTGCTTCGATAGAACAAAAATTTGGCTATGAGCCAAATCCTTTGGCTATGAAATGTACAAGTATAAGGAAGTCGAGAGCCACCCCTTGCAATTTTATAATTTTTTTTTCAAAAGTGTCAAACTAACCTCGAGCGTAAGGTAAGCATTAAGGGTTACTTTGACATCATTTTCATTAAAAAATTCAATATTTTATGAATTATACATAGAATTAAATTAAAAACGAGGATTCTTTACAATCAAATTGTCGATTTTATTAAGGGAGGACTCCACTGTGACAGGCTGAAAAGGTTGTTTTCGCCGATATTTTTTTGTTGTCTACTGGATTATTTATTTGGGATTTGGGAAAAAGTGTGTTATTAAGCATCCGTTGAACTTATTTCGTGTAAATGTTTGTTAAAAAAAAATGATACGAATATGTAAAAAATGGTTTTCCCAGAACCGTATTTTTAAAAATTGGAGTGCATCACATCTCGAACAATTTTCGTCCAATCGACTTGAAATTTAAACTGTAGCTTCTTGGATTACTTCAACAGTCAAGTACGAGCACTTTTTTTATTAATCGAAAATTTGTAAAAATATGTCACTTTTGATATGAAAATGATTGTCGAAAAGACAAACCTTTTTTCATTCTGGTCTCTGTTTTTTATTTTTTTTTGTTTTCCCTCGCACTCGACTGCTAAAACTAATAAAATTCACGAAAATATTTTACTTTTAATACCGGGACTAAATTTACGACAGTTCTATTGTGTACCGGAGAGGTTTGGCTGAAAACCAGTAGTGCTATAGCGACTCGTGCGCCGCCGTTTTGAATTCCTTCGACAAATACATTTTTTTCAAATACTTCAATATATACCTTATAAAACCTAAAAGTTCTTTTGATCATGTATTTTTCCTTTTTTTTTAATTGAAAGAAAACGGTCGAAAATGGTCAGTTACAGTCGTGTGCTCTCTTAAGGAAACATTTTATATAAAAATATCAAGTACGTCGAGTACTGTTATAGGCACTTAATCAGTCTTATAATTATCATTGAGATCAAAATCAACTTGAGCAACATTACAATCAACTTTAGCAACATCATAATAATCTTGAATAACAAATTGTTGTTCAGGTTTATTCACATTTAAACAGTATTTTGGTACTCTGTCAAAGTAGTCCCATAAACTGCCAAAGTAACCTTTGATGTCGAAGTTTTACGGTATGTGTAGATCGGCGTCAAGTCAGCTGTGAAAACGTCGTCACCGAGGGTAATCAATGGACGTTCCTAAATTTGTGCTCATTTAGATTAACGTACATGCCGTCGAAAAGGGATGTACGATGCCCAACGAAGAACCATGGAAAAGGATTTATATGTATGCGTGTACATGTATAGATGTATAATGACAAAACAAGTCGTCGAGACTGGAGGTATAGGGTACAGGAATGAAAGAGGGAGGGGAGAGAGAGAGAGAGGGAGAGAGAGAGAGAGAGAGAGAGAGAGAGAGAGAGAGAGAGAGCCGAGCACATAGAAGCAAATCGATGGCTAATAGCCTCCCCGTCGTAATTAATGCAACAAGTTGATACCTAACACTTATCTACGTCCACGTTGCCACCGTCGAGCTTTAAACGGGACGATTCGCCTCGGGCCATGAAACGCTTTCTATCTCACTTCTCTCTCTTTCGCTCTCTTCGCTTTCCGCCTGAAAGCCAAACAACTATATATACATATATAATATACATGCATATATATATGTAATATGTATCTATACACACTTGTACGAGATAACACGCCGAGAAGGAGATCCCCCTCGTCGATTATATCTTTTCCTAACCATTGAACGAAATTATACAACATCGATTTTTACACTATTACTTTTATGAAAATTATCCCTCTTCTCCGTTCAACCAGTTGATTCGCTTTGTGTGACTTAAATGATTGATTGAAATGAATTATATGATAAAGAAAACATCACAAAAGATGGAACGCTCCGATCACTCGTTGTTAAAAAATGATGGATCGACGTTTGCAACCTCGAAACCCGCGAAAGAATTCAGCCAGGGCTTTGACTAGGCCCCGATTATTTTTCCCTTACTCTGCAAGGGTCCTAACATGACACCCGATCAGGGCCCTTAGAGGCCGGTCACGCTTTGTCGACGAGGGCCTAAAGAGGCTTATGAATCAGGGCCCGACTAAGTGGCCTCAACAGAACCCGATCGAAGCTATTAAGCAACCCTATTACTGCCCTATAATTATCAGCTTTATTAGTGGATACATATCAAGCGAGGTGTTTTGCAATAATGAAAATTATTTTCTTCAAATAAAGGATTATTTATTATTCACCTCGAAATTAGAAAATAAAAAACAAGTTCAGTTTTACAGAGAATACTGTCCGTTATAAAGGAATATAAATTTGTTGAAGTAGAAGTTTGTACATTGAAGCAAAAGTGTGGAAAAAAAAACAAATGTATTAATGTACCCCTCAAGGTCAGCTAAAGTTTACGAATGGCGAATTATCTCAAAAAATTCGGTGGATGTTGTTTATCCCGTCACGAGCATTGATTGGAAATTAGTTCAATTAAAAATGTCGAAGCAACCAAACGGTGCTGTACGTACATATGTGCTGTCATTCCTACACGCATGAATTATTTTTTTTTTAATTATTTTTGTACTGCGAAATTTATTTTCCACACATTCTGAATGTTTATAGAATACAAATTATTTATAGTAAAATTCCACGTGTATGTTTATTTTACGTGACCTAACCTAATGTTTTATCGATACCTTAATTTAAATATATCACATATATGGAAGTAAGTTTAAAAACTAGAAATTCTTTAAAAAAACTTAGCAAATATATTGTATGCCCTGTAACAGACATTGCCCTGATGAATCCCGTCTGGGCCCTTTATCATTCTCCTCGCTACGGCCTTTTTTGAATAAATTACCCAACCCTGTTATTTTCCTGTCAGGGCCTAGTCCGATTGTGGTGTGTAAAGCCCTCGTAGGGATTCTATATTCAAACCCTCATGGGCCCCGAATTTTTTTAAGGCTGCCCTCCTAATTTCTTTAACGGAAAGGCAACGAAAAAATTTTTTCTCCAACTGCCAATTTTCTATTGGCAGAACAAAATGTACCGTAAAATTGGTATAAGATCCTCACTAGAGACCTACAACCGAAACCTATCGAGAATGATTTTCGATAACAATAAAAGTGGAGAAAAAGGGAAAACGAAAAAATTCGTTGCATTTCAACGATTCAAACTTGAAAACATTAAAGAGTGCCGTTAAGTCCTTGTGATACGTCAATTTGAATTCTCAGCTCCACGTATCGTAAAAAAAATTCTCATAATTTTTTACGCTCTTTTCATTACGGTTACACGATTACCCAAAGCACGTGGCCGTGTGTCATATGAGACTAAATGCGTTGGGCCGCACAATCTCCCGCGTTCGAACATTATAAGAGAATACACCACGAGCGCGAGGAACGAAAATGAAGGAGATCGCCAGAAAAGGGGGGAGAAAATCTCGAAAAGCTCATCTCTGCGCGAGATTCACGTTGCGGCTTAAGGGAATGCTTGCCGCGTGGGGAGGGTGGTAGTTAGCGCACGGCCTGCAAGATGGGCTTTTTAACCCGCAGCAGCAGAATTTGGCAGGAATCCCGAACTCGGGCAATTCTGGGAAGAAAAAAACCACGGTACACCACATTTTCCAGCGGAAAATGGGCCCCGTGGTGGGATGAGAAAGTGAGGGAAGAAAATCTTTAGGTATACATCGCGAGAGAGGGAGGATTGTTCCTCGCCAGCCAAAAGATGTTGCTGCCAATTCTTAAGGAGCTTCCGGTTTTCGTGGGTATTAAAAGCGATGCCTCGAGAGGATCCTTTCGAACGTTTGGAGCATCGCGGCCATAGGATCTTCCACGTCAAGGCGATCACTCGTTATTCAACGCGCGGACTTGCCATAAACGTGCTCGGAACGGTTTTGGTCACATTATTATTCAAACCGTATTTTTTTTCGACCAAAATATCCTCCCCTTAGATTGAAATTATATGGCCGAAACGTGCGTGAGGAAATCTATAGGATCATTGCAGCTTCGTGGAATCTTGACGGATTTTTCATAAATAGTGCAGATTAGTGATTCGCGGTTGAATGACGCGCCTGTCGATGGTCATTGATCAAATGAACGAGCCACGATTGTTTTGTCTCTTTGAAGTCATTTTTACTCTGCTTTGTGGGTGTTTTTGCTGCGGTATTCAATACTGCGGCAAAAACATCCACAAAGCGTAGTAAAGATTACTTCATAGACCCAAAACAACCATAGCTCGTTCATTTCAGTAGTGGCCATTGACAAGCGGGTCATTCAACTGTAAGCCGATAACACGCAGAGGGTATGAAAAATCACCAAAGATTACATGCAAGCACAATCGGACTTTTAGCTCCTAGAAATGATGCTTACTATAATCTTGTCCGTGTGCTCGATTTTGCTCACCAAATTCCAATATATATGTACACGCACATTCAGTCAGAGTTTAGGTCCACCCCACAATTCAGCCACAATCCCCATCAAACTTCTTCCCGCGGTGTCCTTGTTATTTTTTAAAGAGTTTCACCGAGGTTCTTGTACCGCAGAAGACCAGTGCCTAGTCTAGGTCGGTTTTAGCTTCGAAATGAGACTTTGTCGGAACTTTCTGGCACACTCATCTGCAGAGTCGGAGGCTCTGACCTGGCACGCTGTAGCAAGGCGGGCCTGAGTTTCACGGTGTGCTTTTCCACGAGCTTGAGGTCGTCCTACCTCGCGCCTTTGAAAGGTTCTTGCTTTCTCTTCCTCGCTATTCCTCTCTCTCTCTCCCTCGCCCCCCCCTCACTCTCTCTCTCGCCCCTTCTTCTCAAAATGTAGTGAGAGAACGCTTTTGCGAAACTGTATTGGAAAGGCTAAGAAGTTGGGACACTTCTATCATGCGAAGAACTTGCTCTGTGGCGGTGTCTTAGAGAAAATTGAAGGTATATAACGCGGAAAGCACTGCACGTGTATGTGTATATGTGTTCAGGAGCTTCTCCTTGCTCGCTCCTTACTTATAGCCAAAGTCTTGAAGTACAGAAGAGAAGAGAACGAGCAGCAAGAAGGGAAGAAGAAAAGTAAGTACGGGGTAAAGCTGAAGGGGCGAAAGCGTGCGGTAGAGGAAAGCTCTGCAGCTGCCGACGACCGCACACGACGTAGCCATCGTTGGCTGATTTTCGCAGTCTCGCTCACTGCTACGATGAGCCCAATGACGTCACACAGGATTCGCTTCTCTTTCTGCGCACTGCCTAGAGGTAACATCCAGGCAAGCTGCATAGTCGTACCGGGCGGACTCTCGCAATGTAATTAGCGTTAATTGAAATTCTTAGTGGCACTCGTCCAAGTCAGTCTGCCACCACCAATGGCATCTCGAAACTTTGTATATGTAACTATACACGTACAAATACGTGGCTAAGTAGAGGGAATGTCCGAATCGATGAAAGTTTTGGGGAATAGACGCACTGGGAAAGATTGGCGTGATTCGAAACACCAACGAGTTTTCGTCATCTCCCCAGGTAGGATTTTAAAGTCGCGCCTACGTTGGCGCAACGACGCTTGCCGGCGTTAGGACGTCGGCCCGACTCTGTTCGCCAACGTCGTTTTGGGGTCCAATAAACGTCCAAATGATAACGTCGGCCCGACGATCCTCCCAAACGTTGCGCCACAATATTTAATCGATGTTGGCCCTTCGTCGATTGCAACGTCGGCCCTACGCCGATTGTTGCGTCGGCCCTGCGCTGACTGCGGTATCGATCCTACGTCGATCACCGCGTCGACCCTACATCCATTGCGGCATCGAACCTACGTCGTTTGCGCAATCGACCCTACGTCGTTTGCGACGATGGCACTACATTTACGAGAGGGTGTTTAAAGGAATAGCAGATTGACTATTTAAAAGAAAAAAGACATAGCATTAATAGGAATTTATTGTCAGTGATTGACGTATTGATGTCTAGCTTAGGTTATAAATATATTCAGTCTTATAACTTCATAAATATATTCAGTCTTACAACTTCATAAATATATTCAGTCTTACAACTTCATAAATATATTCAGTCTTACAACGTTATTAATATATTCGGTCCTACAACGTTATAAACGCTAGAATGGTAACAAAAATGTGAAGAAGGCCCAAAGGAACTATCAATCGTGTCTGCTCCCGAAACATACACGGAGAGAATTTTTAAGTATTTTTTACGGTGAAATCTCCGTAAAAATTACATTAAAAATTTGAAACCGGTGACAAATGTGCACATAGTCAAAAATTGACACTAGCTTTTAATATTTTGCTTTCATTCATGTAAAAATTTAAGCAAGTAGCATAATTTTTTACATTTCTTTCAGTAAAAATTCTGACACATTCTCGTGTAGAATTTTAACAATGGGCTGCCTCACAAATTCCAAGTTTCTACAGTAAAAATAACCTGGACAAACTTGAAATTTCTAAAATCCCTAGCGAAAAATGAATTCCCTATGATTAAATAAATACTCTATATACTGTATTTCTGAACATTTGTGTTCTTGATTGCTACTTATTTTAGCATATCATCTTTCCGTACCATTGTAGACGTCCTTTATCGAAGTTTCTTTTCACGTTTCTTTGTTTTCTTGCGTACAACTGCGTAGAACACGTTAGACTGCACGAGACCACGAGGCTTTCTTGGCCCATGTTTCGTACTATAATGCGCATGCGCGGTACCGCTGTTGCTAAGCAACGCGGGTCGGCGTCGTTCGTGCTCGTCATACTGCGTCATACGTAAGCCCACTCTACAGCTTGCGTTCACGTATACGCACGCTCGCACACAGAGCTCACGCGTACGGTCAGGCGACCTAGCCCTAACTGATTTTACTATAAAGAACGTAAAATTCCGGTGGACGCACGGAAAATTTCGGCTTCCGTTTTTAAATTTTTATGGAAAACACGCAAATTTCTCAATGTTCCACTGAAAAATTTCATTTATATTAGCACTTTTTTAACTTATTGTCGTAATCTTTACGTTTCATGAAATTTTACTATTAATTTCAGTAAAAATTCTGGAAAATATTTTAAATTTCTGTTACGCAAAAGTAAATTTTGATTCATTTCCATGAAAATTTATAATTTATTTCGTAAAAACCTGAAGAATTGCACATTTGTCACCGAGTTACTGTGATTTCACCGTAAAAATTACTTAAAAATTCTCTCCGTGTAGCTGTTAGAAGTTGATTGGTGGGCAGAAGCGTTAACTTCGTTTTCCTCTTTATGGAGACGACGAAACTTTTTTACGCGATTATACGAAGACCTATTTTTATCCGCCATTGGTTAAATTAATTCCACTGTGGAATATCCACACCGTTTAGGTTGGGCGCTACACAATACTGTTCAGGCAAGCTCAAAAGAAAATTCGAACGGTGGAGGTCGGGTACCAACGGTCTACTGGACTTCGTTTACGGTCAAGCATCGGTCGAGCTCTAGGTCTACAAAAAATGGTCACCTACACCCGTGCGACGATTACCCAGTGTCGGATTAAACGTGGTAGCCAACGTTGCGCGAAGTACTGATCGTAACGTCGGCGCGACGTTCGAACAACACTTTCGCCAACTCTAAGCCATAGTCGCGTCCCGATCGTCGGCTGTTTATTCGACGCCGTCTTACTGCCAAGGGTTGGCTGTATTCTGGGTCTGCACACATGGCCAACTACACCCGGGCGACGACTAGCCAGCGTCGGATGAACCGTGGTGACCAGCGTTGCGCCAACTATCAAGCGTACCGTCGGAGCGACGATCGAATAACGGTTTCGGCAACTCTGCGCCATAGTCGCCTTTCGATCGTCGACTGCCGAGCCATCGCCGCCTGATAGCCAACCATGGCTAGTACGTTTCGCCAACGCTGGCTCATCATAGGCCGTCGACCGTTGGCAGCCGACGTGTTGCCACGATACAGCCAAACGTCGGCCGTACTCGGAACGTCGTAGACCCGCACATGGGTCTTTCCCATCACTGTTGCTCCTACACTTGTCACTTGTCTCTTGCAGTCTCTGAGAGACCCTTCAAAGTACGATCCACAGTCATTGCTGACTTAATGCGTACATCGCATTTGAACGGGAACACACAGAAACTGTCGAGAGACCTGAACTAGTGGCCCTTATTCTGCTGTACTTCAGTCGCGTTACCATCGGGAAAATCAGTGAGGCAGCCTTCCATTCTTCCATTCCAGTCAGCGTGCAAACCGCGATTAAGTCATTCAAATATCGACCCGCGACTAAGCCATCCAAATATCGACCCAGGTCAATGCTCCTTAACACTGCACATCGTGAAATTGTCAAATGTTTCAGTTCACTAGCCGCGATGACTTCGAATTATTACTGTACGGTTCAATGAATGAACTACAACGCTTAAATGTAAATGAATTCGCGCCAAATCATGAGAATTATTTATGACGGATACACAGTAACTGTTTAGCTTCACGAATTACGCACGAATATTTTTATTGCAAAAATGCTCGCATTCAAGTATTCTCTGTTGTAATATCTTTAAATATATGTGAGTTATTCCACGTGAATCGGGTGAACTTTTCCCTGACACCCACCAATTCGATAAATTTTTTCAATCTGATTTCATTGACTCTCAAAGACACCCTGCATTTCTTTTTACATTTTTCGAAACAACCCTTAGTCAAAAAAACATATTTCCGAAAAAACGCCGCGATTAAAAAATCTGAAAAAATTCCCACAAATGCGTGATTATATGTGAAAGTTTTCAAGCTATCAGCGCATTAAAAGTATGATTTTTTCATTAGCACTCACAAAGTTCTGGTATTAATTTCAATTGAAGTCGTATTCAGCACCGAAAAAATCATATATCCAATGCGGTCGATAGCTTGAAAATGTTTACATATAATCACGCATTTTTGGGAATTTTTTCAGATTTTTCAATCGTAGCTTTCGTTTCGAAAAAAAATGTTTGACTAAGGGTTGATTCTAAAAATGTGAAAAAAATGTGAACAAGTCCACCGGATTCACGTAGAATACCTCATATATATGCTTGTGACGGCAGACTTGCCTGAATCCCACCCTAAGGACTCTTGTTTTCACTCGCAACAGCGTTAATTGTAAACAACAATTATTAGCGTTGATGACTAAAGTGTTTATTTCTCTTGTAAAACATATATTCAACATCAAGGAATTGTTTACCTACGCATATTGTACGTAGATTTATGAAAAAAGTGTCAGAAACTATTATTCAGGAATATTGTTTTGTATCGGGCTTATCGTAAACCGTGCGAAAAGAAGTTGACAAAGTATTCACGATGGTGTGGAATTCTCGCATACATAATTCATGGCCTGCTTGACTCTGTTGACTCCGGCACATAGACCGCGGGCCCAAAACAAAATTGAGTCTCTTTAAATTACCGTACAATTATTCTTAGGGAAGTTCATCTGATGATCGAATTAACGAACAGATATTGATTTTACAAAATCGCGTTCACTTATGAGTATCTGAAAAGTCACCTGTTCAAATTTCAAACTCTCCGGATACCTTGTTTGTGAGCAATTAATAAATAACATTTTTCTAAATTAACATGATCTCTTATGGATTGTCGTGTTTTTTCCCGTCTATAAACGTGAAATTTGCAAGCATTGACAAACAGTTTCGAAAGAAACTTTTATAATGGATAAAAAAATATCTAAAGAACGGTTGGACAGCTTTCTAAAATCCATTAAATACTTGTGAACTCCAGAATAAATTAATTTGTCTCGAAAAATGCTGATTTTTTGGAGGTTAACCTTCATTTTACTCCAGTCGCATATTATGATGGCAACGTCGCAACCGCGCGCTTTTTGAAATCAACACTAATACTTTCCGAACGACGCAATGTGCACTACACTTCTACACCAAATTATACAGAAGTGACTGGAAATGTAATGACTAAATCGGCTTAAAGCTAATTTTGCTAATTTTGAAACCAGTCAAAATATATAAACTTCAAAAGTTCTAAAATAAAATAGCAAAAAAAAAAATTTTTTTAATAAAAAAGTAAAAAAAAATATAAAAGAATATGGAGCTAGAAACTCGCTACGTCCTCGCTGTTAGCCCCGGATAATGCTAAAAGTGTAATTCTATTAGAAATTCAGTATAACAGAATCAACATATTGAGCAACTCCGATGTTTTAGTAATTCCAGTAAAATCTCCAGTTTTGCTCCGCCATATTGGATTCGCCATTTTGAATTTCTGGATTTTGAGCTAGAATTCGTAATCAGCGACCCAAAAAACGTCCCTGAATTCATTTTTTGTGTATGGTTTACCTGCTACATTAGGCACAATTACTTTTATTGTCTAAAAAACGTGTTTTTGTGTATTGTACCCGAGTCGAAATTTAGACCCTCCTTTGAATGCTCGAGAACCTATTTCCTTTGTAACGCACAAACCGCCGCCCTCCTTTGACTCCCCTTGAATCTATATGGAGAAATTTGCACCGTTGGCGACCCTCCTTTAGCCCTCCTGAACCTTCTATTCAACCTCCTGAGCCTCCTTTAGGCCTATGGGCTCGGCTTGCGTGAACCTACACAACCTCGTTTTGCCCTAAAGTCCTATCTGTACCCTACAGAACCTCCTTTGAATCCAAAGCAGCAGGAAAATGAAAGATTGGATCCAAAGGAGGTTCTGTAGGGTCAAGCTATATCTGAAAAATAAATTATATGTGTGAATTAAAAATATGATGTTTGATTATTTATTATAAGATTGATTTATTAATTCGACGAACGGAATATGAAAAACTATAGTTTTAATACGTTTGTACTATAGTTATAGTACAAATATAGTATACGTTAATATAATCTAGTAAAGTACGCTGGTACTACATTTGTTTGTGTGTTATTCAAGTTTACCATATTTCTATATTTGCACTATAGTATAGTACAAATATAGTATACGTTAGTAGTCCAGTAAAGTACGCTGGTACTACATTTGTTTGCGTGTTTTCAAGTTTATTTCATTATTATAAATAAATTATATATAGTTTATCTGAAAATATGTTTTAATTATAATTATCCCTTCTTTGGAATATCGGTGAACTGCGGATGGGAGAGAAGGGGGGGGGGAGCGGAGGACAGCATATTGAAGTAGGCTTAAAGGAGGGTTAGTAGGGTCAGAAGAGGTTTAAAGGAGGGCTAGGAGGCTCTGCGAGCCACCGGTGAAAGGAGTCAAAGGAGAGTTTGTAGGGCGAAAGGAGGTTTAAAAGAGGGTCTGTAGGTTTGCGTAAGCATCAAATCAGGCTCACTAGGGTTTAAAGGAGGTTCAGATGAACCTACTAAACCTCCTTTGAGTGAAAAAGTCCAATTTCTGCCACTTTTGGAGGTCCAGTAGGTTCTGATATACATGTTTTTGAGATTTCCATTTGAACCTCTTGAACCTCCATTTAATGACAAATTGGGATCGCAAGGAGGTTTAAAGGAGGGTCTAAATTTCGACTCGGGTAGTGATGATCAACATCCACTAAGTGCAACATGAGCCCTTAATAGTGATATTGTAGTAAGGATTGATCTCCTAATATCCTAAATATACATTTACATTCGTCGTTATGCGCTAACAAATTTTTTTATTCAAGAAAAACAGAGTGGAAGTAGGTGTCATACCAGTATGTCACTATGCCTCAAAGGGTTAACGTATAGTATCGGACCGCGATCACTATTTATTTGTAACTTCCTTGTCGATATAGACGTCGAAATAAAATTGGCTTTTTCAATTGTTCGAAATATATATTTCTCTTAGTGCCCAAGAAACACCTTGTCGTCTGTTCCGTCTCGGCGTCTTTTCTCCTACATTCCATCTCCCTCTCGGTCTTTTTCGCTTGGGGCACACAGTGGAATCTTTGTGCCTGTAAAACCGTTTCGCTCTCCGCGGCTCTTAGCCTCGAAGGCCCTCTCGTCGCTGCCGCGCGCCGCCGTCGTCGTTCTTCTCGTATCTCTTCGCGTTATCGAGTTACAACTGCGTACTCGACCGTATTCGAGTTCTCTTGGCCAGTGTGTTTGGGCTTCGAGAGAATCGAGCAAGCTACGAATATTTCAAATGTTATTCATCGATCGCTCTCGAAACGGATTCGCGCGCGCGCTCTCGAGGATCGAACTATCCTAATTGAAAATTTTCTCAGTGCGTCGAATTTTGATCTTGTCGGTTTGACTTTTCAGTCTGTGCAAAAGAAAACGTCGTTGCGTTGCTTGCACTTTGTCGTCTGTGGCAATTTCTCCGCCTGCGTCGGACTAATTATTCAATTATTTATTAATTGCACTGAATTGTGAGATACTCAAGGCGGCGGATAAAAAAATTGAAAAACTCGTTTTATCTTATTTTACTTTATTATTCTACAGACCTTTTCGCATACGTCTGTGAGAACCGTTTGATGATATCTGCTCATAAAATAAGGCGAGTTATGGAAATTGTAAAGAGTACGCTCAGGAAGCGCGGTCGAGGCGCAGCAAACTTTAAGGACGGGAAAAATTAAGCAAGTTTGAGGGATTTTTTAAACTAAGAAATAATTATTCTACATTTATCAAACGGCAGGTATACTTGAATGGTATGTTTAAGTATACGAAACAACTTTTTTAAATTCATTTATCATCAAAATGGTGGAGCTGTGGAAGAGTGTTACAGCAAGATTGCAACGGGACTTGCGAATTAGTGCAGTCTAGCTTTCCGTAGACTTTGATTTGTAAAAAAAAATACAAAAATGTTTGTTAGAACATGTATAGTTTCTGTTTGACAGTAATTAAAATGAAGAAAATGCAGATTCAAGAGAATCGTTCGCATTTACAAAGAAAAAACATTAAAATTTCGATAAAATTTGAATTAAAAAGATCGTTTTGTTTTTCGAATTTTTCAAAAACGATTCTCGTGAAGTAAAACGTAGAAATATTGTCAATATTTCTACCAAGTTTCAAGTCAATCGACTTAATAGCTTTTGAGTAATCCTGCACGCTAATTTCGAAAATGCCGTTTTGAGGAAAACGCGTTCAAAGCTTAGGTACATAGAATGTGAATTAAATTGCACTAGGTACTTGTGTCGACTAATTACTTAAGTAATCTGCTACGAAGCAATTAAATTATCAATTACTGTAATAATTTTAATTGTCAACCGTTAATTTGATTATTTTTTGCCGATGTCTGCCTGACCCTTAGCGTTCTCGCTTCTGCCTGCGCGGTGTGCGCTCCGAATACGAGCGGTGAGGCACAACGTTGACGGGCTCCAACGTTTGATTTTTTCCAATTTTGCTTTGAAATGTTGGGAAATGATTATAAGTTTATCGTTTGAAAAAATCTTTTTTTTTCCGTTGTAAATGTATACCCCTCCTTAAACCCATTTTTTCTCAAAACTATGTTTTTCAAATCGGCAACCACGATATCTCGATAACCAATTGGTCGATTCATATTTGATTTGGCATACATCTTCATTCCACTGTTTTTAAACGTTGGTAACAGTATTAAGTTAAAATTTTTTTTTTTCATACAACTCGTTGGATGGTCAGAGAAATATGAATAATTATAATCAAAGTTTAGCACGTCGTCATTTCGTAACATTTTTTTGCTGAATCTCGTACCAGACATCAGAACACCCATACATGTTATGAATATGTGTATTTTATTTTCACATTCACACAACGTCCGCAACAGCGCTCGCCAATTGGCAGCGTTTTCCGCGCGCCTTTGTAAACAAACGTACATGATAATAAATGTTTATCTTTAATTTTTACGTATTCTTGAAGGATTAATAAACGCGGGGCAAAAAAATCAGCACGAAAACTGGAACAGTTCAACGTTGAGGTTGAACTTTACGGCGTTGGAATGCAACGAAAATTAATATTTCTGAATTCCTATGATTTCTTTGAGAATATTTTGCCTACAAAAATCCTTCAACGATTTGCAAAGATATTTGTCAAGCTATCTACAATATAAATCTATTTCAAAAAATTCTTTTTAAATACTACAAGTATGGAAAATAAATTGACATTTTTTTTGCGTTCCAACGATGCAAACCTTCACACCCTATTTAACAGTTACGCGATCCTAAAAATCCTAATGAACCCGTTTGACTCAACAAATAAGTTTTAATATTCGGCATGGAAAGCATTCCATAACGTATGACATTTTTTATTTGTATAATTCTGTTCCGACTCATATCGGCTGACCTCATCCATGATGCGTCCAACTACAGTGGCTCGCTCGATAACGTATATAAGAGCGAGAGAGAGAGAGAGAGAGAGAGAGAGAGAGGGAGGGAGAGAGAGAGAGAGAGAGAGAGAGAGAGAGAGAGAGAGAGAGGGAGAGAGAGAGAAAGGAGCATAAATCTCGGTAAATTCTGAAAACTCCGCTGGCGCGTTAAAGCGTTATCGCAGAGTCCGTATGGTCGAATACGTTGGTGCAAGATCGCGAATGCATCCGCGGTACTCCCATACGAACCGTCGACTCGCCTCTCGTTGATGCACATCGCAGATGCGCTCGCGTATGCGCTGCCCTCTGCACCGCAAGCGATCGTGATCATCGAGATATACATATATACACGTTTGTACAGGCACATATGAATTTGTGGAAAGGAGATTTTGAAGACAGTCAAGTTCGAGGAGCGTCCTCGAAACAACCAGATATGGTGTGTGTGTGTGTGTGTGTGTGTGTGTGTGTGTGTGTGTGTGTGTGTGTGTGTGTGTGTGTGTGTGTGTGTGTGTGTGTGTGTGTGTGTGTGTGTGTGTGTGTGTGTGTGTGTGTGTGTGTGTGTGTGTGTGTGTGTGTGTGTGTGTGTGTGTGTGTGTGTGTGTGTGTGTGTGTGTGTGTGTGTGTGTGTGTGTGTGTGTGTGGGTGTGTGTGTGTGTGTGCGTGTGTGTGTGTGCGTGCGTGCGTGTGTGTGTGTGTGTGTGTGTGTGTGTGTGTGTGTGTGTGTGTGTGTGTGTGTGTGTGTGTGTGTGTGTGTGTGTGTGTGTGTGTGTGTGTGTGTCTGTGTGTGTAGTGAGGATATATCGTTCATATGTCCTCAACGCAAGAGTCACCTAATTGAAATCTACGATTTCGAGCTCGCGCCTGCACCGCGAGAGATAGAGAGGAAGAGAGACAGGAAAACGAGACGAATAAAGTGCGTGGTATATGCGCGGCTTCACGAATGCGATCGCGCGCACGCACTCTTCGTTAATATACACTCGAGAATCGGCCACTCTGGTTGGTGGCCCCTTCACATATATATATACTTCAACGATCATTCTTCCGATAACGGGAGCGATATATTTTATTTTGAGCGTACCATATCCACGCGTCTCTCGAATTATCGTATTATTCGGGAGAGCCGTCAAGCATCAATTCATAACGTGAAAAAGTGTAACGCGCGAAAGAAGGCAACGAAAGAGAACGCGCGGTGAGAGTTGAAAGCTCTTACCGAATGATATAAAAGCTGATACGCGTTCGTCGCGATGAAAAATCACAACCGAAACGCAAGCAATGTGACGGATGGAGGGTTTAGCGGGGATGGTACTTATCGTTTGATGAATTGATATTATCGGTGAAAGAGCGTATTTGATCCTATATGCGATCGAGTTAGGAGGTGCGTGAGGTGTAGAGAAATAGAAATGAATTTATCGTCGCACAGTTTAAGCGCTAAATGGATTGTCATTTTCTGTGTGAACATCACCTTATGCACTCTGTCCTTATTTTCTATAGCTTTTTTTATTTTGTGCTCTCTCTCTCTCTCACTTTTCTCTTTTGCAAATATCCCGAGAGTGGCCACCGCACGGATATACGGTGTGGGTAGTCAGTGGGTGCAACACGCAGCAATGGCTGCCTGTCATCATTCAGCGTTCATTCTCTGTTCGTGCCCGAGCTTGGATTGGGCGTGGGTGCTCTTGTAAGCGGAGAACGTTGGGCAGCAGCGAGAAGCGACATTGTCCGTGAACGAGAGGCGTGCAAGAGAGGCAGAGAATGCAAGAGAGACGGAAAGAAACAGAGAGAGGGAGAGAGAGAGAGAGAGAGAGAGAGAGAGAGAGAGAGAGAGAGAGAGAGAGGGAGAGAGAGAGCTTGCAACTATATAAATTTTGCGAAACGTTGGTATGTTTCGTCCGTGCCGGATGGATAGAGCATTTTCTGCTTTTCTCCCCTTTTCTTCTTTTTTGTTTTCCTCCAAGACTATCAGGAGTCTCTCCTCGACCCTCTCACTCCCTCCCTGGCTGTAGCAGCTATGCGGGCCGCGTCCAGACCCTGATGCAACTCTCAGCCTGTGCATGCAACCTTATGTGTTATCCATGATTTTTTCATTAGGCTTTCCCGAGCGCATGTGCGTCCATGAGCCCGAGGGAGAAGTCATCATACGTGACGACGTGTGTTGAGCATTATTATACACGTGCCAAAGTGCAACGGCAAAGCCAATAGAGAGGGAGTGAGCGTGAACGAGCGAGGGGGGAGGGCGGGAGAGCGGGGGGGAAGAGAGACACAGACAGACAAAGAGAGAGAGAGAGACAGAGCGATTGCGCGGGGTCGACAGGAAGAGAAAGGGAGAAAGATCGATATACCGGGGCACAGGGACGGGAACTATAGTCACGACGGTGAAAAGCCCAAACCAAACCATCATCGGCGTTGAAAATAGCACACATGCGCACACATTAGTGCTTGTACTTATATTTGTACACATGGTGCATAGATGAACCAACCTCAAAAAGGTCCTATGTACTAGATCGTTGCATGCGTTAATTGTCCCTTTGAAGCTTCAGATATTTGATACATCAAGGCTATATATATATGTGCAAACGCACACGTAGAATGACCCGGGGACAGGCACGATATGAAATTATACACACTGACGTACAATGCGCGTGCCGTAATTCGTTCCTGTGCATATACAAATACAAAGCCCCCCTCCTCCCATTCACACACGCGCGATCTCGTTGGCCGATCACCACGTTCGAATTGGTATGTAAAACACTGTGCATTCGCGCACACTTTGTACGTTGCAAAGCTTCAACGTGGATAAATCTTACCTGCACGTATTTACGGCAGTATTGTTACCGAAGCGCGGTTTTGAAGGTAATTTTTATGATGCAATAACCCTGCAACTGTTGGAGCTTTCTTTTGAAAAAATGTTTACACATATTTATTGGTCCTTCAAAAATATGTATTAAAAAATTGATGATGCTCTTTCGTACGCTTGTTTACAACGGTGTGTGGAAAATGCCCCCAATCGACGATCAGTGTTCTGGACGTTGCGTGAAATCGAAAAAGAAACCAAAAATATTCTTAATTTGCATCAGTACTGTGATGCTAGGTACCAGACACGGCAAAAAAATAATACTAAATGCCGGTGTCCTAAACCTTGATTATTAATTTTTCCCATACCTTAGAACATTCTATGAGTTATATATATATATATATATATACCTTAATGTACCGTGTACAAGGTATCGTGTATGAGGTGTAGGAAAATTCATACTTGCCTGCGGATATATATATATATATATATATATATATATATATATATATATATATATATATATATATATATATATATATCTATATATATATCTATATATATATATATATGGGTATCTAGGTATGTATCTACGTGTAGCTTTCGCCCCGACAGCGATGGTATTTAAACGTATATGCGTGTATGAACAGAGAACGTCTGGCCAAATAATATACGCGAAGGATCGAGGTTGGGGTATATGGCAAAGGAGAAACGACGCGGCAAAGTGACAAGCAGCGAGAGAGAGAGAGGGAGAGAGAGAGAAGCCAAACCGAGAAGAGTCGACGCTTAGTCGATGTGACACCCGCGCACTGGCGACTGAAAACGGTGACGACGACGACGACCATTCTCTCGATTTCCCAATTTTAGCATTTACTTCACACATAACATCTAACGGGCGCGCGTGTGTGTGTATGTGACTTTGCAGCGAATAATCTATTTTCCATTTTACCTCCGTACAGTTCTATACCATGTCCAGCATTTGTTTGCCGTATTTTAGGTGTCCATTTTTTTTGTCAATAATCAGTTAACTTTGACGTGCCACCAAGAATGCCCATTTATAATGCCCACATTATCACGAATTATGACGTAAAAAAAAACCGAGTTATGACGTTAAAAAAAAGAACCTCTGCATCTTCTTTACAATTACGATTAAATGTTTCATTTGGGCACACCGTTTGCAATAGTGGTTTTCACCCTTAAAAACACTTTTCACTCCCATTTTGCAGCACAAGGTGTGTTCTTGGGCATAGCTCGTTGCAAATGCAAGAACGTGCTAACACGGAGCTTTTTCGTTCAGGAGTAAAGTTAGCTCGTTGTACAAGTATATAGTATGCACACGTGAATTCCCTCTAGGATTACTTCCATTCACACCGGCTCACCCACATGGGCTTTTATCATAAAATTCACGTACAAAGACGTGTAGGCTGTTCATGGACGATGTTTGTGTGTGTGTGTTTGCGCGCGCGCGTGTGTGTGTGTATGTGATATGTGTGTGTAAAAAAGTACCCACACACACACGTATATAAAGATACAGGCGGCCAGTACACGTGCGAATTCTCTCTTGGTCGCACTGTACACCATTCCGACTTTCGGTCGTACGCATCGAGTACATTTCTCCTACCAGTGAAACGCCCACTCGCGTCCCGGATTGCCAAAACTCTACTGCCAATGAGTCTTCTCGCTACGGGAGGTTCTCAACTCCTCTAGGGAAATAAAAAGGGGGACTCTGCAAAGAGCAGTAATAAGAGTGTGAGCAGTACGCGGTGTACATACAATGTACGTGTATATACACTAATAGAGTTAATTCTGGACACTTCGGTTTTTTCGCATTTATTGTTCATTTCTACATTATCATCACTTATATTTCATATTCTTATCAAGATAGGCTCATCGAGGCAAATATCAAGTGAAAATATTATGGATTCAAAGAAAAACATTTAAGTATCATTCTACTCTATGATATGTACAGGGTCATTCACAAGGAACAGTACACCTGAATATTTCCGTTGGATTTGGAAATACGATGTATGTACATATCGGAATTTGAATGGTTTGGAAGGACACACATGGCTATCAAGATTTTTGTTCAATGTGATTTTTTCCGTTTTTTCAAGGTTATCAAAGTTAAAAAAAAATGGAATGGCATATTTCTTCCCCTTGCACATTGTAGCCGACATCCAAACGAATTCAACCATATACTGTAGTATGATCTTCAAATTATCTTCAACCCAGATATAATAAAGAAAAAATAATTCAACGTGTAAGAGCACCAGTTTCACGGAATTTTGTAATCACATTGAGGCAAACAGAAATTTATTGGAAATTATTACGATCACGAAATCGATCTTCAAACAGCCGTATTGCTTTTAAAGCACTGTTGACTTGGAAATGGAAATCATGTCGATCTTTTCTTCCTTCGAGTAACACATTGTGAAACGTTTATCAATAAAGTAATAGATTATAAATGTTAGAAACCTTTCAGAAATCTGATAGCAAGAAGGCATTCAGTAACTGACAAACACAATTGTGTACATACGAATAGATGAAGGTGTTTCGTGAATCTTCGGTCATCACCGAACCTGTTACTCTGTTGTGTTATTGTGATACATTTGAATGTAACCCAGCTCACAGGAATCATTTAACGTTACAAAAATGAAGAAAAAAAATGTACGCGTTGAATCATTGTTTATTCAATATTTCTCGGTTGAAGGTCATTTGAAGGTCATACTATGTTACATGTTTGCATTCGTTTTGATGCCGGTTATAATGTGCAAGAGGAAAATGTGGCATTCCATTTTGAAAAAAATTTTAATGACCTCGGAAAAAAGGAAACAAATTTTTAAAAGTATTATGATAGTCATGTGCTCCCTTGCAAACCATTCAAATTCCGATATGTACATACTTCGTATTTTCAAATCCAACAGAGATATTCAGGTGTTCTTTTTCACTCGACTCACCCGGTATATATATATATATATATATATATATATATATATATATATATATATATATATATATATACATACATTTACATATATACACAGTAGAAGTCGAGAATCCAGATTAATAGTGACGGGAGGCCTTCCGGATTATCAAATTGTCCGGATTTTCGAAGGGAACCCATAAAAGGGACATTGACGCGTCCGTCTTCACTCTCTCGTCTACCGCTCAATACGCACGCTTTTCTGCATCGCACGGTGAGTCGTATCGACACTAAACAAATATTCACTTCATGCGATTTTCCGCCAAAATCGAATCCGGATTATTGACTGTGTATATATATACAGGGTGAGGCACACAAAGGGATACAGAGCAATATCACTCAAACTATTGAACATATCCAAAAATGTTTCAGATAAAAGTTTCAGTGTTCGAGAAGGCCGTCATACTGGACCTGACTGGACCACCTTATATTTTTTATCGGTGGAAGCGCTGAAGCTACGTTAAGGTCAACTCTACTTTTTTTAATGGAGCCACGTGTTTTTTTGCGTGACTAGAATGATCTTGTGTTGTAGGTCGCTGAATTCGTCTTAAAATAGGCAATAACGTCATCGAAAAAGAATACATGCTTCCAATTAACGGACAACACCACTGTGACCCCATGTTTTTTGCCATTTTTCAAGAATTTTTTTTTGTGGGAAAAAAAAGAGATTTTCGGAATTTTTTTTTGTTTTTTTCGTTGTTTATTGAAGATACATAAAAAAAAAATCAAATTTTTCGCGCCCCATGGTGACGCTGGGGAAGCTCCCGCGTCAGGTACTGTTGCCTCTGCAGTGGTTCGCGGCACGCAGCAGAACTCTCTTCAAAGTCGATCTGGAAAAAATACCGAGTGTTTTTGTTAATAATATGATATTTTGAAGAGAAGTACATAGGGATTTGAAAAAATATTGATTTTTAAAAAATAGGCACGCTTTTGAAATTATAGGACGATTTTCGAGCAAAATTTTTGTCGAAAATAAGCTATAACTTTTTTTATTATTGAGATATCGAAAAAAATCCTATGTACTTCTTTAGATAATCTAGTTTTATTGATGCAGTCCAAATTTGAGGTCGATCGGATAAAAATTGCTCGAGTTCTGCTGCGTGCCGCACTCAAAAAAGTGGTTTTGAGAAAAACGCGTTCAAAGTTTTAGGTTTGTTAATTTATGCGATAAATTGGAAAAAAACGTTTACCTTTAATCAGCGATGCCGGCACCATATAGCTGGCCTTCAAGAAGCAAATCATTGTCCCTAGCATCTTTTCTCGAACTTGTAGAGGCTCTTCTTGCCTCTTTTGCAGCGTCTGTGAGCGAGCGCTCCGCCAGCTCGATCCACGCTGCGTCGGTTTCAACGCAAAAATTGAAACAATTTGGGCCGATAGTTATCCCCAACGTCTCCAAAACTTTCATGAGGCTTCTCAGGCCATCATTGAATAATAATACCGCGATATCAGCTGCAATATCGACGATTTTTTTGCTCCTGGACTGACACTTGGGGGCTATTGCCCAAACTGATATGTTGTAGCTTTCGTTGTTGTTTTGCGTGAAGCCGCCCAAACAACGCTGCAGCAAATCGTCTCTGCTCAAATTTTCGAAGACTGGCGTAATTGCCTCCAAACTTCCTCAGGAAGAGGCGGCTTATGGCGATATTCAGAAATATTACCGCTTGCGACCGCTCGCTGCCCCGAACACCACGACTCGGCTCCCTCTGGGTAATCGTCATGTTGTGGCTCACTATCTGTGGATATTTTATGTTTGATAGTTGCCTAAATTGCCTTCCTCATTTTTTCAACATCATCGCTGTTCCTCCGAATAGCCAAGCCGTAATATGTGCTCAACTCGTCAATCAATTTTCCGGTGAGCTTTCCTCTGCCAGACAATCCTTTTTGTTTTTTCACGATTTCGCGGAGGCGCGTCCCCATACGTTTTTGGACATGATCGATGCACTCTTTTTTTTTTATCTCGAAACCGTCGTATGGATCGCTATTCGATATACCTGCCGACCCTGAGGCGCGCAGCTGCGCGGGACCCCGAGCGTCACGGAGCGCTGCACCGCTCCACCAAATATTCAATATCTCCAAAAATAATTATTTTTTCGACCTGGGTCCAACGGCATCTTAATCTTAAATGTATTTTAGATTTTTCTAGATGGTTTTCAAAAAATCGATTTTTTGAAGCCGTCACAGTGGTGTTGTCCGTTAAAAAAGTGGAGTTGACCGTGACGTAGCCTCAGCGCCTCCACCGATAAAAAAAATAGGGTGGTCCAGTATGACGGTCTTCGCGAACACGGAAACTTTTGTCTGAAACATTTTTGGACATGATCAATAGTTTGAGTGGTATTGCGCTGTAACACTTGATGTGTCTCACCCTGCATATATATATAGAGGGTCTCAAAATGGCCTGATATTTTTATTATTCAATAAAACGTATTTTTTTATTTGAAAAGTATAAATATGTTTATTTTAATATACGATAAAAATATGGACGTTATGTGTAGAACACAATATCCGACAAATGGCTGCCGTGTAACAGATATAAGCTGGCACTGTATTTTTTTAGGGTTTCGCCCGAAATTCTGGAACTGAAAAAAAATATGATTTTCAAAGGTTTCTCAAGTGGTATTCGAATAAAAAAGATTTTCGTCATGAGTATCATTCACCAGAAAAAATTAAGCATTATAAAAAAACCGAAGCTCCTTTTCGAGTTCAGCAGAATGAAAATAATTTAATTCTGAACATGAAATAATTACCATTTTTTTTACAAGTAATTATATTCCATTCAACCACTTCCAAATGCATCTTTGATGATTTTTTTTTCACGATGAAGAGGTGCTCCAAAAAAGTCTTTAGAATTCGGAATTTACTTATCTTCATTTTACTATGCTCAAAATGGAATTTCGATTTTTTCCAGAATGTCCATTTTTCCAGCACATATTACCCATCACAAAAATGCGCTAAATTTTTTCGAAGAGGACTTGACAACCCATTAAGAAACATAAATCAGAAAACTTTTAGGTGACCCTTAGAAAACACATGGCACTTTATAATTGTCACTCCGCATATGTATGTATATGTGCATATTTATATATATACATATATTTGCAGATGCGTCCTCGCTTCCGCATTGTAATTTCATGTATCTCCGCGAGAGCCGCAACTCGATTCTCGTTCATCTCTCCTGCATCACATGTATATACGTGACATTCCCAGTTGCCCCGCTTCAATGCACGAGGCTGCCGCGTGATATATAATACTTGGTCTGGCGCAAAAGCGCGTCGTTTGGCCCTCTCGGCATCGCAAGTCTTCGATATAATATGTGTGATAAACACTCGAGACGATAAGATCGCGACCGAGAGTCCAATCGAGGTGACATGCTTTGTCTCTGTCTCGGCTCCCTGCCTCGCGTCCTCCTCTCTCTCTCTCTCTCCCTCTCTCTCTCTCTCTCTCTCTCTCTCTCTCTCTCCCTTGCTGCCTCTCTCTTTTCTTCGCTATTCTTCATTCTATCCGTCCTAAATGACCAAAAAAATTCCGATAGGCTCACGCGTGATCGATGTCACATATCGATAAGCATGCATTTGCGCAAAGGAATTATCGTTATAACGATAATAATAACTTTTTTACTGCCATGTGTGACGTTTCAACCCGCATGCGATTTCTGTTCGACACCCCCCCCCCCCCCTCTTCACCCTGGGAGTGCACGGTTGCACCGTCAAGTTCACCCGGGAATATTCATTATTTGGTGCACAATACAGAGCCTCACAGAAACGTTTCTCATTCGATCCCATTAAGTGCGAATTGATGCGCTCGAATCATTCCTCGAGGTAACGTACAAACATTTGATATAGGAATCGAAAAGATTAACCATGTCATTCACCGATCAATTTCTGCAATGTCGTTCGACCTTATGAATCAATTGAGAAAAATTACACCCCAATGTCCTCGAATGTCTTTGTACAGCGTCCAAATTTATAGCATTGGCGATGAAAAAAAAAAAACAACGAAAACCGAGTTTTTCATCCTCTATTTGTAGGTTTGCGAAGAGAAAACGGACCGGGACAAAAGAGAATTTTTCTTGCACACGTGTGCTTTTATAAGTGTTTCCAAAGAAGCAAGAGGGAGCGAGAAAGAGAGAGACTCTTTCCTTCTCGATAAAGAGATATAGTCGAAATTGCACGCGAATGTGCCAGCCGTAGAACTTTTCTCCGTCGCGCGCGCACACACGCATACACACACACACACACACACACACACGCGCGCGCGCGCGCGCGCGCTCGCACATGCCCACAGACAGATTTGTACACACGCTCCTCGTGCCTTTCTAATTATATCTTACTTTGTTCGAGTACAACGTACCTTTCGACGCGCTCCAAACGGGGCTAAAGTCAGCACTCGGTCTTTCTCCTCAGCCGAACTCGAGACTCTAAAATCCCCTGCTCCACCTGTCGTTCGCGGATTACCCTCGCGTTTATATACAAATACACGTGTCGGTATGTACGTGAATATACACATGCACGGGTAATTCCGTGTCCGTCAAGTCGTATGAATAAATATTGCTTGAACTGCACTCATCATGAAGCGGCTAGTCCACTTTGGAGTCACGAAAAAAGGCTATTTTCGCGATTATTTTTGAGGATTTTATAAAAGATATGAATATAAAAGTTGTCGGGCTTCATAAATAAAGTCTTGAAATGTGTTTCAAAAAAAAAAATTACTCATTTTTATTCATTTTTAAGTACAAAAACTAGAGTTTAACGTAACGCCTCAAAAATAGGTGGGCTAGGTAGCTCCATCGAAACTCGGCAACGGCTTGTTTGAAACAAAAAGATCCGTTTGTCTGAAACGGCTTGTCTGAAACAAAAAAACAAAAAAGTCCAATAGATTCAGTATGACATCAGCTACAAAATGACCCTCGGATATAAAGTTATATTAAAAAATTAAAAGCTGGCAGATGAAAAAAGAAAAAAAAGTAAAAAAACGCGTTTTCCGCAGTTTTTCGAAAAAAAGAGTAAAAATCAAAATTTTTAGACCAGGAGGGTCATCTTCTTGCGAATCATGTTTACAATATCTGGTTCCAATTTCAAGAGAAACGGTTTATTGGTTTTAGAGATACGATGGAGCTAGATTTTGAAAACGTTTTTTCGAGAAAAACGCGTTTGAAGTTTATAACTATGAAAGACTTACCGAAACGCAATCGGCAATTCCTGCACCGTACAAAATCCCTTCTGATTGCTCATCATCGTCGATTTCTCCAAGTCTTGCTTACTTTCGTTTGGTTCCAATTTTCAAAGAGGACTGGCTCCTTAAACTCGCGAATATGCAGCCTGGATTTTGCCTGATTTCGTCATTTTTGGGGTTCCGTGACGATATTGACGGGAAAAATATAGGAAAAACGTTGTTTTCATTTGACGACGTTTCACCTGTCATTTTTGACAACATTTGAAAAACCTGACGTGTCGAAAGAATTCTAAGTTGCAATCAAATATTACAATGGTATGCCTACCTATAACGTGGTATTGAAATTTGCATCGTTGGAATGCAAATTCATATTTATCTTTTTATTTCCTTACATTTAATATTATACGAAATCTTTTTTTCAAACTTCAATTGCAGAACTACCAGCAAGCATCTTGAAAAAATGTTTCAGGTAGCATGGTAGCTGAAAGGTGCTAAAAACCTTGGCACGCTAAAAAAACATTTTCGTTGTACTCCAACTACGCAAAGCCCAATCCCAGTACCTAACACGCTACGAGGATCGAAATTTTCCATTCCTTACAGCCCATTCCTCGTGTTCTAGTGTTACGAACATTTTCTTTTTTTAATTAAACAGTATCTTAAACTTGCTTTGAGTTCGAACAATCTTCTTACTTCAACAAAAACGGCCCATATATCTGTACCTTCCGACTTGTCTTAAGAGTTTGAGAAAAATTGGCGCACTGCCAAATCGACAAATTGTTCGTTAAATCGAGCATGGAATTAGGAAAAACCCCTTCCTCTCTTTTCTCTCTTTTCCACTCCTCGCCACCTCCTTGCCATGGACCCACGTGACGCCTCGCACGCGGGCTGCTCGCACACGGTCCCAATTCTCTCTCTCTTTCTCTCTCTCTCTCTCTCTCTCTCGCCCCCCCCCTTTCTCTTCCTCGACTCATCCTCCTCTCGATGGTCCGGAAGGTGGGGTGATCAATCTTTTTGCCCAGTGTGCGCGCGCGCTCGTCTGGTACAACTCAGCAGAAACAACATATCTCCACAACTTGTCGTTTCATATACCTACATCGTTCTCTGTGTTGGCTTGGAAAAGATAATACGATAACTTTTGGCCTCGCGCGATTAAGGAAATGCGGCCCCTTCCTCCTTTCGAAGGGAAAAAGACGCCCCTCGTCCTGCCCTTACCATTTTTCCGACGGCGGCTGTAAAACGTTGGCGATTCTTCGTAATGGAGAGGATCCGTAAATAGAGCACATTCTCGCGCAAGCAACTCAAAAGAGTGTGTGTATGATATCGCTTTGGAGGAAAGAATTTCGTTGGTCGAGGTCGAGTCTCGCCTATTCTCGCGATCGAGCAACGATTTACCTCGCGATTTATGATGTGCGATGGTCATTCTCGCAGTTCGCCAGAAGTTTGTCTTCCTCGTGTCGAGGAGTCCGCCACAGTTTTTTAAACTTCTTATTGTTGCTTGGCTCTTGCCGTGCCCATAGAGCACACCCTTAATACAATTCACCAACTACTCTTGGGACCAAGAGCTCTATACACGGATATAGAGCACCGAAAAAAAGCACACACACACATTACAGACAAGGACCTTTATCTTCGAGGACCTTCCGCACAGTAGCCTATTGTCTTCATACTGAACACTATGTAAATCTCAATGTCATTTTGGATCTGTTTCATCTGTATGAGGTCCATCCCCTTTGCATGCCAACCTTATATTCTACTATTTATACCTATGTACCTAAGCCCCAAAGTATGCAAACCATTTTCAGGTACATGGAAGAATATTTGAACTTAATTTCAAGGACCGAACGGTCCTCGAAAAACAACGATTTGTACGAAAAAATTTGAAGACTTGTCACACACAGACATACACATACACGCGCGCGTATATGCTCATGCACAGACACCCGTGTTAATGGCGAACTTTTCATCACATGTGGGATTTATACGTGCTATCAGACTCGCGGTCTCGTAAATGCATATAAAAATTGGCGAGAGTGCTCGAGAGCAAAAACGATATGTTTATATATATATAAACGCGTTTATATATATATGAAGGGGCGCGAATGAGAAGAGCGCGAGTGAACGAGAGAATGGACGTGGGAGTTGAATAGCAACGTTGAACACATACGGTCTCCGCGAGTAAAGTGAGCTAATCGATATCACCCAGAGTTGTGCGAGGTTTAGGTCCGTGGAAGGTTCACATAGAGACAAATGGATGTATCCGATTGACACAGCGATCCCGTTTGAGTACTACAAAACTAGAGATGCGTTACATTTTGACATTGCTTTTCTTCAACAAAGGCATACTCGTGGCATAAATATAGTCGTGTATATGTTTAATGAGGCTGTTGTTCGTTGCAGGTAGGTTTATACGTTCGAACGGCTTTAATTCCAGAGGCCACCAATTAAATCGCATAGTTACGCCACGAAAGAAAATCGATATTTCCGGTCGCGAGGATTTCACGTGTTATGGGTGATTTAGGTATATATGGCTAATTGAGCGAAATTATCTTCAATCACGTGTAATTGAATGCACGTATTTGGGTATATATGTTTCGTTGATACACTTAGGTGGGTGTATATGTGGATAGATGTGTGCGTGAGCGTGTGTGTGCGCGCGCGTGTCTGTATAGATGTGTGTTGGTGGATATTCAACAGGTGAAGGAAATGAAAGCCTTAAAAAAGTGGGGTGTCAAACTCATTTTTTTTTACGCATGAACGGCGTCTCTTTTAATGACTTATCGAATTTACGGATTTCACGGTGGATGGGCCAATCGACGATATTATAATTGCCGCCACGGTCCACGTATACTCCAAGCTCGTTTCGCACGTGTGTATACGAGTTTGTGGGATTTTCTAACGCTGATTACGTTGACGAAACATGGCGATTTTGCCATAAGGCTGTCAATCCATTGCGTCTTTCTTACCTCTTCGAGGTCGATCGCTCATTCTTATTCATTGGGACTTTTAACGGGGCTGTAGGTTAGCCCTATCAGTGAATCACTTAACTAGAGTTGTTGTGATCAAGATTTAGTGATGTCTAACTTATTATTTCATTTCTTTCTATTGTAGGTCCCGAAAATGCACAATGACCTATGGTAATTTATATGCTTATTTTGTATTTAAATATCTACTCATTTTGGGGCATAAGATGGTGGGTGCAAATCTTAAATATAATAAAAACTACGCCGGTAGGATAAACTTCCGAAAATGCTTCGTTGCACAATATACAGACCGTTATTGGGAGTCAAAGTTCGAACATTTCAAATTTCCTTTGGTGCTTTGAAACTGACCGATGAGCTCCTTGGTGGATCTTCTTACTCAAGTTTTTCTAAAAATCAGTCACGTAATCTTTACGTCCTCCCAGTCAGGACCCGATTCGGCTGTATTGTCGGGATTTCTCTTATAGGGCGGACAGGTTTTCACCCTCGAAGTTACCCAATTTTATTGAAGCGATTCTTACAATGCTCCGCAAGGGTCTCCTTGCTAACTCTCTTTTTCCCTTGCTCCCTACATCCTGAAAGCGTACAATAAATATCGTGTGCTCTCTCTCTCTCTCTCTCTCTCTCTCTCTCTCTCTCTCTCTCTCTCTCGATCACTTACGATCACATACGATCACTTCCAAGGGGTCAAAAAAGAGTCTAAATTTATTTTACCCAAATCTGCTCTGATTGATGTTTACTTATGTTGATTATTCGCAGTACCGATTATAGTGTGCCAAATGTTGTGGTAAATGATGAATTTATTGCACGCGGATAAATAAAAACTGAAAAATTAGATTGTCAACGACTCGGTAGCAAGCTTCGTAATAATATTAACGTAATAAAATTCAAGCCTATTAAAATAGCCTATTAAAATAGGCTTGAATGACCTCAGCGGAATTAACACGATAGACAGAATATAATTATACATATTATTCATACGCGATAAATGATAAAACTCCATAAATTCTTGTTTGCATATTTTGTGGCGGCTTCTATTCAAATTAATTTCAAAACAAAGCTGGTTTATGTTCGCCAAACGCATCAGCTGTTACTCGCGACGTTGCTAAGTCTGTGGGTGCTATTTAGTCGTTTTGCCCATTTTCAACCGGAGATTGAAACATTCTTGTAATGTAGTGCTTCAACTACACAGTGAAGGTTGATTTTCTTATTTTTTACAATATCTATTATATCTAATCTATCGAATTTCAGCTTTCCAACGGGTTTAATTGGATACGTGAGCAGAAAAACCACGATCACCGCACTTCCGGTTGACCGTCTCCATGACACGACGTGCTTCGGTAACTCAAAGTGCTCGACTTTGCAGTTTTATTGCGAAAAAACTAAATGGTCAAAACAGCTCAAATTTTGTCAATAGGGGCATAAAGTATTCGTCAAAATCATATAAAAATTTCAAAACCGAAAGTTGGATTCGTGGTAACGATCGTACCTCCTTAAGCAAAGCATCAGGTACACCGAAAGTTGGGATTCAAGCAGCGTATTGTCACGAGCGTACATTTATTTTAAGCGCCGAGAGCCAGAAGGGCGCTTTGACAAGTGCAAAGTTCGACCACGTTGATCGCAACGTAACCTTCTTGATTTGTCGAGGTTGCTATGATGTACCGTGCACGCATATATACGTTGATGCGATTGCGCTTCCAACGTCTTGTCGTTTGTTCCACCGACGTCATTTTCCACCGTCACTGCGACGTTCGTACTCCACGACGTCGTTGCGTCAGAGGTGTCGCGTCAGATTCTCGACGAATATATATATATATACGCAACCACGTAGAGTGCGAAGATAACCGCGCGGGTGTACACGCGCGTGACGGTACGAATCGACACACGTGCGCATCCCTCGTATCCTCGACGAACACGAGTATACAAACGTTATACACGGCCGAGACGCGCGAGATCCGTGACATATGTTCGCGTCATATAGTGACACATCCGAGCGGAGATAAGCGAGTATAACGCGACGTTATGTATAAATAATCGACCGATCCGTAGGCAGTCTGTGCGCGCTGGATGACGTACAGCGGATCGACCGCGAAACTTTGGACATAAATGTGAGCTTGCATCGTATTCCGAGTTTCAGCAGACCTGAATGCCGCGAATGATGCGAAAAAAGCGGTCAAGGGTGCGTCGGATCGCATATTGAAAGCTCCGCAGTCTGTTCGGTACGCGTATTGTTATTGCACTTGACTGGAGCGAAATTCGTCTCGTAACAGGTAAAATTTATCGAACATCGACGAAAGTATCACGGATCGTAGTTGTCGAATTGAACACGAATGTAGTTTAGTAGAATTTTAAATCGCCTGTCCAATGACACCCTACTTGATGGGATACATGATACTGTTTTTTTTTAAATTATTTTCTATGCATGGACAAAAACATTTAAGAAACTAGCGATCTTATCACCAACCGTTTGAAAGACGAAACAACGGTATGAAAGGTGGGGGTTGTTTAATTGGCAGGCTGGTCTTGCAAATTGAATAAAACGTTGCTATGCGAACGGGTACTTCGTATTGGGTACGTATATATTGTATATTGGAATTTATTATTTAATTGGAATTTATAAATATAGTCGAATATTTAACCATCAAGTATACGCGACAGGATTTACGAGGCAGACACATCGATTCTTCGAGTACGAAGCTAAACAATGCGAGTCGCCGTCACTAACGTTGCCTTTGCCGTCCTCGTCGGACTTGAATCTGTATATAGGCGAGGAGGGTATGAGGTTTCCGAACGGTTAATGAGCTCTAAGATCCTGTAGCTATGAGAGCGAGGCAGCAGACAGGTCTCCGAGCCCTAGGAAGAGTGACAAAGGGGTCATCCTTATTAAATATCCAGATCGATACCTACTGAGTTTACTTTACCCGCCCCCGCAGCACCGTTGCCCCCGCTTCGGTTTTTCGCAACCACGTGACCGCACGTTACTCTCTCCATGCTCGGTCAATCTTTTTGCTTGCTTCAAGATGCAAAGCAGATACGATTCTTCGACTGGTTCTCAAACATTTTAGAAAGCAAATACACGAAGAAAAACTTTCTAACTTGATAGATTTTTCGCAATACTTCGGTAGCTTTACTAATCACACTGCAAATCCGAGTGTGTTGTTTGAATAGAGTTACATGTATTATGGAACTGGGTGCTACCCCTTACTCCCGTGTTCTACCTTGTGGACACTTATTTTTACACATTTCCGAATGTGTCATTTCGGGATTCGCTCAATACATTTTCTATTACACCTTTGAGTGCATTATTTCTATGTGTATTGAGTGTGTTATTTGATTCTTTTTCATACACTACATGGGTGTTGCTTCAAGGCATCACCGCCTGTTCACTAAATGGATACAATATTTCATAAATCCAAAATAAAATTATATACTTAATTCAGAGTTCTACCCTGGGTATTTAATTACACACCTTAATAATTTTTCATCATAATTCGTCATTCCCTGACCTCTTAAAATGATTCTTTTTCGAAGAAACTGATTCGTCCATACACATGTAAACGAACCTACAACTTACCTACGCACGCTGTCCCTACGCTACCGAGTATGTTGTAGCATTTCAATATATATAGGATATTTAGCATAAAAGATGAAATGAATTCCTATAATTATATGTTGTATCGCATAAACTGTATCATTTAGTTAATGTCATTGTGATAATTAGAGAGTTCCATCAAGAAAGAAGAAGGGTCTTTCCGTGAAATCGAGAGGGGGCAGAGAGTGGACAGAGAGAGAGAGAGAGAATAGAGCAAACGGGGCAGAGAGTGGAGAGAGAGAGAGAGAGGAATAAAACAAACATATATATATATAGATTATGCTTGGTTTTTCATGATTGACATGTAAATGTTTTGATACTTAATTCCGATCACCTGCTTACAAATACGCATAAAATTCGTTTAAGCTTACTGTAGCGGACATAAATGCATTATTTAAGACACGTAATATCTAAGTGCATGTCTGCAATTACACGTGTTGCATGTTTTGAATACGACATCAATACATGTTAAAATGTAATGCGGTTCAAGTGTTAAAAAATAACCATCAAACTTGTTTGAATTTTCTGCAACCCACATCATCGCGTTGTTTTGAGTTTTGTTTTGTATGGCATTTACATATGTTAGTTCCGAAAATTACACACCTTACGCGTAACAAATAATACACATGAATTCGCAATGCACCAAAACATAATTTACGGTGGGAAAAACGGCTGGCAGTAATAATTGGTAGGAGGATAAATGCAGCTACGTATGTGACGAGTATAATTAGAGACTTTTTGCAGT
>OX632363.1:16483000-16533206 GCA_951751655.1 Ophion costatus | reverse complement strand
GGGGAGAGAGAGCGGGGGAGAGAGAGAGAGAGAGAGAGAGAGAGAGAGAGAGAGAGAGAGAGAGAGAGAGAGAGAGAGAGAGAGAGAGAGAGAGAGAGAGAGAGAGAGAGAAAGAGAGACAAAGAGAGACAGAGACAGACAGAGAGGGAGAGAACGAGCGGACGCAGCCGCGCCAAGCACGGCAGACATCGTCATTCCTACCTCATGCCCCAACTCGCCATTGAATCTAACGACTTGCCTCATGCGTGCGTGTATCATACATATACATACACACACACACACACACACACACACACACACATATTTGTGTGTATGTGCGCGCACGCGCGTGTGTGTGTCTGTGTGTGTGGTGTGTAAATATACATTTAAAGATGCGTGTGTGACCTGCGAATAAGCCAGTAGAGCAATGCCGACGTTACGCAGGCAGGCCTGCTCCAAAATGCGTGAGAAGAGTTTCACGCTCATGGATGATTGTTATATTACGATGAGACGCGAGTTAGCCGTTGATATATATATAAATATATATATATATATATATATGTGTGTGTGTATATGTAGTCGGGTGTATGCGTATAATACACAAACCGGATGAGAGGTAGTAGTCGTCAATCGAACGCGATAAACTGGCGTGTCGTTATGTGTATGCATGAGCATATTAAGATGCCTGGCAGGATTGACCACACGATTCGAATTATAAATCCTCGATATCACGCAGCACATCAAATCATGTTTCGCCCTCCGCTGTGCTTTCTCGTTAACCTGGGATCTCTTTTCCCATACGCACATACATTTGGCTCGCGATGCGTCCGCCGCACCACTTCACCTTGCACGATCATATTGTGCGTTGGTGCCTTCTATCTTCGTTTCATAGATCGTGGTAGTAGACACATGGCAGTGAGAAAGTGACTGAACTACGTACGGACGAGGTACTGAAGAATTGAGAAGAAACAATCTGGTGCAGGAATTTATTGGGGGGCCTCAAGATCCTACCCCAGTCTTATAGGGATTCGATAGAGATGCCGCGCGTATGGAGTTCACATTAGAATTCCAGTGAACTCCGTGCCATTTCCCGATTGTCGTCGATTGAGAATTTTTTATCAAAATTCTCAAGCGAAATTTGTCGGATATTCGAAGGAAGGATATCCTTTTGTGATCTTGTGCATGGATTTGTTGGGGAGTCCCACGATGCATTCACAGCTCTACAGGGATTTGTTAGGGACCACATAGGGATCATTCGGAACCAATTGGATTTTACACCAATCTGCGATGCACGCCGTTTAAGAATTCTTACCACGTTCGAATAAAAAAGATATGAAAAGTTGCGAGAAAAAGATTGCCGCGTCGAAACATAACTTGCACGCTTTGTGATATTATGTCTCATTGCAGTGAAGCAACAAATGATAATCACAGTGGATTTTCAGTGATAGGATTCAAATTGATTTTCAAGATTTATCTTTTTAAGCGATTTATACTTTGGAAAAAATAAGATTTCCACTTTGCTGAGATTGACTGATTGTGTACAAAATTCACCGTGCAGAATGTGATGTCATCCATCAAGAATTGAATCGGATTCTGTTAGATAACGTACACGGAGAAAAATACGGCCTCAAATTATAGCACTCGTTGCCAGAATTCTAATATTCAGTGCTAGAAAATATAGCAGTTTACTGCCAGTTCGGAAATTCTAGGACTTGTTATAGAAGTATAAGAATGATTCTCATACCGTATAGTAAAAATGATGCGTGCATATTACATTTGAAACTATTCTCGCATAGGCGCGAGTCCTATACGCTGTATAGTAAAAATAATGCGTGCTTTGTAAAATACCAACCATTATTACACGCTATATTTTCATATGGTTTTTACTATACGCATAGCATGAATCTTCGTGTATGTATAGATTTTGCTATACGCATAGCATTAATCTTCGGCGTATGGCGAAAAATATTACGAAGTTGATTAGTAAAATGTGACTCTTTATACCGCGTACTTTTTGTAGAATACTGGAAACTAATTGTTCCAATTACGTGGGCAAAATATTTTTTGAATACTACGAAAAATCACAATATGCCGAATAAAATGTATTATTTGTATCAGTTTACGTGCCATATCGTAGGTTAAAATTTTAATTTCTTCATTATTACTATACCATAATTACAATTTTTATCTTCCATTCAATACTTTTTGATATTTTTTTTTAGAAGCATAGTATTAATTCTTAACTCCGAGGCCCCTGTTTTCTCCGTGTAGGAATCCATTAGGATTCAAATTAGATTCGCACATTGGATTGCAACGGGGAATTCCGATTCTAATCCAATGTATGGTTTTGTACGAAAATTATCACAAAAAATTCGTTCCCGATATATTACACAAAATGTGTGTTTTTATAAATTAAAAAAAAACCTAAACAAACCCAAATAAACAAAAATACTTTTCTAAGTACTTCAATACATACTCGTAATCGCATCGCCATTTAAAAAAAAAACAAAAAATGCGTCAATTAATGATTGAACGTAATGAAACTGTTCCACATTATGTATTTGCAGAAGAGTTTCGTTATAAATGCTGGAAGGTAACGCGCGCCCCTATGCTTTAAGAAACACCACATTTTCTCGGTTTCTATTCGACGGAACGAGATGGAACAAAAGGGCAGGGAAATTCTGAAAACGTTTATTTCCACATGCCAAAGGATTAAGAAAAGCTCACGCCGTTTTTGCGCCAACTTGGCTCAAACAAACAGGAAAAAAATTCGAGAATGATTGATATCGTCTCAACATCATATTCTGGTCCTGCAAGAAAAAAAAACGAAGGTACACAGAGACACTACGTTTTATAAGTAAGATTTTATTACTAACATATGCACAGAGAAACGTGATCTTTTTAAGGACTGCTCTGATAACAAGCCATCGTCCCCATGCTCAACATTGGCAAAAGCCCAATGACTTTACATTCACCTTTAGTGATAGTAGTCAACTGTGCTGACAGTTAACGTCACACCGCAATGACCAGCTGAAAATGTCCATTTCCCCCATCTAAGAGTTTGGCGTTTCCGCGAACGCATCTTTTTCTCATTTGCTTTTTTATTAAGCGATGCTTCATCGTTCTAATTCGGGGTGGTAGAGGGAATTGGAATGATACACGTCTCGGCAAGGGGCAAAATAAGCGGGGCCGAGGTCGATATGCGACGGTTGTGCCGAGAATCGGACGCGAGGGGAGAACCCGGTGGCCGAGGGGATTGGGGAGCGCGGCGCAGGGGAGCGAGGAGGAAAAAAGGCGAAAGAGCTTGAACGCCCGTAGTTTACGCTCCTCTTGTGTATATCTCTCCCCTGTCGCACACACGAGAAGAAGAAGACTCGGGCGAACGAACGACGCCACTGCTTTTTTTTTCGGCCGCACACGTGTGAGGTTATCCCGCTGACGGTGACCCCATCATCCTCCTCCGCCGCCTCATCCTCTTTCTACTTCTTTTCGTTTTTTTTCCCTCCGACGAGAGACCGCCGCCGCCTTCGTCCTCTCCACGCGTTTCTCTCCCCTTTTGCCTTTGCACGTCACTATAATACGCCTCTCACTTCGAAAGATATAGAGAACCCGGAGGACCGCGGGCACGCAGACCCGTATCCCACACCATCGGGCACAGCCGAGGCTCTCTCTCTCTCTCTCTCTCTCTCTCTCTTTCTCTCTCTCTCTCTTTCTCTCTCCCTCCCCCCATTACCCATCACGGGGATCGCACCCATGGCCCAGTCCCTCGTCGACATTAGGCTCGAACGATTTTTTTTGTCGCTCTGCTCTTCTGCTTCTTCTGTGGTCTCCTGACGCGTAAAGATATCCAGTGAGTCGCTCTTCCATACGGTCTCCTCGATTTACTGTATATACGACACGTTTCGTATTTATACGGACCCAGATATACATTTGCGTAAAGGGTGCTCCGTCTGTAGACGTCCAAATAGAACAGTGCGATAGTGGCCCCCGAGAGCAGCAATATTTACCACTCACAAATGGGTTCTGATTCTGTATGGTTTTGACGATACGATTTCTTTGGGGCTTGCGCTACCCGGCACTGAAAATATGTATCATCACTTCGAAAAGACTAAATGCAGCGGTAAGATGTATTTTTTGGATAGCTGAATAGTCACTCAAAAAGTTACTAATTATTGCAGTATAGTTTCAAGATCTGGCGAGAACATTTTTTTTTCGTTGGAAAAAACTTAAAATGTTACAATTTTTCGTGCCAATACGCAAACGCATGTTTGAAAGTTCATTGTAAAAGATATGTTGACGGTGGGGAAAACTAGCCTACTATGTGCCCGATGAAAACTGATGAAAATAACGAAACCTTGAGTCTTTCATTGGCCAGGAAGTGACTTTGATGTGGCTAAGGTTAGAAATTACGATATTTTCATAGTGTTCGGATTAATAAACACCATCATGTGCTCTCATAGAGTATATGCCCTCAATATATATATATATATATATATAAACACATATATATGTATATGTATGTATGTATGTATGTATGTATGTATATATATAGCGGCTTCCTCGAATTATTGGGACGCGGATCCCACTCGAACAATAACGTGATATCGTTACGAAGAACATCGTCTAAAAGAAATTCTTCAAACTAGGTGTGAACATAAACAATAATGGACGGTCCCAACGATCGGTAAATATGGCATTGAAGTTTGTATCATTCGAATACAACAAAAAATCATACTCATAATTTAATTTCCTTATTTTGCCCATGATATGAATTCTTTTTTGCAAATTTCTATTGCACATCTACCGATAACAATCTTAAAAGAAAACTGGGGGATTTTAGTAGCTGAAATCTGGTGAATGAAATGTGAGAGTAAAAAAAAGTCATTTTCATTGCGCTCCAACTCCTTTCAATCCCATCGGTAAAAACAATAATCTTCGACTTATCCTCCTACATCTTACCCGGTCGCTATTTTTCCCGCGATCATTCTGCCCGAGATACAAAAGAACGTTTTAACGAAATAATAAAGGCGAGTCGATCAGAAATAGCGTATTTTTTTTGGACCCGAACCGTCCTGTTGACTCCGCTGCGAGATCACCCAATATACGAAACAATCTAGTGGTAGAAGAGTACCCCTTCCGCAACGTAGAATGAGGATTTTTTGCCACGACTCGAAATCACCCGGAAATAAAAGTATTTTTTATTACGAGATATAAGTGTGTGGTTCCCAACGAGATCGATCAATTTATCACGTAACTTCAACAGCTCCTCGTTCTATCGATCCTAATTGGCTGACGTCCAAACACCGTTCGGTTCTGGAAAAGCTTATTGGCTTACATCGATTCACTCGTTTGTATACACAGACATGCATTTTCACCCCCCCCCCCCCCCCCGGAAATGTCGACATACGTTATATTGTGTGCCATCGCAGTCGTTCGTCTACAACTTCAGGATTCGTGCGATGTTTTCGGGGTTTTTGCAATAATTGACGAAAGACAAAAAATCTCTGCGCCGTTCTTATTACCGTAAAACGGAGTTACTTTATGGGGCTATACCAGTGTAAACTTTAAAAAAATCGATTTTTTTGCCATTTTCGATAGTTTATACTTTCAAGAATATCCTGTAACAATTTCAAGGCCGTATCTCTAATACTCCCCTAATGGCAGCCTCCTAGAGAGCAACCGCTCGTAGATATAAAAGCCCCCAGTTAAATCTTTAAACGCGTTTTTCTCGAAATGAGATTTTTCAAATTTACTGACATTGCAACTCAAAGAGCAATTATCCGATTGACTTGAAATTTGTACTTAGCACTCTTGAATATATTTAATCTATAGTGACGTAGGATATTTTTGATTGGGCGAAATTGACGATTTGGCATTGAATAAAACGACCATTTTATAGGCAAGAAAACAGACTTTTTTTCATAACTATGCCATTTTGTTATATTTTGATATTTTTCAAAAATTTCACGTCTTTATACAGGAAATACCTTCCAATTTAACGACATTTTTTCCTTCTTCGGTTTCGGCTACTCAATCGGCCGGAATCATGTCAGCAGTGGAGGAACTTTTTTTTTTTGCGCCTCCGAAGACGGCGCACAAGTCGCTTGGATCGCAATATTTTTCTATGAAAAAATTATGTAATATAGGCCAAATATAGCCAAATATATTCGTAATTTTCCGAAAAATTTATTTGAGTACTTTTCTTCCAAAAAATTCCCGAAAATCACCCAAATTTTCAGTGTTTACACTGGTATGACCCCTTAAACAAGTTTTGGAAGTTTGTTGGAGGTAACTTTTTTTTAACATCGTAAATTCCAAATTGTTTTGCTTAAATAGAATAATGTGTCCTTCGGCTATCAAATGTATAAGAAAGTCAAGCCCCCCGCCACAATCTTATATTTAAAACAAGTGTCAAAGTATATCCTCGAGTGTGGGATTTCTTTGGCAAGACATTGAAATGAAACTTATGTCAAAGATTAAGGGTTACGTTGACATCATTTTGATAAAACAAATTCAATATTTTGTTTAAATTGAATAAAACTATGTTAAATTTGTATTTAACATAAAAATATCAAGTTCTTAGGGTACCATTATCGGCACTTAATCAGACTTGAGATTATCATTGAGATCAAAATCAACTTGAACAACATTACAATCAATTTTAGCAACATGATAAGAAACTTAAACGACAAATTTCAGCAACGATAGAAAAAGAGTTAAAAAATAATTAGTCAAAACCGTATTTTGGCGCTCTATTAAAGTAGGCACCAAAACTGTCAAAGTTACCCTTAATGTCGATTCAACCACGTTTTACTACGTTCCTGATGTATCCTCCCGACTAGAAATTGACGTTGGGTTCATTGCTGGGTCAACCCAATTCCTTGTTGGGTCATTATCAGGCTTCCCTATCAGGTTTTTATAGGGTGTGTAACGATCTTCTAGCGTTTTCTTTGGGTTCTGTCAGGTTTTGCCTCGGGTAAGCCCAATTTTTCGTTGGGTTCTTATCGGGCTACTCTAACCGATCCTACCATCAACCCACTGAAATCAGTAGCGTTGCATGGATTTGGGTTCGGAATTTTTTAGAACGTTATAAAAATGGGAAAAATCGGGGGAAAGAATACCCTTCATTGATTGAATTCACAATTTATCATTTTTGTTTGGTTTTATTTACTTATGCTCACATATAAGCAAGAACACATATTACACATATAAATCACATATTCATTTTTTGATCAAAGATAGAGAAACTAAAGAATACAAAATAAATTGCTAAGTACGGACACAAAGCATAACAAAAAATAAACTGTCTCTACGCTTATCCAAATATATATGTGAAAAACTTGTTGAAAAATTAAGTTCCGAATAAAAATGAAAAAAATTCCGAATAAAAAAATAAGAAAAGTTATACAATGAAAAAAAAAATCTCACAAGATCCACTTATTATTGGAGTATCTATCAAAAATGTATTTGTATATCTATTTATTATTGCGAAGTATAAGGTTCATATGTTCACCTATGACTCATGTGGTTACCCCTAAATAAACATTGTTGGGACCTTACATCATTACCTTATCCAAACCCCAGATGGGACAACCCTGTTGAAAGGTTCTAAGGACGTTATCGGTACTTCCCATCGCAGGGTTGTCCCAATACTATCCTTATCAGGACCTTGAGAGGCATACCCTATTTAGGGTTCACCTGAAAAGGTCCTTATGCCGTATAGGGTTCTCCCTATGAAAATTTCTAGTCGGGCTGTAGCGCGCATCGTATCGATTTTACTCTCGAACGGGAATCGCGGCGCGATATTCGCGGGCTCGGTGATGTCACCGATCTATGTCCTAGCATCCCGTGTGTTCTAACCGCATCGTCGTCATTGTCGCCCCGTCGTATCGTCGGCCGCGAAGCTTGAAACTCGATTGGGACTGACGCGCTGTCCTCGTGTATACGTGCGCATAACCGTAACGTACATAAACGTACATTGAAATGTATATACGCAAGCCGTAAAGAATAACGTATGTAACGTTATACCATCGAGACGGTAGGGATTGGGCTTTCTATGTAGATATATAGATATGGGGCGTTCCAGCTCAATTCAGACACCTATTTCTCTCACCATCGTTGATTATAGATTTTCACAGTGGAAAACCTCACTCCTGATGTCAAAAACAACTATCTTTGTCTAATCTTTCCCCCTACTTGTGAAAATGGTACACTTCGACGATCCCTTAAATACATTCTTCTACATTGGATACACATTTTTCGTCATTTTTACATCTTTTATCTCGCAACAACGAAAAAGTACTGCTGTGGCTTCCAAACTGTCGGGTTATCATCTCCAAAATCGAAATATCACAACAAAAAAGTAGTAAATATCGTAAGTACGAGTTGAGCTTTGGTGAAAAATGAACGATACAGGTCTCAAATCTAAACTTAGTACACAAAAATTGGGTGTTTTTATGAAACCAGGGAATGACGCTTTCCGCTATGGATATCTGCAATCAAATGGTTATCTCCGTTGCGCCGGAATAACCCATATACCAATATATGTATGCAGAAATGCAATGTTGAGGACATGCCAGCGAAAGGACTGTCCCCGTAGCTCCTTTTGTTCCCATATTCAACATTGCGTACCTGGCAACGTCTTAAAATCAATAGCTACATAAACGTAAGCATATTAATGCAAAGATTATTTCGCGGACGGCTTTGTCCCTGAAGCGAACGATTCCTTTCAACGGAAATTCGACGACAGTCCTCAAACGAGCCAGTTGTGCCGATAGTCAACGCAACACGGATACAACGGGTCCGACATGTATGTTCCCCTGAATATACACATACATGCGTGCGTCTGTGCGTGCGCGCAGCAAAGCCCGAGCGCACCCGCGCCCCCGTGAGCAACTTGACCCCTTGACCCCTCGCCAACTCGTTTGCCTTTATCGCACTGGTACATTGCTCTTAACATGTGGTATACACGTATCTCCCGGCTTTTCTTCGTGTCACATACGCGTTTATTACCCACATGTATGGGCGCGTATACGCATGCGTGTAACACGCGCGTTATTTCGCGTTGTTAACGCGTATATGTGTATGCGTAGAACGCGAACGGCACCGCGGTGCTTATAAAATGTCCCCGCTACACCCTTATCCTTTTGCGAAGCTACGGTGCGGTTACGTATCCTCGGAAAGCCCTCCGCCCCGCCCCCCTCTCAAGTGAGTCGTGCCAACGACACGCGATGCCCACCGTCGTTCTCGTCGGCAACGACGACGGCGACGACGACAATGACGATGACGACGACGACGACGGTGGGAGCGGAATTCTCTGCTGAGCGACAAACAATTGCCGCCAAGTGGCTTAATTGTAGCCAACTAAACAAACGTTCTCCATGTTTTATCTCTCTGTCTCTTTCTGTCTCTGTCTCTCTCTCTCTCTCTCTCTCTCCCTCTCTCACTCTGTCTCTCTCGCTCTCCCTCTCTCTCTCCCTCTCTGGATATTGGCTTGTCGTCCGGCTGAGCTGTTGGAGTACTGACTTTATAGAGCGAGCGAGATGCAAGGAAGGGGGAATCCCCGGTTGGACAGGTCCGCGCCGCAACGAATATCGTCATCGTCATTATCATTCCCGTAGCCCCAACGCTCTTCGCGAAACCTCTTTTGCTCCCCTTCATTCCCTCTCTCCCTCTCTCTCTCTCTCTCTCTCTGTCTTTCTCTCTGTCTTTCTCTCTCCGTTTCACGCTCGCGCTTTCTCTGTTTCTTTAGCCACGACTTGGAGAGAGCTTCCCTCGAACGTATGTCTTCTTGTGTCCCCTTTCACCGCGATGATACTGGGTGTATGTGTGCCCCGGAGCTTCTGATGCTGGTGCTCTCCGGTCCAGGATGAGGAACAGAGACAAAGATGAAGAAAAAGAGAGAGAGAGAGCACTATCTTTACCGCCCGGTTCCCACACAAACCGCATAAACTTGCTCCTCCCTCCCCTCTGCTTCTCGTTGCTCTCCTCTCTTGGGCTTCGCTCAACGAGCCACAGATATAAGCTCGTGTGAAAAAACCACGTGACTTCTGCTCTTGGGATATCTTCGCCGCGTGAGTTTCTCCCCCAAGCCCTCCTCTTGCTCTCGTCCACTCTGTAGTGTATAGCACACTGGAAGGTTCGAGGAGAGAGTGAGACTCGCTCTTGGTCCCTCGTCGAGCCAGCGAGAGTCGCATGGAAGACGTTCCTTTTTCCTTCCTTCGACGGTATGGAGGTATTATACATAGGCAGAACGTTATACACTAGTTGGATAAGTACATAGGAGGTATATACATAGCCGGAACGCTGTACACAACTTGGATAAGTACGTTGGCTCCATGCCATCATGGGATTCCCTTCTGGCAATGGGATCTTTTAGATCGCAGTCTCTCTCTCTCTCTCTCTCTCTCTCTCACACATACACGCGCTCGCACACACGTTGTTCTTTCCCGTGTTCATGCGTACGTGTCCCCTTTGGATGTCACATTTTGCCAAGAAAACCCAAGTTCCAACTCGCCGACGCCATCACACAAGCGTCGCGGGTGCGCGTGTACGTCGACGGTTTCGTATTTCGTCTCGTCGTACTTATCCGGACACAATTAACGTTTTCACCTTCTACCGGGTAGAATAGACTTTTATAAGTCGTAGTCACCATTTTTGTCGATTGGTACTCCTTTAATTGCGAAGGGAGACGATTGATGTTGGTCTTTGATGTATTTAGTTTTCTTGTATAACAACGAATTCAACGTGAATCAATTGGAACACACGTGTAGAATGTGTTGAAAAAACATCAAATGGTAGGATTTAGGAACATTGCTCGTTAATCGTACCGAGCCATTCCCAATTCGTACTTGTAACGAAAAAAAGTTGACGGAGCGTTCGAGATTGTATGATATTCATTGCATACGTAATTCGTGGCCGGCCCCTTGACTCTGGCATGAAGATCGTGAAGCTAAAATATAATTAAGTCTACACGAATTAACCGTATAATTATTATATAATCGTACCGTTTCGATTACGGATCAACGGTACTGGTATACGGGCTGCAGAGTCATCCTTATTCAACGGGTTCGCGTAAGCTTGGGGCCCAGAAAACACGTCAATTTTATACAGGTCAGGGACAAACGAGGTCGGGATTTTACACAGTATGACTACCGTAAAACGGGGTTCAATTGACATTAAGGGTAACTTTGACGGTTTTTGAGGCTACTTTAACAGAGCGCCAAAATACTCGACCAATTCCACCAATGAATTTATCGTGTGCGAGGCCACAGACTAAATCTTTTTTACCTTTTTTTTCTAAACATAAAATTATGAGGGGATTAAAAAAAGTTACTTCGAAAAAAGCTTCTAAAACCAGTTCAAAGTAATCCCATTTTACTGTAGTTACTTGTAGTTTCTTTAGATTGACAAATGTTTATAAACGATGCAGGTACTATTATTTCGACAAACGGCTGTTGTTGCTGCATGACCAATCGGTGTGGGTGGTCTAGGCTGATCTGAAATGGAAAAGAAGAGACGTACTTTCAGTACAATAATAAAACTTTCGTACGGATGGACGCTTTTTTGAAATTTTGAAGATATCGAAAATGACGTGCAAAGAAAGTTTGATTTTGGACAAAAAACAATTTTGATTATTTATTATCGACAAATGGATAAACATATAAAAAAACATCCGATCTTACGATAGAAAATGTTATAAACTATGCTTGGTCTGAATGTGCAGTAAATCAGATGAATAGATCTTCAGATACTATATTTACACCGTTTTGAATATAAAGGTTCGTGAAAAACGCAATATAAAAAAGGTGAAGAGCAGCTGGATGGTTCCCCGTAGCGCAGCGGACGACTGATTCTTCATAAAAATCCCCATAACTCGGTGATTTTACAAATTTTTACTAAACTTTGGTTGCAAATACAAGTCAACCCCTAGGCTATAGAAAATGAATGCAAAAGACTATATTTTAAATTCCAAGCTCCTGCAGACCCCTTGAAGTTGCCGAACTGGTTCATCTCCAACTTTTTCACATACCCCATGTAGGTGCGCAACGTCAAATTCACTTGAACGAAGTCAAGTGCATCTAAAATAACCGTACAATTATTCCTGAAAGACACTGATTCAATTGAGAACAACCCTACCGGTACGAATTAGGCTAGATATCCGAACGCAAAGGTATCACGGCATCGAAAAAACGCGGTTCTTGTGGATATCGAACATTTCTGTCATCCTTCGAAATAAAGAACTGTCTCTCGCGCGTACCACTCAAGAATCGAATTATGGAACACTGAATGCAACTGCGCCTTACCAATGTGACCAAAGCATTAAGGAGTAATCCTACTGTAGAATTTACAAAAAATGATTTTTTTTAAATTGGCTTAAGAGATGCTTTGAACCATCTATAATAAGGAGAAAAAAGTTTGGTACCTGCAAAAAAAGGTCCGGATGCCCGTGTGCGAGACGTCGACCATTTTTTTCGGAACACAATTTTTCAAAACAGCACGCAGCATAATTTCAACAACTTTCATTCTTTTCACTTCAAATTTTGAGCACATCTTTAAAATAATATTCCGAAGAGAAATACGTACGAGATTTTCCATGAGTTAATTATAACATTAGTTATTAACAAATTATTGTCCTTTTTTCGGTCGAAAATTGAGTTTTTACTTTGAATGCTTGTCTGTTACACAAAAATTCACATTTTCAAAATCCCCTACGTATTTCTCTAGCTATACTCGTGTAAATTAATAGAATTTAAACTTTTTTTTTCCAAATTCTAAATTTGCGTCAGTTATACTGCGTGTCGCAGATCTGCGTAGAAATTTTTATGGGCCCAAATTAGGGCCCGTTCAGGATGCCTGACTGCCCTGGTAGGGCACTTATAAGGCCGTCTGAAAGGGCCTTACTAGGACATGTAACGTTGTGTCACATATGGGCCTGACCTGGTTTCCTGATATGGCCCCGATCAGGTTGCCTGCACAGCTAAAAAAAAAATATTTCATTGACATAGAACCCTTTTAAACCAAATGTTTCCTCGTCGCACGGCCTACTGCGATCTTATTTGATTCAGCTATTTTTTAAAAATATTATATATATTCAAATTTAATAAATAAAGATTCGATTCGAATAACTCTTTATTTGCTAACAATATACACTGTAAATCCAAGTATTCAAAATGCATACAATATTTCAAAAACCCATAATAAAATGAAACACTTAATTTAGAGTTCTACCATAACGATTTTGTATCATAATTCGTCATTCCCTGACCTGCTGAAATGTTTTTGTTGGAAGAAAATATTTCACCTATATGGAGAATTGAACCTAGTACCTACCTACCTATAGTTACGCACGCTGTCCCTACGCTGCCGAGTGCTTGTAGAATCTTGGTCGCAGATGTGGCATAACAGACAAATGAATTCTTATAATTTTATGTTATATCACATAAAGTATATCAATTACTTAATATCATTGTAATAATTAGAGAGTTTTATCGGATAACATGCTATAGGTTTTTCAGATTTAATCTTTAATATATATATTTAGATATACACACACACACGCGCGCGCGCTCGTGTATGTGTACGTGCGTGCGTGCATGTGTGATTTCTCTTTCTCCGGTCTTACAAGTCTACTAAATCTTTAACACGCATCCAAGTGGCATAACGTTTTTCGTCGTGACAGTCCATAACAATCGAAGTTTCCATGTCGAAAATAAGAGGTTACGTGCATCTATCGACTGCTGAGGCAGTTACAGGGCAAGCCTATTTATGGCCTTATCAGGGAAAGCCGTAGTAGAACCTTGCCTGGGATAGCCTGCATAGGGCCTTATCAGGGGAAGCCTTACTAAGACCCTATCATGGAAAGCCAGTAGGGCTTATCAGGGACGGTCTTAGTACACTGAGAAAAAGAAATTATTGAATGTGCAAAATACATTTTGTTGTCTCGAAATTTTGTTGTTTTAACAGTTTGCGCAGACATGCCAAATAAGCTACAGTTCACACCACTATACTGTTTTACCACCAACTATACTGTTTTATTATGCCAATCAAAACACAAGTTGAACGTATGTAAAGATACATTTTGTTAAACCAACTGAATTTTGGATGGATGAACGAATTTTTTTGTTTCAGTGTAGGGTCATTTACTATTGCCTGATTCAGGGCCTACATACTTCCGGCCCGATCGGGACCGGATCAGGGTGTCCGTAACAGGTGTTATCCGTACCACACCCCGATCGGGGCCTGGTGCTGATCAGACTAACTCTACAAAATTTCTACACGGGAGAGCGTTTTAAATTAAACATGCCTGGCGAGAATGGCCCCAGCGTCACCATTTTGTGTAACTTCTTAATATAAATGTTTTTTATTCACTTGAAGACTGATAACATCCTTGAATAGTTATATCCTCTTACTGGTCCTTCCATCTAAAAAAATCGTGAAAAATTACTTAATTTTGGACGTTTGCAGTGGTGGCCCTTAATAAAGAATGCTAATATATTTTCTTTTTAAATATTAAAAAAACACCAGCGACGAAAAGTTTTCCTAGTTCTTGCTATCCAGCGTGGCTAACAGGTTTCATTTAAATCCATCAGTGACGCCGTGTGACGCGCGATATACGATAGCGGTACGATTTAGGCTCGAGTGTATAGGCCTAACGTGGACAGCCCCTGAATATCAAAGAAGTGGATGCAATTCGACATGCCCAAAGGCAAAGTGATTGTCCGACAGAGGCGGGAAGAGGGCAGTCGCGGAGGCCAGAAATATTTCACCTCGAAGAATACGATAGGCAGATTTGTTGCGTACATTCGGATAATCGATTAAAAGCCGGGAGACGGTCTTCTCCGTTTATTCTTTTTTTTTGCCATTAGGGCTCGTAGGTGAGCCCGCGACCTCCGATTGACCGGTCAGGCCCCGGCGGGAATTCTCATTAATATCAGGGCACATCCGGCGGACGTGGGGCGGCCCCCGCGTGTCCGCGTAGGTGAGAGAATCAACGAGTGTATATATATATATGTGTGTGTGCGCGCGTGCGTGCGTGCATGCGTGCGTGTGCGTGTGCGTGTGCGTGTGTGTGTGTGTGTGTGTGTGTGTGTGTGTGTGTGTGTGTGTGTGTGTGTGTGTGTGTGTGTGTGTGTGTGTGTGCGTGCGTGCGTGCGTGTGTGTGTGTGTGTGTGCGTGCGTGTGCGTGTGCGTGTGCGTGTGCGTGTGTGTGTGTGTGTGTGTGTGTGTGTGTGTGTGTGTGTGTGTGTGTGTGTGTGTGTGTGTGTGTGTGTGTGTGTGTGTGTGTGTGTGTGTGTGTGTGTGTGTGTGTGTGTGCGCGCGCGCACATGTATGCATATACATCTACACATACATATATATGCGCATGGCTACTGCATAAAACGGTAGGATGACACACAGCGCGCGGGCTCGCGCAAACGTTTAACATTTTAACGCTGGGGCTATAAAGAGAAACTCTCTGACCCTTCACGTGTATATGCTTGAGAGACAGAGAGAGAGAGAGAGAGAAAGAGAGAGAGAGAGAGAGAGAGAGAGAGAGAGAGAGAGAGAGAGAGAGAGAGAGAGAGAGAGAGAGAGAGAGAGAGAGAGAGAGAGAGAGAGAGAGAGAGAGAGAGAGAGAGAGAGAGAGAGAGAGAAAGACGGACAGAAGGAAACATAAAAAATGGAAGTGAGAGCTTGAAAAAAAACCTTCAAAAGCTTCGCATAGCAATAAATCGTTCCGTGTATTGATCGCGTGAGTTTTGAAACGAAAATTTTGGTTGATTATATTTCTGATCAATTATATCCGTACTGACGTAGCAGGACCGTTCGAAAAATGGTTTTTCCACGTCTTCCAAATTTGAATATTCCATCTACATGTATAGTTTTATGTGTTATTGTGCCCTAATTATCTGCCCGAAATCGTAAGAATAAATAAGAATGGAGGCCCGAGAGAAGTAACGAATTGACTATTCATTTTCAAAGTGACAGAGGCTAGGCATGATGTCCTATTCCGAGAGTGCGGCGATTCGATTTGACAATATATATATATATATATCATGGAAACGATTTTTTTTCACAATTTTTTTAACGACTTTTACAGTTCGTCGAGTGAGTTGGGAAATCGGTGACGCTCGCAAACGTTGTAACATACGTATTGGATTGCTCCTACGTGACGGGAGGTATTTTTCAACTCTTTGCAAAGTTATTTTCGACCCGTGAATTCCTATGCTTTCGCTTATCATGCGCAAATATTCGCAAACGGCCACTGCTGATTTTCGAGGGGTCGTGTATATTCTTCTCTCCCTCTCTTTTAGTCGCTCGGAAAAGTCGTTGCGAAAAGATCTCGGGCTATGCTGGCGCAGGTACCACAAGAAATATACGGAGGCAAATCGGGCTATATTGAATTCTTAATGAAAGATTCTTAAAATAACGTTGCACCGAGATTTTACGTCGAATCTTTGCCTCTCTCAATCGCGTTATCCCCCAGCTTCTTCCTCCCCCTCTCTCTCTCTCTCTCTCTCTCTTTCCTACTCTTTCGGATAACTGATGGATCGCTCCATTTGAATCTCACTTCTGCCGCACTACGCGGATTCGCGGAAAATTCAGCCAATAAATTCCAGCGATTATTCAGCAGGGAGAAAAGATCTTCCCAAGGGGCTGTATATATGTATACACGCACACCCACCTCCCTCAGCTTTCTTACTTGCTGTCTGCCTCGGGGGCACGCCGGGCTCTCCGCAACTCTGTCTTTATTGAATATTCAAGTTTTCTTATATAGACGAACTCCCGTCAGCCATGTACAGACATACCGTACAAAAGACAATCGAAAAGTGAGCCGCTGCTTTCTTTTTTACTTATCGCTAATAAAAAGTCTTCCCACGCCGACGTCGACCGATTGAGGAATTTGTACGTTTACATTCCGGAACTAAAGCGGGGGCTGGCGAGGGGTTTTAAATGATCTCTAATTTAGTGGAAAATGGTGTCTCAGAGAGAATAGAGTATCTTCATTCCTTACAGTGTTGGCACTCCGACAGACAGCGAGCAACGCATCGAGGAAGTAGCAAAAAAATCTTGTACACTTTTCGACAGGACTTTGGTTGGGCCTATTGAAAGTTTGCCTAACTCTATTAGCGCCCTGATAGGTTGACAGACCTCAACCGTACCCTCGAAGGGTGGTCACTTTTTTGCACCCAGGCGACCGTGAAGTCTCCATGAGTTTGACCTAGTATTCGAGTATTCAACTACAGTTGTTTAAGTTCGGGGAAGTGTTGAACTTCGAGAAGATGAAAAGTCTACTGTAATTATCATTCAAATTCGCTTTTTTTTTATGTTATTGAACGTTCGTTAGACTCCATGTTCGAAAAATTCTACACGGCGTATTATAATCGAAATAAATTTTCTATTCGCGAGTTTCCATCCGTCAGTTTGAACTCGGGACGGACGCTAGCAAATTACGATTCGGCGCAAGTGAACACGTCAAAATACGAATTATCGTACGAAGCATAGTTCTTTCTTTGGGGTCCGACATTTTTCATTTTTCTAGTCGGTTTCTCCAATGATGTTGAAGTTTGCATCATCGGAATGCAAAGAAAATGATTTTCTTTTAAAGCAGTAGTCTGGTCTAGCGCGAGATTTTTGACGTCATTTTTGGGTTGGAATAACTTTTAAACCGTTGAAGTTGTCTTGATGAAATTTCACATATGTATTTATTGTTTCTTTGAGAATGTATCTACAATAAAATTTTTTTTAAAAATATTTTCATGTAGTTTTTTTTATTTTTTTACAACATGGTGCGTCGAAAACCGCCGCAATCGCCGCCCACTCTGGGTAATGTTGTATGCATCTGAAAAAATATATATATATATATATTCTCAATCTGTATGAGTATTTTGAGCACTGGTAGCAGAATTAGTACGCAGAAAAAAATTGTTACAAAATGGCGGCCTGTTAAACTTTGATTAACGATATTTCATACATTTTCGGGTATTCGACGAGTTATAAAATGTGGGCAAAATTATTGTTCGACTCAATTCTACTACCAGTCCTCAGAAAGAGGCTATCGAAGGTATGTGCAAAATTTGAACTCGATCGGTCAATTAGTTATCGAGATATCGTGGGCGCCTATTTGAAAAACATAGTTCTGAGATAAACGCGTTCAAAGTTTTGAAACCGTTAGATGAGGTTTAAATTGAATTATCGATGCTTACTAGGTAATCTGCCAACCCGGGTCCATAGATTGCTCCTTCTTCCCTTTCGTAGAAATGGTCTTCTAGACGATGGATTTCTAGACCAGACTACTGCCTTAATCGCCCAAATTTCCTCGTGTAGATTTGAGCTGCGTAAATTACGCAAACATTTTTCAGCATTCTTATTTAGCGATCTACAACAAACATAAAATACGATTTTGAATAATAATGTAAATAAGAAATTGAAAAGAATTTTCGTGGCATTCCAACGATGCAAACTCCAACCCCATTGCCTCTAATGATGGCCAACTGGATCGTTAATTGGTTTCCTTAGTCAAGCCTGTTTTAAATTTAATTACCCAAACCTGATATACCGATTTCTGGCATCCCAAATTTCATTCCACGCTCTCCTGACAATAGGGAACCTTACGCAAAGCTCCGCGCAGACGGCGCCACGTAAATATAACGTAAAGAAAATAAGCTTTCAACGCGGGCGGTACATTTTCACGGTGTCGGTCTTGTACTAAAATTATAAGAATGGACATAATGGACAATAATTACGGATATTTGACTATACCGTAATTGAAAGATCAGCTTAGCTCTTTTCTTTCTCTGTTCATCCGTTAAATATTTTTTTGTTCCAAACGAACAGGGAACGTATAAGCCCTTTTTCAATATTTTCCGGCTCAGTTTCACGCCCATAAGGAATGAAAATGAGTTAAGTATTGTGTAATAAAATGACACCAGCAGGTTAAAAAACGCAAATATTTCAAATAGAAATGTTTAGGCTATGATGATTAATTACTTTACAATATCCCGTGAAATAATTCAGGCAGGGCTTTGACAAGGCCCCGATTATTTCTCCCTTACTCTCCAAGGGTCCTAACATGGCACCCGTCCAGGTCCCTTAGAGGCCGGTGGTCACACTTTGTCGACGAGAGCCTAAAGAGGCTTATGAATCAGGGCCCGACTGGTTGCCTCAACAGAAACCGATCGAAGCCATCGAGCAACCCTGTTGCTGCCCTATAATTATCAGCTTTATTAGTAGATAAATATCAAGCGAGGTGTTTTGCAATAATGAAAACTATTTTCTTCAAATAAAGGATTATTTATTATTCACCTCGAAATTAGAAAATAAAAAACAAGTTCAGTTTTACTGTTTATATTGTATGCCCTGTAACAACCACTGCCCTGATGAATCCCGTCTGGGCCTCTTATCATTTCCTCGCTACGACCTTTTTTGAATCAATTACCCAACCCTGTTATTGTCCTGTCAGGGCCTAGTCCGATTGTGTTGTGGAAAGCCCTAGTGGAAATCCATATATTCAAACCCTCATGGGCCCCGAATTTTTTTTTTGCTGCCTTCCTAATTTCTTCCACGGGATACTTTTAGAAGTAGATAGCGTAAAAATATTATGTTTATACACTGAGATGTAACGAATCCTTTATTTCTATAGTCTTCAGATGTAAAATGATCAGAATATAGCCTTAAATGTTTTGTGGCTATACAGTACTTTCGTTGCATAGCAATTTCCCATTTCTTGCGAAGTTTTTCGTTTTTATGAAATAAATGAACACCTTCATTTCTGCATCCAATTGCACTACACTGATGCATTCTTCACAATTTATTCACGACCAACGAATTATTTAAAGAAAATTTAACAGTAGTCGTAGACAATCCGGGCATAACCAAAGCGAATGTCACTAAACGTCATGTTCTCTTTACGGTATAACACAATATACCCTCTAGCGGGCGAAAGCGGCAGTTGGGTTTCCTAATGTTCGCACGCGTTCCAAATGAATTCATACTACGAGACCCAACCTTGCAGTATTTAGCATCGATTTTTCTCGAATCCCACATGCGTTCAGTTTTACGATTGATTGCCAAATCTCCGAGAAACTTTATCCAGTATGGTCCTCATCGGGACGGAAGCCGTTGGAACATCTTTTCTCCACATCCGAGCACTATACAGGTCCACTATCGATCGGGGGGCCGAGAGGCCCGGAGAGGGATAGCGAGATCGCGCGCGAGGACCGCGTTAGCCGGAGAGATCGGGAGAAGGGGGTCAACCGTGTGAGACCCGGACCTAAACTAGCACGTACAGCTCACCGTTCGCGTATGTTTTTTTTTGTCGTGCCGATGGGAGCAGGGATCACCCAAGCCTCCGTGTCGAAGAATAGAAGGAACCCATCGCGGCACTTATTGCCCATTCTTTTTTTCCCCACGCGCGGTACCCGCACGGAGGAACGCTCATTAGCTCGGCAACGCTGCGCTGACGTGAACGATGTTTTTTCTATGTTGACCCAAAACATCGCGCAGAGACGCAAAGTTACGGGATATCCCAGATTGTTGCCAGCGGGTTGCGGTGCATAAGGCCGCGGGGCTAAAACGAAATGCATATAAAAGACCCCCTCCCACTCTACCTCCTCGCCAAACCCTCCTACCAACTTTCTGCACGAGAATGGGCGCGAATCCCAACGCGACGGGGATACCGGTCGACCTTCTGGATGTTGCAACTCTCGGAGAGAGACCTGGCACAGATAGAACGAGAGGCCGGGCTCCATATCACCTGCATACATACATATACATATACATATATATATATATATATATATACATATACTCGGAAGGCTCTTTCTCGTGCATAAACATCTCTCTCTCTCTCTCTCTCTCTCTCTCTCTCTCTCTCTCTCTCTCTCTCTCTCTCTCTCTCTCTCTCTCTCTCTCTCTCTCTCTCTCTCTCTCTCTCTCTCTCTCTCTCTCTCTCTCTCTCTCTCTCTCTCTCTCTCTCTCTCTCTCTCTCTCTCTCTCTCTCTCTCTCTCTCTCTCTCTCTCTCTCTCTCTCTCTCTCTCTCTCTCTCTCTCTCTCTCTCTCTCTCTCTCTCTCTCTCTCTCTCTCTCTCTCTCTCTCTCTCTCTCTCTTTTATATTGGAAACGCTGTTCCTTTTCTTCTCTGGTCATGGCTTTTACCAGCAAACACATGCTGCAGGCCAGGATAGAGAAGAAGCTTACGAAACCAGCGTGCACGTCCCTGCGGCTCCAACAAAACGCGGACTGAGGCAGCCGCGGGCGCACAATCGTTCATCGTTTTAATGCGGGAGAAAAAGAGAGAGAAAGAGAGAGAGAGAGAGCCGTTAATTTTATAGCGCGCGGAATCAATCAGCGTCGTTCAGTGAGGGACCTCGCTCGTTCGGAATCGATTATCACACGAGAGAATCGCGCATAGTGAGGTCGCGCGACTCTGTTTTATCTCTTGGCTGCCCCCTCTCTCTCCCACATTAAAAATAGCTATATGTGTGTGTGTGTGTGTGTGCGTGTGTGTGTGCGCGCGCGCATCTTAGTGGGTTCGAGGAGGACGTACATATAGCGGGAACGTAAGTCCCCTCAGGGATGTAGCTGTTCGTCCCCGTTAGCTTGAAAAATGATTCCATCGTCCATTGCCCGGTATGTCGATGCCGGAACGTACCCCGAACCCCATCGTTGTATAACACACACACTATCTATCACCAGGGAACGACTCAAATTTATGGCTTTTCCCGTGATTTGGTGGCTCGTAAAACGCTTCGTATTAATCTCTCAACTTTTTCCCTCTCTCATTATCCAAATAAGCAAACCCCGATTTTCTTGAATGACACGAAGGGAACAATTCATGATCGCCGGTTCATGGTTTTCGATAAATCAAAGTTCACTTGTGTACGCACATACTTGTCTTTTACCAATCTTTTCATGACGGTGATGTGAAGAAGGATGATTATTTTTGTCGTGACGATTGATAGCTATTTCATTGTTTCACTGGTCAGGGTAAAGCCGGGATACGATCGAATCGACGAGGTGAAATTTTTATCGATATACCAGTGTCACGTGTTCTCTGATGCGCGCGTGCAACATTTTCTTATCATCTGGAACGGAAGCGTGATAGGTTGTTAATATCCGTATTCTCGGTCGCGTGTGCTTAAAAGGAAGAAGAATAAAAACGATCGAAAGATAGATATACACTCCAGGCCAAAAGTTTGGGTACGCCCCAAGAAATTCCGAGCCGCACTAGCAGTTCGATAACAGTGAAAAATAAAGATTATCGAATTTCCAAAGCGGCAGTTTAAAAAGGACGATACAGGCTTGGTTTCGCGTTTTTTAGACAAAAAATTGCGATTTTTTTAGCCCGGTGCGCGGTTTAAAAACGGCTATTATTTGACTTTTTTCGGGCTGTTTTCAATCGGTTGCACAACTTCTAGAAACTGTTTCGTTAATTTTTTTATAATATCCTTGAAACGGTAACCAATAGCTTTAATTTCATTTTTTAGAAAATGTCGTGCGATTTTTTTTCAAGGAGTTATGATTGTTTTTACCTAAAAACGACCATTTTCAAAAAAGGCAGCGCAACTAAAAAACTTTGAGGTTTTAATAAAATTGTCAAGAGAGAAAAAAGTTGCGTACAATCATTCTGAATCGACTAGAATTTTCTCAAAACTATCCTTCGAAATTTTTTTTCTCACTATTTTGGGTCGAGCCTCTAATAATTTAAGTGGCTCAAACTCGTAGGTTATTGAGTTTGGGCTCAATTATCACGGGAGAAAATCTTCTTATTTGAACATTTTAAGCCTTTTATAATGTTTTCAAAAAATGTGTGTGTGTGTGTGTGTGTGTGTGTGTGTGTCCATATGACGAGTACGGACGCAAAAGCGTGTGCACGCACACACATTACATATGTGTATGGGCATCGAAGCGAATCGTAAAGTCGAGGACTAGGGATTTGCATGTGAATAGTTCGAGATCGTCACGGCTGGAACGCGTGCTGTGGTCCCGCTTATCTCGTACCTATACTGTGCCTATACCTATACGTACGTATGCTGTGTCGCGTATCTAGAGATGAGAAGCCTAAACTGAATGTCGAACGCGGGCTGGCTCGCTCGCAGTGCTCTTCGCCATCGCACATCGGAGTAACGGTTTTGCTTTTTTTGGATCTGTTGCAGGAGAATATTTCGACCCCGGAGCCCGCCGACATTTCAGAGGACGACCACTATTCGAGTGAGCAAAAAAAAGCAAAAAGAAAAAAAAATACACCTAATCTATCGGCTGTTTTACATATTCGAGAAGAAGAAAAACTGCTACTGTGTAACACCGAAATCCTGCTCATCCCATCGGGCTACCGTATTGCTCTTTGGACTTTTTTTTTCGCCTATTTGCCCTTGTATTTTTTTTGGTCTTTTTACGAGCGCGAAGAATGCAAACACAATTGTTCGATTATGTACGAGTCGCTCGAGGACAAGGAGGGATCATGTTTGGGGAATTTTCGGATGGTGGCCGATTTTTCGAATCATCGATTTGAGCATAAATCGAAAAATGGGAATGTGGTCATAGTTCGCTCGTAGATTCAGAGGCTGCCCTGAAAATGCGTTATTTTTGCGAGTGAAAATGGAACGTTGGGTTGAGAATCACAGTAAGGCATTTTGGGAGAAATTTTTGTTTTTCGGTAAGCCACGTTGATATTAACTGGAATTTTTTGACACTGGTAGTATCGAATTTCCATTCGGCTGTCGATTGAAATAGACCACGAGTTCGGAATATCGCGTTAAGCTTAATTGCATTATTGATGAATTAAAAGTGAGAAATTGTAATCGGCTTTGCTTTCGATTTCGCTCATCGCTGATGCGAAAATGAAGACCTAATGTGCAACGCGGCAATTGAAGTTTTTTGAACGATCGGGCTTATATACGCGACTCGAAATTCTTCAGTAGTCCCAAAATGTATGTTCCGGCTTGGCCATCTTGGTTTCTCCCGTGACCTGAATTCAAGCGTAACAAAAGCTCGCCATAGGTCCGCGTTACGAAAGACTGCTCCGTCGTGTCACTGTGAACAGCATTATCGAGCGCGTCCTTAATGATTCAAAACTTGCCTCTGCAGTCGTGCTCGTCCCGGCATGACGCGATTTTAGCCCTTTTATCCGATTAATTAATTCATGCTCTCTTCTTCGGTCAAACACACACACACACACACACACACACACACACACACACACACACACACACACACACACACACACCTTGCGGCACGGTAGAATTTCTGAAAATCTTCCATTCTCAACATTCACCACCATTTTTCCATGCGTCTGATCCACGAAATACAAATTTCATCGCATTCTATTTTTAACTCGCAATCGATTTGTAGCTACGGGGTACAACGAAGGGTCGAAAAATCATAATAACGTAATAAAATCATCATAAAACATTTATTATTGCCACATGGGCCATTTTTTAATTCGATAAGCCGACATTCGACGGTGGAAGAAAAGAATATCGACAATTATCCCGGTAATTGAGATTTCAGCTATTCTCGGGATAGTACCATAATTTGATTCGATAAATACCGAAAATCCGCGAATGCATTAAACGGCACAGAATCTAACTGAAGTAAGGTTCCGGAACTGCCCCCCCCCGCGCGCCTCTGATCGAGCTGAAATTTTGCACAAACCTTCCTTTTAATATTTAAAGACAATCCCTGAAGGGGTTTTTGGCGACGCGCAATAGTTTTTCGGTTTGGATTTGGGTTTGTTTGGATACGTTTGTTTGGGCACAACAGAAAGCGCGATAACATATATAAAGTATGTGCGGAGATATAGCAGATATATACTAAATATATATATTTACATATACAGTCGGCGCGCATTATAAAAAAAAAACTTACAATTTAGTATCTCGAAAACTATTGCGAGTCACTAAGAATCCCTTTAGGGGGTGTCTTAAGGAAGTTCGTCTGGTACCGTGTTAGTCAAAAGAAAAATTATAGCTGCAATGTGCAAGACATTTTTCACTCGCGTCCATGGTTCATCGTCGATCTCTTTTTCGACCATGGAAGAAAATTAAAAAAAGAAAGCGTTTTTCTGGAAAGGCAAACAAAACCAATTTTCGAAAATCAATTTTTTTCTCAATCAATCTCGAAATCAATGTTTTATGTGTTATTATTTCGTATCCTTTTTTTATAGCTACAATGATTTTATTTGCGATTAATTTATTTGATTTTATTCTTTAAGGCGATTTAGTCACTACATTTCCAGTCACTTCTGTATAATTTGCTGTTGAAGTGTAGTGCACGTTGCGTCGTTCGGAAAGTATTAATGTTGATTTCAAAAAGCGCGCGGTTGCGACGTTGCCATCGTAATATGCGACTGGAGCAATATGGAGGTTAACCTCCTAAAAATCAGCATTTTTCGAGACAAATTAATTTATTCTGAAGTTCACAAGTATCTAATGGATTTTAGAAAGCTGTCCAAACGTTCTTTAGAATTTTTTTTATCCATTATATAAGTTTCTTTCGAAACTGTTTGTCAATGCTTGCAAATTTCACGTTTGTAGACGGGAAAAACACGACATTCCATAAGAGACCATGTTAATTTAGAAAAAAATTATTTATTAATTGCCCACAAACAAGGTATCCGGAGAGTTTGAAATTTGAACAGGTGACTTTTTAGATACCCATAAGTGAACTCGATTTTTTTTTATCAATATCTGTTTGTTAATTCGATCATCAGATGAACTTCCTTAAGATATTAAAAGGAAGGCTTGTGAAAAAGTTCAGCGCGATCGGAGGTGGGGTTCGAAACCTTATCCTCTAATTGTTCGAGGGAGGGATTTCTAACTTTGAAAGTTGCAATGGCGCAATAATAAAAGATGGAAACAAATGCTCGTTCTTCAGTCCTGCAGGGAATAACGACTACAAACGGGCTGAATCAATATGGGGGATGTAGCGGCGGAAAAGCGTAGAATATATTCAATAATTAATTGTAATTACGTCACAGCTTGGGGCCCAAAAACTTCATTGCGGTGCGTTCTATACCAAACGGGACGATCTATAATTGCAATTTATTCAATTTTAATCAGTTAGCAATATGCGATTTCAACGAGGCTACGTTCACACGTATCGTTGGCAAAACGCAAGCGCCCTTTCGTGATATCCCGCAAACCGAATTAATTTGAACGTTTCACTCTCTCCTTCTCTCTTGCTCTTTCCATCGCTCTCTTTCTTCGGCTTCTCCTCTGTCTCTGTCCCTCGCACGCTACGCTTTCGAAAATTGCAATTTGTTCTACACACACATACAAATACACAATCGCGAGAACACGTGCGAATGGCGGCCTGTGCATATCAGCCTCTCGCTCGAAAAGCCTTCAGCAACGAGTGCCGAATCTCAATGAGCTTGCCTGCATCGAAATTCAATAGATTTTCCGTATAATTTCTGTCCACTGCTCATCTATCTACACCGATTTGAAAAAAAAAAGAAGAACGAAAGAAACGTATTTCAGTCTTTTCATTCACCAAAAGTATCATATTGATCTGTCAAAATGAAAAGTTGTTTTTCATACTTGAATCATGGAAATAATGTAAAACCATTTATATTGGTGTACGAACAATTGTGAAAGAAGAGACTTTTTATCGTAATGTTTAACGCTGTGAAGAAATGATCGCAATGATGAGTTCAGCACATTCAATGTGCTTTGTTTGGGGGTATTAGATGTGATTTTCTTTTTGGCAGTTTCAAGAGACACATAGAATCTCTTCTGGGGCAAAGTATATGTCAAACAAACTAATGAAAGCAATTGGTACTGTAACGAAATTCGTTTCATCAAAATCTTTTTATTTCGTTCGTTTTTCAGTAAGCTCGATTGAAATAATCGGAAAACTGTTCTGTTTTTAATATAGTTCCCCATGTAGCCACTTTTTTCTCTCCCTCTCTTCCTGCGTTTCCCCAAGCCCGATGGGATTCGATCGAGATGTAACCCTCGCAATTATATCCGATGTCACGACTTCAGAATTTTTTTTTCAACTGTCAAACAGACATTTTTTCGTTTGTTTACGGATTGATCAATCACACACATAAGTACCTTCCAGTTCCGCTTATGTTTCGTAATGTGATTCAGCTTGGAGCCTCTTTTATTGATAATTGCTGGAAAATAATGTCCTTCCTCTGTACAAACCTCTCGATTGCGTAGTGTGTTGAACAAGAAAACGAGTCGTAAAAAAATGAAATACAAGAAAACGTTGAAAGTCGAAACGAGAAGATAAAAAAAGAATGAATTGGCACGTTTTAATTTCGGCAGGCGCGCTCATGAAAGACGCGGATAAACTGAAGCTGATGCTGCTAGCGTGGAATTATAATCTTCAGCAGCAGGCACAGGCACAGGCGCAGGCTGCCACGGCAGCGCTATCGCCCAATAATTCGTCCACGTCGACAACGGCAACCACTATTGGCACAACTGTCACCAGCCAATGTGTCCCTTCTACGGCAAACAACACCATTAACAACTCCACACTTACAGGTAACACATTTTATCTGCACGGGCTATATTGTTCATCGATCAGTTCACGTCACCTCCATCTTCTGCTGTCATTCGTTTTCAAAGCTGCATCCTTCACCGACTTTCCGAATCTCCGATAAATGTCACTTTTCGAATAAGCCAAAGAAATATTTGACACGTGCCAATTTGATTTGAAGCTAATTGTATCGTTCTACTAATGTTTCCGCATAGATTAATTGACAATTACGATTCGACGGTCATAACAGCGAGCATGCTGCATTTCATATTTTTTATCCTTCGCGTATGAACCTATTTTCTATTAATATTGCAGGCAAAAATGACTAAAAGTACCTTACCAAATGAGCATTGAGAGATAAGTTCGTGGTATTGGTAGTATAGCATGGTACTTGTCAGTTATTGGCATTGTTGCCCTTCCAGTGGGTTGCCCTTCCAAAAAACCATAGGTAATCTTACGATACTATCTTTTACCATGGGGGTTTGTTATAAGTACCATGGAATTTTCTCCCTTTGCTATTAAATTGTTCGTTAGACATAATGATGTGTATATTTAAGGGGCTACATCTACCTAGAGGCCCGAAAAAATAGACAAATTCAGATTTTTTTTCTGGGCAACGGTTGGCAAAAAATAAAGGCCTTTTTTTTAACACAAAGGTACATATATTGAGAGCTTTAAAAAACGACCAGAAAATACAGAAAAACAACCCAACATGGCCGCCGGCAGATGATGACATTTTTTTTCGCGATTTGCGAGTGGCCACCGCCAAACGGTGGCCACTCTCCAGCTCAAATGGTCCATACGAAATGTCAAAATCAAACGGGTTATTTAAGTTAACAATAAATACGAGTCGTTGAGAATCGTCGATTTCTAAAATCATTAATTTTAACAACGTGTCGAAAGACTGAAACTCGAGCTTACAAAATCTATGAAAGAAGTCCTCATTTTTACGTACCTATTAAACAATGAAGACTGACTTTTAAAAAGTGAGATGGTCAACTTCAAATGTTTCTCCGCGTATCTTCTGTAAATTAGAAAACAATCCATCAAGTGGTTCTCGAGGTGGGGCCGGGTTGAAATTCCGATCTTTGAATGATTGGAACGCACAAAACTCCAAATAAATACTACCCCGAAAGATCGAAACTCCAAAATTCTGATTGTTTCCAAATTTTCATAAATCGAATAATTATTTAACGAATTTTTTTTTTCATTAAGTGATTTTACGTACATTTCGAAATTTGTCTAGACAATGTTATACGTTCTACATCATTTACAGTCAACCGTGTAGACTGTCGCCGGCATGATCTTTTCGGAACATTAAAATTACGAAGTTTGAGCCGTCGGAACATTCAAAGATCGGAATCTTACCCACCCCCCTCGAGGTGTCGCGTCCGTCGACATTGAAAACCGTGTTTTCAGAAAAACGCGCTATAGTTTGAAGTATGGTGCTGCTACCGCTCGCCCGGTCGACTGTTAGAAGCTGTAAATCGTTCACTTTTACGAATATCACAATGGCATTTTCAGAAAATATAGCTCAAAGGTGATACTATTGAATAAAAATATTTTTGGTATATGCAATTTTCCCATCTACGTAGATGTATCCTATTAAACGATCGAGACAATTTTCTTTATTGCCTAAACCTTATACGGCTCGCAGCATTATCTTCGATCACTAATAATTGTGGTTGCAAATAATCATCCCATGTTATGGGAACAGACATTGTGATCTTTAAATATATATATTATATATATAATATAATAATATATATATATATAATTATAATTATGATTTGATATATTTATAATTATATAAATATATTAAATTATAATATAATAATAATTATGTATATATACAAATTAATATAATATATATAATATAATTATATATATATATATACACCAATCCATCATTTTCTCCCATCGTCTTTAGCCTGCAACAATGTAACTATGGGTTATGAAATAAAAGTATAGGGTCAGTGTGCCGTTGTATCCGAATGTTTCAATCATCTCGCAGTTGGGGGTGGATGCAGGTAGTCTGCAAAATCGAAGAAGAAGGATCGTGCTGAGTCATTCTCTTCGCGAAATAAAATCATCCTGATATTTGTTCTGCTTCTATAGAAAAAAGAAGAAAATAAAAGAAAAACACGTTGCGAGTTTTTGACGACACTATCTAGCCTGTGAGTTGTGCGTATCGTAAACGTTATTTCGACGTTCATCTCATTCGCCCTAGGGATCCAGCCCTTTTTTTCTAGACCTCTCGCCTTTCCGCTACCCTACCAGGGCTTCATTCAGCGTGAAATTTGTTCAGTTTATACGCGCTCATAGAAGCGAGACAAGAGAAACATGCCGTGGAACACCGGTCTCCTGACAGGTTCGAGATTTTACACCTGGTCACACTTTTTTGCTTCGGCGGCCGGACGAAAACAAGGACACCCGGAGCGTGTCCTGTGCGACACACTCGCGTGTCTTCTCCTTCGTACCCTGTCCCACGACCTCGAGCTGGTCAGCCTGACCATTTTTATAATCTCCCCGGCTCCATCTCCGTCTCTCCTCTCGCGGTCTGTGCGTCACAATTTTGTACGGCTTGCTTTCCGACCAGTTCTCGTCATTCGGGCCCATTTTGCTTCGCGCGAGGCGACCCTTCGATCGTCCGGAACTCTGCTGCTCCGATAAAATCGATTCATTTATTTATCTGCAACGATCGCATTGTCTCATCGATTGGATTGACGCTCGCTCGAGCAGTACGCTTCTTATCCGATTGTAATCTTGAAATCGATACCTTCGCAAGAGATAAGAACGCATTTTCGGAATCCTGCTGAGAATCACGATTCAATTTATCTTTCTTACTACGTGTTGACGGCGCATCGAACTATGCACATGCGTTTGTATGCTCATGCGAGTGTGGATATACTGGCAAATCTAAAAATATGCAGATACGCGTATTTATATCTACATCGGGTTGGATACGAAGAAAACAAATGGATTGGTATTTATTAAAATACGAAATTGGCACCGAAAGAATTAAAGAGGAATTGTAGGATTGAAGAGGAGTTGTATATTCTGTTTTTGACGAATCAATTATTTTACTCCTATTACGATTAAGCGATGAACTTTTTTTTTTTAACTTTCAACAATTCTGTCGACAGTTTCATTCGAAGGGCCTGTCTAAGCGGGGGCCCAAAGAACATGTCGATTTTCAATATTTTTATCTGATGAGAGTATCAGGATGACGAAGTCAGGATTTTACACACAATAGACTTGAGGAGTTTGAATTTTTTTATTGGTAAATATTTATATACAATGGAGTTATGATTAGGTAATCAAATTGCTGCCGTTACTGTATGTCCGATCGGGTAGTCGTTCTGGCAATTAGCGTGATTTGAATGAAACAATAAAGAAAAATTACTTTTAGTTTAATAATAACACTCGGGTATGGTTTGGAAGCTTTTTCAAATTTGGAAAATTAAATAATTGGCAACCGATTGAAAAAAGTTTGATTATCGACGAGAGGACAGAACTTTAATAAATTGTTATTATCAAATCGATAAACATATTTAAAAATCTACTGGTCATACGATAGAAAATGTCACGAAGTACGCTCCGTCTGAATTTGCCGCGAATCGGACGAATAGATTTTGAGATAGGACGTCCAGTGCTTTATAAAACATCGTTTCAACAAAAATGCGAAAGAAAAATGGCATGGAAGCGAAGCGGGATGGTTCGCCGTAGCGCAGAGGATGATCTAACCCTTCACAAAAATCTTCATAACTTGGTCAATTCCTTGGAGTGGTTAGAAAATCTTTATTGCAAATTGAAGTCGCAACTCTAGGCTACAAAACAACCTAATGAAAAAAAAGTATTTATGGAATTTAAAGCTTACGCAGGTCTCTAATTCTCAATCATTTTTTTTATTACTCCTTTGATGTCTTTTACTTCCATCATATACGCATAGGAACGAAGAACGACGGAATCGCTAATAACTGTGAAAATCCTGGAGTCTTGAAAAAATGAATACAAATAATCAATTTATTATTCAATCAACATTTATATTTTTAACTCATTTCTCGTATGTAAACACACGAAAATACACGAAAACACACATATACAAGCCGTTGAAAATTTTAGTTCATTTCTAAGCATTTAGCTATTTATAAGCACACATATTAATGCGTAATAAACAGAAATAATCAACTTATTATTAACTAGCCTACGATATGTACTAACCGAATAGTAAATTCGTTATTGCAGTTCACATCTCAAGGGCTTATATACCTTTGGACGGTCGGAAAACAAGGCGTTTTTTTTAACAAGATACTTATAAAATAAACACAATGAGGCTTGAAGGGAATATTTTCCTTATCTGTAGGTACTTCAATCAATTTTTCATCTTCCGAAAGAAATACAAAATAGCGGCCCAGTGACTGGTAGAAAGAGAACTCCTTTTTTGAGCGTCTAGAACAATATTTTTTTTCGCAAACTATATGAGTTTTCTGAGCGAAGTACCCACGATTGTTACAAAATATGGATTTTTGCAAATTCGACACCGTCTTGAAAAAAAGTCACATTTTCAACTAAAGCAACGGCATTATTATGTTTATAAAACTCGTAATTGTTGATGGATAGTAAAAATCTTGTGTACTTCGCTGGAAAATCTATCTCAGAAGGTAGAGCAAAAAATTTCAACTCAATGAGTTGAAATATGTAGGAGCTACGAGTCTGCCCGATTTTGAAAACATGGTTTCGAGAAAAAAACGCGTGTAGATTAGTTTGAATGTCATTTTTGTTCGGGCCATATCATTCTTGGGATCTTTATACACACAAGCCATATCGTACTTGGAATGTTTATACATCATTTGAGCCAACAGCAAAAAACCATAAATTCGTTTTCCAAAGGTATATAAGGCCTAAGTCCCTAGCAATTCTAGAGTCCCTAGCATTGTACTTCAGCAAATTATAAATAAACAGCGTTATTCAAACTTCCCATAGTTCGCTTCACTTTCATTGCTGCTCTGTCATTAGACTTGCAGCTAACACTTCACTAGCTGAATACATTTAATTCACTTATTCGAATAGCAAAAATGTGCAATGCTGTTAAAAACATCGCGATCCTCGATACGCGATGAGACGAAACACGTAGCTCCATTGGCACCAGGTTAAACTGTAAGTAAAATATCAAAAGTAAACTATGAAATATTAAAGAAAAGAAAAAATGAATATTCATCTTGGCGTGAGTGCTTAGTAAGCAGCGTCATATTTCGTTTCAAGATATCTTATGCAATCTCTTGAAAAAAACAAATAAATAAAAAAAAAGAGTGAAATACGTTTTTTAAACCTTTTGGAGCGTCTACATCGTGCGCGAGACGAGACAGTCGCGGGCGAGTCCGAGGCTCTGTCGCGTCATTAGCATTGGCGTTTCGTATGTGTTTGTCTCGTTCCAACATCTTATCTCTCTCGTCACTGCGTGCATTATTCTTCCTATATCTATATTCTTGAGAGGCTCGCGAACGAGGTTGCGGAAGGATAATTCACTAACTCTCTTCATGGACCGCGGCGTCGGCGTTTCTCGTCTCTCGCGAGACTCTCTCCCCTCCCCCTCTATCCCCCTTAACCCGCCGCGATGGCTCTCACATCGCAAAACCGCGGCTCGGCCTTCCTTTTCCTCGATCCTCATGCGGCTAGCGCGAGTTAAACTGGTTCCGCGGGTCATTCCATCTCCATCTCTTATTCTCTCTTTCCCTCTCCACCCCTCTCTCTTTCTTAGGCGCGCGCGTCCTCTTTCTCTCTCTTTATCTCTTTGGACATACGCGGCGCGTACGTCGCGGTAGATATTTGCACAAATGGGAGAGAGAGGGAGAGAGAGAGAGAGAGAGAGAGAGAGGGAGAGAGAGAGAGACAGAGAGAGAGACCTGAGTGCGATTGCGTAACTATATAACCAGCTTTTGGTGTTGTATCGTAGGGAAGAGAGGGCGAGCGAGGGTAAGAGACGAGACTCGTCGAACCCGATGCTTTTTTCTCCTTCTTATTTTTCTTCTTCGTCTCCGTCCACTCCCATCCAGGGCTTCTTCTTATTTTCCCGCCCTTTTCGTCGCTTTTCTTATTTCTCTCAATCGACTTTTCTCATAGTGGATCTTTTTTTTGCCCGTTATTTCTCTCGTCGTTTCTTCCATTCTTTCTCTCTCTCTCTCTCTCTCTCTCTCTCTCTCTCTCTCTCTCTCTCTCTCTCTCTCTCTCTCTCTCTCTCTCCCTCTCTCTCTCTCTCCGCTTTCCTCGTATCTTTTCGTCTTCTATCGCCTTCAGCTTTCGATCTTTTTATCTTTTTACGCGGTGTCCGCCTCTTTCTGTGGGTTATTCTCTTTTATCGGATCTTCGTCTACTTCATCGCCATCATCATCATCAACGTTCTCGTTTTCTTCTTCTTTGAATCGGCGGGTGCTGCGCTGCGCTTCTTTTGCACCGCACCCTTCGACCATGAGCTTCTCCCCTCGAGAGGGGAAAAGCGATTCCGTGTAAGGACACCGGGGGCGAGAGAGAATGTATTCTTCTGCACCGAGCATCTCTCGGCGACTCACGAGCTTCACCTCCACCCGACACCTATCCATTGCACGAGCTTTTTTTCATTGCCTCCCTGCGAGCGGCCGTCGCAGACCCTCGGAGATCCATTCGCGAAGACCAAGCCACGATTCCTCGCTACTTTTCCCTCTCTCTCATTCCCACTCGACCTCACTTTGGATTTCATCCGAGTCTTCGATAACGCGTATCGCGTTACCGGTAATTTCAAGACTGAAGCTTCCTCCGCGTATCTATAGTCCGAGATTGAATGATCAATTGCGCAATGCACGGAACTTTTCCCGGGTACGAAATGATCGACGTTGAGCATTAGAGGCTGGAGCTTTTTATTCAATGGAACTCTTGTATCGGGCTGTGTACTCCAGACGGTTCCTGAAGTTGAAAATAAACGAGATAATGCAACAGCCGCTTTTTCAGATTTAATTCGAAAAGTATTGATTGTGGAGAAAAGACGGTAATGACCAAAGTTGTAAAGCACTCGATTTCCTAGAAGTTTGGTCGTTACCATTTTTACTTAAAAATTGTAAATCGCTGAGTTATTCATCAAAAATAATTTATCATTAAATTTGAGACGACGATATTAACTGAACGCAAGCCCAGCCCAGAATGAAACTTACACACGTTGTTTTACACTAATAAAAGAAAATTCAGTGTAAATTTCATCAGAATCAACCTAGTTATTGGGGTCAAAAAATTAAAAAATTAAAGATTTTTCTTTTGTGTAGTGTTGTAGTACTTGGGAAATTTTGAATTTTTTTTTTCAAAATGGTTCATAGAAAAATGCATCTTTTTTGTAGAGGACATTTTTTCGTACGACGAGAAGATCACTACGATACAATCATTTGAAATGTTATCACGTGACAAATCTTATCTCCGAGTTCGCCGAGCGTACTCAAAATATATGATAAAAAAAATGACCAACGTTGAAAAAGATTGAAGTAGGTCAGGCTTTTAGGCCGTTCCAAAACACTTGGAATACCTCATATATATACAGGGTGAGGCACATAAAGTGTTACAGACCAATAGCACTCAAACTATTGATCATATCCAAAAATGATTCAGACAAAAGTTTCAGTGTTCGAGAAGGCCGTCATACTGGATCACCCTATTTTCTTTTATCGATGGAGGCGCTGAAGCTACGTCAAGGTGAACTCCACGTTTTAAAATGGTACCATGTATTTTTTTTCGATCACGCAATGACCTCGTGTTGTAGGTCGCTGAATTCGTCTCAAAATCGGTAATGTCCTATTCAGACATTAAAAATAGATCTCTAGAGTGTTAAGTTATGAAAAAAATCATCGATAGTTTAAATAATTCTTTACAATATTTCATATCTAAACTGGAAAGGTGAGATGGTCTCTTTTTTTCGCCGATCACTGTATATTCGTTGCGCTGACCATCACAGTGCGGGCTTAACCTGGAAGTTTCCAGGTTCATAGCCTGAGATTTCTCGTTTCGTACCTCTCCCGAGATGAAAGGCGTCTTCTCCCTGATCGAGGTCTCACAAACTTCGATATATCGAGAAGTAGGTGCGAATTCGAACCACCGTTCGAGGTTCGCGTGTACGCTCGTCCGCAACGAAAATAGCAGGTATCCAGATAGCGCATCTTGATCGATCTTTTTTCGAACCGGTCTCGGCTATAACTCGACGTTGGTTCATAGCTGTTTCGCGCAAACTTTTCCTTCGGGATTTCACCGAGGATTCTTTTGAACGAACGGCTCAACGACATATACTCGCGTCGAATCGTCTCTTTGAAAGCGCGTACGTGTGTATAAGAAGGAGATGTTGATCGTATAGTCGCGCGAGTGCTCGATCGAGTATACTGACCTGCGAATGTACAGAGCGGCCGCATTGCTTCCTTAACTCATTGAGATTGGCAACCGGCTTTCTAGCCGATAACTATTCGGCCTCCTCCGTAGGCACCTACTTGCTCGATTCCTGTATACCCGGGCTGCTGTGGGATTCTCGCAATTTTTATAACGTACGCGAATCTTGAGTTTTATGGGAACACGCGTGTGCGTATGTGTGCGCTCCCCCGGTATATGCGTGTGATCGTCCTCCTCCGCGCGCTCACGGAGCCCGTTTCTGCGAGAGGTCGAGGAGGTGGAGGGGGAGTAGGAGGTGGAGGAGAAGACGTTCATTCGCCTTATTCCCTCTATCTCTCGGTCTCGTCGCGGCGCATATCGTGAAGCCGGTTGCCCCGGGTGGTACACGATCGGCACACACATACACACGCGCGTGTACGTGTGCACGCATGGAATACATGTGTACAGAGCCATCAGGTAACTCGGTATCTCGCGTGCGTGCAAGAGCAGCTACGTATGGCAACCCCGATCGCACAGAGACGTGCGGCTCTACGAAAGAAATAAAGAAGTCACATAACGTCGTCGTAGCGGGCGCGAGAACAACCTTCGATGGACCTCATGAGGTGACCACGAGGAAACTGGACGCGCCTCTCCGCGTGCACGCACCACTCGCCACGCGAGAAAGAGAGAGAGAGAGAGAGTTCCAACTCTTCGGGTCCGGTCTAGCTCACGTTGCAGGATCATTGGAAACCAGCATGAACCAGCGCAGGACTCTCCACAAAGTTCAACGACCTTGCTGATATATGTATATATATATATATATTTATATATATAATATTTTATTTATATATTTATAATATATAATATTATATATATATTTGCGATACGAATTGTAGAGACTTTGATGAAATCCTTTTTATCACTCGAAAATGGAAGTTCCGACAAGTTTTCGTCCACCTTGTTACAGGAGAGGTCGTCACGTAGGATTTTGTTCAATTTTCGGGAGTTCCCGGAAGTGACGTTTCTCAAACTTTTTGGTTGTTATAGGAAAAGGATAGAATTTAGACTAGATTTTCTTTCGTTTCTGTATTGAGCGGTAGTCAATTGAAGCGTGTGTGGCTTTATCAGGTACGCGCAACCTAGAAAAAGGAGCGCGTCGGTTCTTTGGAGACTGGGAGGTACATGCGGAGAGACCCCCTTTATGGTTTTGCCACGTCGGTCGCCAATCCGTTCTACTGTCTTTCTCTTCTCTCGTGTCGAGGATACAGAATCGAGGATAGAGCTATATATATATATATGGGCGTGTGTGTGTGTGTGTGTGCGCGTGTGTGTGTTGGTGTAATTAGAGGCTACGCAGACCGTACATTGAGAGTTGCTGCGATATCTAGCCCATCGAGAACTGCGACCGCACACCTAGGTCCATGGCCGACGTGGTCGTCGTCGATATATTCGCTCCTTCGTGAAAGCATCGTCTGGCAAAAAAAGACGGAAAAAATGCGAAATAACGTTCTCCTTGGAAGCGAGTCATGTGTCGAGGTAGAATTTACGCGTCCGATCGGTTCGCGCCTAAAGGACACGACAATGAGAATGCCAAACGAGGGAATCGATAATCCGCCCGAAAGTTGAAAATTGATATGGAAAAGCATTTTTTTTAAACAAGCTTTTATTTATGGTACAAAAAAGTAGAAATATTTTTTTTAGTCATCCGCATGCGTGCATAAATAAAAGCTCGTGGTGCTCAACTTTTCCAATGTTTCATCAATTTGGTCAATTCAGTTTCATTAACCGCTTTTAATTTGGCGGAATAGTAATTAGAGAAATTATTAACACACGTTTATACTCAGTTCAAGGATTTTTATTTAAGAAATCTAAGGCTGTTTTACAGTAAATTAGATACAGTTGATATGTTAACGGATTTATCTAAATCAAAGGTTATATGTTTAAATGTTGAGCACCCCGAGCTTTTATATATAGACGCCGATAAGTGATCTGGTAAAAAAAATTGTTTAAACATTTTTTGACATTATTTTCGATTTTTTAGTCATTAAATGATTGCACTAGAGCTCTGAAATTTTTGCAAAGATGAATTAATCCCTCTAAACGAACCGGTGTTATTATTGATTGATTGTCAGGAGAAATCGTGGAGAACTGTGATAGGTGGCATCTATCATATATATTGGCTCACCACCTATCGGACCTTACGTTTTAACCTATTTTACTTATTCGACCCTTTTAACGATAGTGCGATTCGTAAGCACTTATGCTTAGAGCCAATTCATCTGTCCTCATGCACTTTCCATGTATCGTCACCTCGTAGATGCATGCACGTTTGCAAAATTTCAGAATTCTAAGTAGTCGGGAAGTGGGTGCAATATCGATTTTCCGTCTTGCATCTCACTGAAAGTCAAGTTATTTATTATTCTTTTTCAAGTCGAATAGTGCATTGTCACCCCTTAGATGCATGTTTGCAAAATCTCAGAGCTCTAAGCAGTCGGGAAGTGGGTGAAATATCGATTTTGCGTCTTGCAACTCACACCAAGTCTAGTTAAATAAAGGCTTCTAAAAAGATAAAAAATAGCTTTACAACGCGATTCCAACGAACGATGCGTCTTGCGGCATTGCAGAACCTCAATTGAGGTGGGATGAGGCTTTCGTAAAATCCGTTTCGCAGTAGCAAAATTGTATGGCCATGAAATCAGAAAACTCACGCGGCTAACATTGGCTATATTTGATTCGTTCCGTGATCGTATTTCGGAAACAAAACGATTAATGATTTTGTTATTTTTTCACATCTTGATAATAGTCCTCTGTTGTCCGCTTTCTTTTTACGAGAATATATTCACGCGCTCATGCGAAATATTAAAAGAACGGGGCTCGGTTCAGCATTTGATACAGTTTTTGATTGTGATGTGAGAAAAGTTGAAAACTTGGATGTCGAATATCTCGTTGTTGGAAAAGGCTCGTTGAAATTTTGCAACCTGTTGGATGTTTCACTTCTTTCCACATACTGCATTTTAATCCAATCTGTCCATAGAAGCGTACGCGCGAGAGCTACAGCGGGTAAAAAAAGTATTTGTACGTGTTGTCTTTTCCAAATTATCCGTAGAAAAAAATAAAATGCTTTATCAAATTTTTGTGTACGATAGCTTATCCTAAATATACATGGTGTCTGTTTACAAAAATCTTGGAAAAACACGAACAAAAAGAATAAAGCCAAATTAACAACAGTTTCGTGTGAAATGTATACAGAGGGAATGTATAGTCACCTCAACCATATTTCAAACATATTTTATATTACCCCGAGGGGACAATAATATTTTATAGTCATGGTTACTGCCGAAAATATAGTACTGCTTATGATATTTTAGCAGCTGTGTTAACTATGATCATATGTTAACCGCCACCAACAATCTTTCAAGCATAAGTTATTTGTCGATGCTATATAATATAGTAGGGTTTCATAAAATAGATGATTCCTTACACTATCAAACAATCGTGGTTTTGACCATACTAAATGGTATGTCTACTAAATGTATATAATATTTCATAAATTAAAAATTCAAAAATTTTCAATTGAGCGTACTACCTGTATGATTGGTTAATCATGATTTGCTATATTCCCTGACCTCCTGAAATGATTCCTATCGACGAAAATATGTCACCTACATGGAGATTCGAACCTACGGACTACCTATCTATATTCAGGCACGCTGCCACTATGCTGTACCGGGTACTTATGGTATTTCGATTGTAGATTTGGAATAACGGATAAAAGTAACTCCAGCTGCATTTCCGAATAGCTGCTACCTCTGATATAGATGGAATTTTGCACAGATTGCTTTTTGGATAATATGTGTCACTGCTTAAATGGATTTTTGGCGTGGCCCAATAGTTCTCGAAATATCGGATTCTAAAAACTGATAAATGAATGCGCTAATATATCTATATTGATCGTATGTGCCACCGCTGTCTCTACTTTATTGACAAATGATTTACGTCTTCACTATACGATTATCATAATGTTGTTCGTATAGTCACTTTTCGTAAGATCTTGTAACAGTTTATACTCAACAAGTGTTAATGTCAACCATATAAATAGTACAAACTTGCACTGAGAAACATGTCCATAGTATTTATAATACAAGAAAAAAACGGTCATGGTAAAAGTGGGCATAGAAATATTCATATAGCTTATTGCTACCGCAATCATAATATGGTTAACACAACTATAAGCGTCTGTCTAATCATGCCGTTTTGGTAGTGTGTTTTTTTTATCTAGTATCCCTGAAATAACTATTATAACTACTGTGAAAGACTTTACAATATCGATATAGTTAATTCAGTTCATACTTTTACAACAGTTAGTAGTTTTGCTGGGATAGTAGATAGTCGAGCACGTCACTAAAGTTGCATGCTTAGATATATTTTTCGCTTATAATTGTGTTAACGATATTATGATTACGGTGCCAATAAACTATACAGGATTTTACTGTCCTCTCTTTTGGCGTGTGCATCTTCCATAAATACCACGTACTTTGCTTTCAGTGCAGCATTAGTATTTGTGCGCCGATTTTGTGATATAGCTGATTTAACCATATCGATATTACAAAGTCTTTTACAATAGTGTACAGTAATTTCGGAGATACTATATACTCAAACACGCAACCAAAGTCGCATGTTTACCTATACTTTCCGCTTATAGCTGTGTTAACCATATTATGATTGTGTTGACAATAAACTATGGGGAATTCGACTATACTCTCTTTTACCATGCGCATTGGTTGTAAATACCATGCACTTTTCTCTCAGTGTACTAAGGTAAATGTCCCAATTATTGACCAGGTCCCAATTATTGAACACGATCTTGTATTTTTATTATTTCTCATTCACCTGCATGCATTTATTTATTTATAAAAATTTCATTACATATATGGAACTTTTAGCTATCGAAATGTTACCTTACTTGTGCAAAAACGCTTTAATTAATAGAGAAAAACATGATTTAATCAGCAACGGTGACCCGATTTGACGTCTCGTGGTAACTCCTTATCGTTTTTGCTAAGACGCGCCGCTTCATGCATAAGGGCATAACAAATTCAAAAACTGTCACATCTCAAAAAGTAAAGGCGTTTCAGGTTCCTCAGAAAATTTCTCACAAATAACAATTAAAAAAAAAAAAAATTTCAATCAATTATTTGTTAAAAAATACGGTGTTCGATCATTAAGACATAGAAAATGCCGTGTGTCCCAATTATTGAACACTCGAATTCTCCAAGATGGTGTCATTAAACCCATCAAAACATCGAGACAGTTAACGTGTGACAGATCGTGTGAATCGGATTTATTCAAACAAAAACTGTAAGTTCCTGAATAAACTTACCTTTATTCTTTTAATAATAACTCTAAGATCGTCAAATATATTTTTTATTTGTATTTTCGTGCAATAAACATAAAAAGAAAAGTAAAAAGAGAATATAACCTAAATGTAACCTAAAAATACAAATGTAATGTTCAATGTTTTTTGCTCTCCGATATTTCAGGGACAACATTTTCTCAATAAAACGGCATAAACATGGCGACAAAAAGACGTCGCTCTGCATATAGTGCGGAAGTTGTAAAAACCGCACTATATGCAGAGCGGTAAATAAAAAGAAAATCAAGTTGGAGTCGAAAAACAAGAAAGCTGCGACAAAATCAAACAAAAACGGAACATAAAAACGAGGAAGCTGAAAAGAAAAATAAAATAAAGTTCGAATTGAAAAGGAAAAATAAACCAAATGCGAATGAACCAAAAATCTGTCAAAAGGGACTAAATATATATTTTTGTATTTTTACATAATTAATAAAAGATTATTTAAGTGTTTGATTTTGCTTTTATTTCTTAATATTGTACCCAAAATAATATTTTCAGAACGGAAAAAGAATTCTCAAGAGTGTTCAATAACTGGGACATGTCTGTTCAATATTAGGGACATAGGCAGTTCCAGTGTTCAATAATTGGGACAATTGCATGCTTCATATTGTTATTCGTTTTTTTCATTTGAAATCATTTAAAAATAATTTAAAGGGTGATTTTTCGAAAGTAAAAATATCAAAGTATCATTTGAACATGAAAGCGATGGTTTTTTTCTTTATTTTATATTTTTTCTCACCGAATTCAATCCCGCAGATCCTTAGCTGTTCAATAATTGGGACATTTACCTTAATACTTTTTTTACCCGCTCTATAAAGTAACCGGATGTTCAAAATAAGAAATAGAGAAATACATATAATTATGTACGATATGAGTGACCACTTTTTCGTCCCTCTTATCAGCCTCTCTCAAATGGTCACTCATAACGCGGAGATCTGTTAATGCGATTATCGTGTCACTCATGTCTTCACTCTTAGCCCGTTCGTAATTCATCGCGCATCCCTCTACCGTGCAGCTTACAGGAATTTCTCCATACCGCGACATGTAGATTTCTCTGAAATTGTATGCTACTCTTCGAAATCACGGTTATCTTGAACCAAAAAGTTCAATGGTAATTCCAACGGGTTTCCTTTCGATTAATTAGTCCAGTGAAGCAAAAGATATTTACGGTCGACGGTTCCCTTAATTATTGGCGTATATTTATAGCATGATGTGAATTAAATTGTCGATGAATTATTTGGACGAGCCGCATCCGCTGCCTCTTTTATACCGCGTATTGTACGTTTGGTAATTTCGGTATTTTCGAACGAGCAAGTTAAGAGAGAAATTTCTCTTCTGAGAAATATTATTCCGTTTCATTTTCTGTATTTGGGACGAATCCGTAAATCTCCCTATTAACGGTGACAGTTTGCTGATGGATTTTCTCGTGATTGGCATTGGCGAAGAATTTTCAAAATTAGTTCCGTTGAAGGAGCAGGTCTTGAATTCTGCGTTAACGTGAAAAAAAATCATCAAGTTTTTAGTCATTGAAAAGAGACTGATATCAAAGAACCCTCAGGGATATAACGATATCTGTGGCTCTGAATTCTGACGGCGTAGCCTCCATATTTGACTCAAAATAAGACTTTTTTCAAGAATGGCAAAAATCGAAATTTGACCCTTAAGACCACTGTAAACGTCGATTTTTGTTTTGTTTTGATGGTAAGACAAGAGTAAGAGGATAATAATATTCAAGGACGTTATCAATCATATCTTCGGGTGAATAAAAAAAAATTATATTATAAAATGATACAATATGGTGACGCTGGAGACATTCTTGCGAGGTATGGTGAATCCGAGACACTCTGCGGCACGCAGTATAACTGACGCAAATTTGAATTTGGAAAAAAAAAATTCATTCTATTAATTTACATGAGTATAGCTAGTGAAATATGCAGGGAATTTTGAAAATATGCATTTCTGTGTAATTGACAAGCATTTAAAGTAAAATCTCAATTTTCAACAGAAAAAAAGGACAATCATTTGTTAATAACTAATGCTATAATTAAGTCATGGAAAATCCGGTACGGATTTTTCACTTCGGAATGTTATTTTAATGATGTGCTGAAAGTTTGGAGTGAACAGAATGAAAATTGTTGGAGTTATGCTGGGTGCCGTTTTGAAAAATTTTGTTCCGTGAAAAACGGTCGACGCCTCGCACACGGGTCAGCCACGAACACCGTAGACCCACACGGGCCTGCGAACCTCTGTTTAACAGGTACCGAACTTTATTCCCCCTTAATCGAGATGGGTCAAACTATCTCTTAAGCCAATTTGAAAGAAGTCATTTTTCAAAATTCTACAGTGGTGTAAGCTCTTAAGGGGGTCGAACGCGAGTGTTACCGTTTGTATGCTAAAATATATTTTTCGACCAGATTTACTCGAAACCTACCAAATTTATGTGATATATAACACTGTATGTTTTCCTCGCTGTTCGATGCGTGTGGACAGTTGAGTAGTACTTTTAACCCTTCAATTGTGTGTGATGTTTGGGTTGGCATAAATACACCAAACGAACCTAAACAAATATACATTTAAGTATTTGTATTGGAGTGTATTTATACCAAGTTTCAATCAGATCTGCCCAGCCCCCCGTTTCACCGTCTTAACGGTCGCATTTCGATTTATGGCACTCTTGAAAAAAGTCCTATTTTGGATCAAATATGAAGACCGCGTGGTCAAAATTCGGGGCCACACATATCGTAATACTGCCGAACCGTTAATTGTTACCCTTGCTTATCACTCTTTCGTAGTATTCTTTTTTCCTCCAACAAACCGTTTTTAAGTTCAAATATGTATTTTTTTGTTTTTTTTTGTTTTTGTTTTCGTAAGATTCCCGAAACGGTACATCGGACATGGCCGATCTCTCCACGAGTGGGGTACCCAGTCTGGCTTCGGTCGCTGGTAGCGAGGACATGGCAACGCTCTGGGCCTCTTACGCAATGGGACTGAAAAAAACACCGCCACCGCCATCTTCATGCACACCATCGCGTTCCGACCGCGACAGAGAATCGAGTCCTACCGGGGGCGAGGGAACCGGAAGTGCTCACGACGAAACGAGTAGCAGCGGCAACAAGGAGGACGAGGATGATGACGATGAGGATGCCGACGAGAGACTCGATCCGAGACATCACGATCCGGAACGTCTAAAAGCCTTTAACGTGAGTCACGATATTGCAATAAGTTTTGATCATTAATCAGTAAATTACAAACGATTCAAATATTTTAAAACCATGACCTTCTGGAAATAAGTGAACTTTATAATTGTCAATTGAGCTGTTTAGTTTTAAAAAATTCAAATATATTCACGTATATATGTAATAATTATATTGGATCTGCGTTTTTATTTGGAAAACTGATTTTTATTCGGTAATACTGCTAAAAAACGGTTAGTCTCGACTAGTAAGTGGCGTAATTTTCCAATAGCAGATAATCGGAAATTTGACGTCAACTTTCACATTCGTCTTTTTCGGGATTCCTTCATTCGCATGCGTTTGACGAGCACACGAGGGCGACTCGCGTCGACGTCGTGCACTTTCTGTTGCTTCGGGTCAGTCGGTACTGGAGACGTGCCTTCTTAATTAATTACAATTAGTTTAATGGAGGGAGGCACGGCGACGACTGCGTACTATAAAAGCACGACACAAATGTCCCTTTTTCCCCGTCACTATTCATTTGCCCCTTACTTAGCGAATTGAATTCTCCAATTCGTCTCGTGTAGGATATTTTACGGTTGTTGGATTTCCCTTTCCAGTTGACAACCACGACCAAACATCACTTCCCCTCCGCACTTTTTTTTATTCGTTTGTTTTGCTAACACGTTCGTTGTGACCGATTCGGCAGATGTTCGTGAGACTTTTCGTCGACGAGAACCTGGACCGCATAGTACCGATCTCGAAGCAACCCAAGGAAAAGATACAAGCAATAATCGACAGCTGTACGAGACAATTTCCGGAATTCGCCGAACGAGCGAGGAAGCGAATCCGAACGTATCTCAAGAGTTGCAGAAGAAACAAACGGGGCAGGGAGGGCGCACCTTGGGACGCGGTAAATAATATTAATTCGTTCTCGTGACCCAATTGAAATATCATTCCCGTTTCATTTCTGGGTACTTTACGTCACATGTCCTACTCGCAAATTCGCTAACATAATTTGACCGTTTTCTTTTTTCAAGTGTTATCGTGTCACGTATTTCACTCACAAACGTATAAAAATCGAATTTAAGGGGCCAGTCCACTTTGGAGCCGCGAAAAAGGCTATTTTCGCGATTTTTTTTTGGACGATTTTATAAAAGATATGAATATAAAAGTTGTTCGGCTTTATGAATAAAGTCTTGAAACACATTTCTTTTAAATTTGATTCATTTTTATTCAGTATTAAGTATAAACACTATAGTTTAACGTAACGCCTCAAAAATAGGTCGGCTAGGTAGCTCCACCACAACTCGGCAACGGCTTCTCTCAAACAAAAAAATCAAAGTCCATTAGATTCAGCATTAGGTTCACCAGCTACAAAATGACCCTCGGATATGAAGTTTTATCAAAAAATTAAGAAATGGCAGATGAAAAACGAAAGAAGTAAAAAAACGCGTTTTGTTTGCAGTTTTTCGCAAAAAAAGCGTAAAAATCAGAATTTCAAAACCATCGAGGGTCATCTTGTAGCGGATCGCGTTTACAATATGTGGTTCAAATTTCAAGAGAATCGGTTTATTAGTTCTAGATTCATAGATTTTGAAAACGTTGTTTCGGGAAAAACGCGTTTGAAGTTTATACTATGAAGAAGTCTTACCTAAACTCAATCGGCAATTCCTGCACCGTACAAAGTCCCTTCTGATTGCTCATGATCGTCGATTTCTTCAAGTGACATTTTCAAATTATAAATTTGACATTTTCAAAATGTAAATTTGACATTTTCAAATTGAAAATTTGACATTTTCAAATTGAAAATTTGACATTTTCAAATTGAAAATTTGACATTTTCAAAATGGACTAGCCCCTTAAATGAAAAATTATTAACGATCGAAAAAACAGCTCGATTTGAATTTCATAGCTTTCCTTCTCGATTCCACGTACAAAATCTTCGATTTCTCGAGTTTATTCGAGCCAACGAAAAACGTTATACGATATTGCAATAAGTTGTTATACTTGATCAGAAATTAAGTTATACGAAAAAATATGCATTGTAAATATCATTGAAATCTAGACTAGATTGCATTTCAAAAATTAGTAATTTAATTCGTCGGCTATTTCGGTTGGCTCGGGAGCAATTAACGACGAATTCAAGTTCGCACTTCCGGAATGCGCGACGCAGTGCCCTCGTATATATCCACGCGTTTTACGATAAATTAACGCAGTGTGCATTCGTATGTATAACGAATTCCGCACTACAGCTGGAAACACAGGCTTTTACTGTTCGTTTTCGTTAAAGGCGAGACCAACGCCAGCCCACTTGACCTCGGTACAAGCAGAACAGATTTTGGCAACTGCCTGCGAGAATGAGAGCGACAATGCGAAACGCATGAGGCTCGGACTGGAGCCAGTTTCACAGCCGATGCCCACACTCCCAGCAGCCACGGTGAGTAATCGCGAATAAAATCTTCTATGTGCACGATTGATCGCTAAAAAAACGTTTGCCGTAGTTCCTTGAGTCGGCAGAATCACGCGAGTTACGCCTTTTCGGTTTCCAAGAAATTAATATTCGTGACGGCAGCTTCGATAAAATTGGGCGCTTTCGAGGCGCTGACTGTAGCTACCGGGTATGCCCACAATACGGCCCAACTAGGCTCCCTATTAACGCACGATAGATTAAAATTTGGATATGTTAGAAAGCACCGAAAAATAAGCGATACGTATTTTTTTTATCGGCGGAAAAACGGTTTTACGGGGTGAAACCACCTCTCGAAAAAGGCATCTCTACACGGAGAAAAATACGGCCTCAAATTATAGCACTCGTTGCCAGAATTCTAATATTCAGTGCTAGAAAATATAGCAGTTTACTGCCAGTTCGGAAATTCTAAGACTTGTTGTTATAGAAGTATAAAAATGATTCTCACACCGTATAGTAAAAATGATGCGTGCATATTACATTTGAAACTATTCTCGCATAGGCGCGAGTCCTATACGCTGTATAGTAAAAATAATGCGTGCTTTGTAAAATACCAATCATTATCACACGCTATCTTTTCATATGGATTTTACTATACGTATAGCATGAATCTTCGTGTAGGTATAGATTTTACTATACGCATAGCATTAATCTTCGGCGTATAGCGAAAAATATTACGAAGTTGATCAGTAAAATGTGACTCTTCATACCGCGTACTTTTTGTAGAATACTGGAAACTAATTGTTCCAATTACGTGGGCAAAATATTTTTTGAATACTACGAAAAATCACAATATGCCGAATAAAATGTATTATTTGTATCAGTTCACGTGCCATATCGTAGGTTAAAATTTAAATTTCTTCATTATTACTATACCATAATTACAATTTTTATCTTCCATTCAATACTTCTTGATATTTAATGATATTTTTTTAGAAGCATAGTATTAATTCTTAACTCCGAGGCCCCTGTTTTCTCCGTGTAGGGTTGTTTTGATTAATTTTTTTTTTGCAATGCCACTGTAGTGGATTTTTCATTGCTTCGGATTAGAAGAATTTCCATTTTTGTTTCGTTAAAATCGGTGGACTCCTTGTGTGTGAAACTGCTATATTACCCCTAGAGATACCTTTTTTCGAGGGGTCGTTTCACCCCTTAAAACCGTTGGTCCGCCTATTTAAAAAAATACGTATCGCTTAATTTTCGGTGCTTTATAACATATCCAAATTTTAACAAAATCGAAGGGTGTCACCTGAGGGATGTGCCTTGTGAGACAATCCAACGATTGATTGGACAATTTCAGGCATCAAACGCTTGTGGAATATAACATTCGATTTTTTTATTTTCGATATATCTTATTTACATATTTCATTTGCCAAATTCAAAACAGCGAATGGAAATTCACCAAATATTCATTCGAATTTTAATCCATCGTTCCGAATTTTCGAAATATGACATCACATCAAGATGAGATGGATGTAAGAATAACGCATTTGGATTATGATAACAATGGACTGCATAATTTTTTTCGAAATATGATGATTCCCGAACCCAAATAATGCCAGTCAAATAATTCCGCCATACGCTTAAGAAATGGACCCTTGGAGGGCCCATACGAAGGTTTCGAACGACGGCCCGGAAAAAGTTACGGCACGTTGATCGGAGATCAGCCAAAGTCGTGAATTGAATTCTGCACGGGAGTGTAAGAAGGGCTTTAACTACACAACATTGAGCTCAAACTCTCGTTAGACACGCGTCTTTACGACGATTAACATTCGTCGCATCCAGTGGAGTGTTTCTCCATGCGCTAATAATAACTCGGCGTGGCGCGTGGAAGAGGAAAAGGACGACGCGTTTTCAGTCCGCGTTCCACCCTCGCCGATTCCACGGGATCGGTGTGAGAGAAATGCACAAACGGACACGCGCGCGTCTTGTTCTAATTTCGTCCGATGAAAAATTGGCGCGGCTAGACACTCGCGACGCGACGTGGTCTCCCACTAAGCGACCTCACGGCCCTTGCCTAATCGTGGGACCCTGCAAAAGTCTACGTTTGTTTGTGGGTGTGTTGATATTCACGCGCGTGTCAATTCGGATGCGCCGGTTGAATTTGTACAGGTCATATACATCGACGTCGAAGTGTCGCAAAGCTGCGACATTTTGACCAACGCAATTCCGGGCGAAAACAAATTTAAAGATGTTGAGTCCCAAATCGCAAATGATAATGAAATTCTGAAAATTTGGAACGTTTTTGTATGAAGTATTTCAGAGGGCGTGTAAACATTTCACGACAATTAGGAAGTTCGTTATTGAACAACTAACATTCACAAATTAAAAGTTGTCTTATGGAAAGTTATGTAACTTTGCAATAAGTTTTTTTTTGACCTCTCAATTTTGTAACATCTACAATATACTGAAAGCAACGGAAACAAAACGAAGTTTATTGATAAATTTTTTTTTATTGCTTCTAAAAATTGTTCTTAACAAAATGTTAATATTTAATAACGAGCTTCCGAATTGTCGTGAAATTTTAACACGACCTCTTAAATACTTCATACAAAAACATACCAAATTTTCAGAATTTTCTTATCACTTTTTTAATTCAACCCCTAAGGAGGTTGAAGTAATGATGATAGAATTCTGAAAATTTGGTATGTTTTTACATGAAGTATTCAGGAGTGCGTGTGAAAATTTCATGGCGATTAAGAAGCTATTTATTGAACAATTAACATTAACATGTTTCATAGGGACTGAACATCCTTAAGGTATCTTTGATTTTTTAAAAAAGAGGATCATCACAGCCTAACGGGCCGAAAGTAGCTGATTTCCGCGATCTCTTTTTGATCGTTAAAATACGCTAGTCAGTCTGGTTTTTTTAAATGTGAAATCAAATCATTCGTGAACAACAGAAAATACATTTTTCAAACGTTTATTTTTATATTTTCTACATTCTTTAACGGTTGAAAATGACTTCGATGAAAGGAATCCTCACGGTGGTCGCGGGCGTGAGTCTTACGTGAAACAAAATTTGTTTTAAATTGCAAAAAGATTATTAATCCGTATGAAAGCCGCTATAAGTAAAAAAGTTGCGATCTTGAAGGGTTTTTTAAAAATCAAAATTGACAAAATGGCGGCGTTTTGAAAATAAAGTATGGAATTTAGTGTATTGTGTCGACAGTTTTTCGTTTAAAAAAATATGAAGATTAAATAAAAGCTTCCGCACCAAGATGAAGAATGGCGTGAAAAATGTGTGAAAATTTGAGACGGATAGCTTGAAAACTCTTCCTTTGAGAGTGTGCATCGTTTGAAAAACGACATTTCGACAAAAGTGCG
>OX632363.1:16469079-16482800 GCA_951751655.1 Ophion costatus | reverse complement strand
TGGAAGAAAAGAAACGCACGATTCGAAGACATCATGACAAGTAGTGATGATAACCCATGGGTCGCGCACCTCTCCCACTATCGTGCTGCGGCAGCAACCAAGGAATGCGCACACAGGCTGAAAGTAAAAAAGACGCTGCACTCTGGCCTCGTTACGAAATAGAAACACGTGTACGTTCCGATATTCGTATACGCGAATTCAGGAAATGCCTCGGAATAAACTACTTCCGCGTTTGGATTCGTTACCTTGCGTCGAGAAGTGTTTCCCAAGCGGATCGAATTATCAAAACAATCGAACAAACGTCAGGGAGCTTCAACAATTTCTATACATTCGTTTTTGTACAGTATCGCTTAAGAATTGTGCTCAAATAATTGCAAAGTAAACTCACGCACACACGACCCCCATGGAAATTTATATACGCAAAAATATACTGCAAATTTGTTTTATTAATAATTGTAATATATGTGAAACGTATGCCATATATTGAAAATATATGTTGCATATATGTGGCAAATTGTAATTTTCGTAACGTTTTTATATATGAGATGGATATGCGTTGTATTACTGTATATCAATGTATCATATATCAATGATATATGTAGCATTTACCCTGCATATATATATCACATATATTTAGCACATATGTTGCATACACACTGCATACATACCACATATATACAGATATGCGTAGCATATGTACTGCATTTACGCTACATGCATACCCCATATATGTATATAGCATATATACAGCATAGACATTGGATATATGTACAAATCATGTGGCATACATGTAGCATATATGCAGTATATATGTTATATATGTGCAGCATATTTGTAGCATACATTTTCTATATATTATTAATTATAAATGTAAATTATTAAATAATCAAATTAATTAGTTATTTAATTAATTAAATTAATTTAAATTAATTCAAATAATTAAAATTATTTGAAATAATTATTTATTGGGAAATTTCTATGCATTATTAAATATAAATAAAAAATGTATAAAATGTAATTTGTGTCTAAAACATATACAAGAAAAATGTATTTTTATTTCAGACAATTAATATATACAATGTTAACCTAATAGTATGGGCATATATAATACATATAAGAAATAAATATTTGATTTATCGGTAACATATATAGTGTTCATACACAGCATATATTTCTTGTCGGGAATATGTATCAAAAATATATGACGCATAAATGACACATATATGAGTCACATATAATGCATACATTTTTTATATATTTTTCTGACAAAAAATAGATTGAAAATATATCGGAAATATATGCGTCGTATATGCCTCATATATGCATCATATATAGTGTTTATACGCAGCATATATTTTTTTGTTCCGAAAAATATATCGAAAATATATGGGTCATATATGCGTCATATATTTGGTGCATATATACTGCATATATACCTATTATTCTATTTTTCGTCACTATAAATGCGACCGATATATATATATATATATATAGAATATATTTTCTGCATATATTTTACATACATAAATTACCATGGGGGGAAGCGCGAAGGAATTCGTAACGTTATAAATTCGTCGTCGGTCCGCGTTGCTCTGTGCGTCACGCGGGTGAGGAAAAGTGTGGAAGATTAGCGCAAAATATATATGTCAGGGTAATAATTGGCCAATGGCTGTACCATTCGTGACATTAGTCCGCGTAGGTTGATACGCCGATGAAGAATAAAGCGCGGTTTATACGGCGATCACATTCGACGTGTAGACTGCGGACCTTTGGCCTTTATACCCGGCGTTCCCGTGATTTCACCATCTTTTGCGTTCTCAAAGCACCAAGGACGAAATACAACGACATATCGAAAAACGATTCGAGCAATTCATAAGCATCCATAAAGCAATTGCACTTGGTCTATTAAGAGGGCGACTTACGATTATTGCGAGAGACACGTCTTTTTACCTTGCCATGTCTTGTTTACTTTACGAAGGTACCGATTTGCTGTTTTGCCGCAAAATCGTTTTAGGCTGATTTCGAAAGAGAGCGGGAACGAGTCAACACATTTTTTTTTGCCTTTTCGTAAGGTAACGCGCACGAATTTCAAAATGTTCTATTTTGGGATGCACCGAAAGAGCCAATGCCTCAAAGAATTTATTGAGCTTTAGTTGGAACGGACGAAATTTATCTATCATAGGAAAAATGCAATTTGTATTTAGCTCGTTAATTTGCATGCACGTGTCCGCTTATGGAGATACGATCGTGAATAGGCTCGATATTATGCCATATATGTTGGTTCATGAGGCAGAAAAACACCAGCGAGCGGCACCGAGGCGTTCACGTCGGACCGTTCTCGCTATCTCTACTGAAAATCCCTCCGAGAGACGATAACCCCTCGGCGACCTAAAGCCTAACCCATTAAACCTCCCGGTGCTCGTGCAAACACATATATACGCACACATACACGTGCAATGTGTAATGTCCGTGTCTGTTTGCTAAGAGCTGTTGGTCGTCCGTTGTGGCTATCTCCCGTGCCACCTCTGTATAATTGACGTCAACGCAACACACGCTATGTGTGCTCGCCTTTCATAAAAACACCTCCCTACATCCGCCCCAAGATTTCACTGTTTCACTGTGTATGCCCCGCCCCCCCCCCCTCTCCCCCCTCCCTCCCGCTGTTCTCTCTTTCTGTCCGTTTGTCTGTCTGCACCTCTGTATATGTCTTTCTATGCCTTCTTTTCCTCGGCCCCGTTTGATACTCGCGTTTCTGGATGGTGAAGCTGAGATCACCACGGCAGTAGATATTACGCCGCTACTGTACCACACGTGCGCGTCTGACTATATAATAAAATCTGGTGGCAGAAGATCACACGAGCATTTGGCGTTTTTTCCGTAATTTTTTCTTCAGCCCAGTAGGTACAGCAATCATTGTGGGAGAGTTTCTTTTTTGTCGTACATACACTCTGGAATCGTATCTATCGGTTTTCAACGGCGTTGTTGTAACTGCCATATTTCTCGTGCAGTATTTCTTTTATCGCGGGAACATAAAAATCGAGGTTTAATTTTTTTCCTCGTTTGATGCAAAACCCTTTCCAATAGGCCAACGAATTCTGCCCTTATTTATACGCTTTTTCTTATTTTCCTCACAAAGTTGATTCAGCAATTTTTGTGAGGAAAATAAGCTTTGTGAAGAAAATAACCATAACATGGTAACAATTGTCACGTACAATTCGTGCAATAAACCGTGGGGCATGAGAGGGAGTGGTGTGCGAGCAATTGAATGTCCTTTTGCATAGGCGGCCTCCGTGTTCCGTTCTTGCCACAAGTCATCGCGTTCATCGCTATACATCGAAACGAAAGAAGCGAAGACACGAAAAAAGATGGAAAATAAGAGAAACTGGCTTCTTCAGTTGCACGACGAAAGCGATCGCGTTCGTTTCTTTCAAATGCCTCTTCAACTTATTAACCCACCCCCTTTTCATATGTATCACAGTTCTCTCTACGTATGCGTATACTTTTTTTTTATTATCCGTATATTACGGACACCGCAAAACTCCCTCGCCATCTGCCGGATAGATTTCACTGGTCGGTTATACTGCTCTCGGCTGTACTACTCGAATTATAAACAAGACTGTATCTCGTGACAATTTTTCATCCCCCTTACGAGAGAAAAAGCAGATGATGTCGTGCTTTAACCCTGTGCTTCGCGACTCTTCGAAGTGACGAGCGCTGGAAGTGTAAATAATAAACGAACCGAGGAGAATTTGTCACGGGACATGGAACGAGCGTATCGCATGAAGAGCGATGTACAGGGGAAATTTAAATATATACGTATATAGATTCATATATATTAATGAATTTGTGTATATATATATTAGACTGATTCAAGAAAAAATATATTTTTTTTCCTTCTGGATTCTCGTGCTATTGTTGGGCACCACTAATGAAAGAAAATTTCTCTAAAAAAATGGGCGCGGTCACTCAATTTTTAGAGGTGGCCATCTCGACTTTTTTGTATTTCAATTTTTTTTAATGAACGTATTGCATTTAAGCATAGTCATGGCTTCGGATTACGGATGAAAATCACATCCAGCAGCTATTTCGTAACAAAAATAAACTCTAACAATTTGAAAAGATTGCAATATTCACCATTCAAATCCAGGTAGATCAATAAAGGCGTCTATACTACTCTCGTTACTCGTGTAGATTTATTTATACGCATTAACATTGCGCACTTCTTGCGAAAAAATAAATTATAAGCTTTTATTCATAAATCATGTATGTACATTTTCAAAATGCTACACTTATATAATATTTGTATTATTTAGTTCATTAGAGGGTGGAGAAAGGCACTAGAGGGAAAGGATTTAGTAGTAGAGATGTGTGAGGTTGCGGGACATTTTGAGAATGTAGCGAGGAAAAAGCGATCAGGGGAGCCGACATATGGAAAGCGAAAGAAGGCACGAAAGCGGGGAAGGAATTTGTATGAACGCAAGAAGCGCTACGATAATAGGATTGAGGTTTGACGATTAATAATAAGAAGCATTGTAAAGAAAGAAGGAAAGCAAGAAAGGAGCAAATGCAAAAAGCCCGCAAGGGTGTACATGAAATAAAAGATTCTGTACTACTACATATACATTCATTATTTAGTTCATTATTATTATCAGTTTTCGTTCAATTATCGATGATAAAACAAGTCGTCATAATAATAAGTTATTATGTTTTATTAAACAGCGTTTGAAATATTGTTTGGGCTCAATTTATTTGCCGATTCATAATAATATTTTCGATTTTGTTTTTTAGGGATTCAATGTGTGTGCGATATACTTTTCTTCGTCGCAAAACAGCTGTGAAACATACTATTTCCTATATTCATTCTATTTCCGGTATAATCTAATACCATGATAATATTTATTGCGTAAAATCTTGAAAAAAATTTAAAAAAGTCGAGATAGCCAGCTCTAAAAATTGAGTAACCGCGCCCATTTTTTTAGGAAAATTTTCTTTTATTAGTACCCAACAGTAGCACAAGAATCACAGACGGAACATTTTTTTTTTGACTCAGTCTAATATATATATATATATATATATATATATATATATATATATAAATGTGTGTGTGTGTGTGTACATATAAGAGTATCTATATAGGCGAGTGTAAAAAGGGGGGACCTCATGTTAATATGTATGAAATCTCGAGGAGAGGTGGACACGAGTATGAGCGATAAAGAAAATATCTATAGCTTGAAACGGCGTGAGAAATACGAGTGGGAGTACGTCTGGAGACGTGCGTGTTTGCGGATGTTTCGAAAAGGACGAGAGTGTTTTGTCCGAACGGCTTCTCCGTAGAGGTGTGCGTGTGTGTGTGCGTGCGTGTGTGTGTGTGTGTTTGTATGTATGTGTGTGTGTATGCTTGCGTGTGTATGAATGTGAATAGCTACGTTCTTTTGCGAAATATCAGCGCAGATGTCGCTAAAAAACAATGTGTGAATTCCACGAGAGTAAATGGAAAATCTCGACAGTTCGTGAATTCGACGGCACATGGGTGTATTTGATGATTTTGAAGTATTTACGGGACAACGTCACGTGCAATCGATTGTTTTGTCATTGGAATACGACGTGCGGGAGGAATTTTTATTTTTTACGGAAACAATTAATTTCAATTGTTATATTCGGGAACAAACTTTCGTAGCTGATCGGAATTTGCGTGACAGGTGCAGCTTCGAAATATAGACATACGTACAGTCACGATCGATTTGTGGTAATAGTCGGCGCGAATTATTGGCTCGATCATGAGGAAAAAAAACTTGAGAGTCGTTCACAAACAACAACTGTACGAACACATCGATAATCACCAGGTATTTTTTTCACCCGCATGACAATGATGGTGCCTTTGTGAGCGGGAAATTGGATAACGATGAAAATAAGATGAATAACTTGCTGTAAAATTTGATTGGGCTGAGAACGCGTGATTTTTCGTATTTTAATTTATGCCGGAAAAAACTTTGGCCAAATCTTATTTCGAATTTTGAGAGGAAACAGTTGCGCACGATTTGCAATAGGAAGCAGATATAAAGCAACAATGCTGCTAGTAAAGTAGAAATAAACATTTAGCGCAGTGAAAAATGTCGTCAAGAATAAAATAATAATGCAATTTATTTGAATGGATCTTCATTACAACCCGTGTGAAAATGTTTGAAAAAAAAAATTATAGCATGGATTTGGTCAGGCCTATATAAATTTTCCCTAACTTTATTAGGGTACGTGTTTGAAAATCTTGTATGGCCACTCGAAAAGCTTTTTTCCTGAGGCCTCTGGAAGACTGTATAAATTATTCCCACGACGAAATTATTTCCCGCGGATCGCTTGAATTCGCAAAATCGTCAGATTTTGAGATCCAGGGCTTCGAAATTTTTCAAACGATTGAATCTTTATCCATGTTGTTTTTCGAAAAATATGGTAGCTTAGAATTCAAATAAGTATTTGGTTCACGAATGTCTGTCATGTTGAATTTGGGACATAAAATATCACGTAGATTTTATACAATTGTTTTAAACAATGGTAGACGCACGCTACAATTTTTTAAATTTTTCCTTGCAGTGCCCAAATAATATCTGATAAGGACTTTAATTACTCTTATGATTGGATCTTTTTTCAACCTACCTTGAATATTATGGTGACCCCTACCATATGCTCAACCCCTCCAAGGCTCCGAATTTTATCGAGGCCATTCTGCCATTTTTCAGGCAGGAAGCGTTTACCGTTATATCAAGATTTCTTTCATTTGAATTACGTCTAAAGGTGTTGTTCAAAATTATAACAAAAATTGTAACAGAATTAAGCAATGAAAGAATACAGTTTTGAGCAAATACCCGCAAGGGTAAATAAATATTTCCAAAGCTGGCGAACACAACCCGACTTGTCACAACTACGGCAATTTTTTTTATTTTTCGTGTTTTTCAAGGACACCTCAATTGGCTATCGAAATATTTAGAATCAAATTTGGCTCTCAACACCTCAACATTTGTTAAAAATTGCCTGTTTGAGCGTAGTTTTTAGGGACAAAAATAAATCAAATGATGATTTAATTTGACGAGGTGTGGACAAGTCTGCTTTTGTTCGCCAGTTCGTCATTTCGAAATATAAAATGTTGTGGTTAGAATTGGGTACCCAGCCATGCTGGGTACAAAATTAGGGATACGAGATAATATTCTCGGTCTTCGCGTTACGTACATTATGAAATCGTAGATTATATATATATATATATATATATATATATATATATATATATATATATATATATATATAATGAGAACGTGCTGTTACAACTTATCGACGTACCGAGACAAAAAATTCAAAGCGTAAAATGCCCATCATTTTGCCTTCATGTGACGTTCTTGCAATAAAAATAACAAACGTAACGCGAATTGCCAAAACGACATGAGAATCGATCAAATTATACACCATCAAGAGTAAGCGACAATAAGAATAGCATTGCGGAATTTCGTCGACGTCGGTATTGTACATGTTTAATTATTCCTGAAATGTTATATTATAAGAACAATGTAATGAGAATTTTACTTCAGCCTATCGATCTTTGCAACCCTCAATAATTAAAAAATCCAAATAAACTGGTACTCGGCTGACAAACATGTGCTATCATATAAGAAGAAGAAAAAATAATTAACAATGAAGTTGCCAATTGATAGAAAAATTATTTGGCGACAAAATTTTTCATGTAGTTACGTCGTGTGTTTTTTTGTTACAGCAAACGGACGTACGATCGAGCCTGGACCACTTTTCGAGTACACCGGTAAAGTCACTTCCGGGCAAGAGGGAAGACACGCCACCGACGTCACTGACGTCCATGACACCGTTGACGAGTTTGGCCAGTTTGCCGAGCAGTACACTAACCTCGACCCCCCTTTCGCTCGCCCCATCATCGAAATTAATGGTTCATTCGCCCTCGGACAATAAGAATCTCATGAGGTGAGCCCCGCGTAATGACAGCCATTCGCCAAGCGAATTACCTGTCGCTGTAATCATTGCAGCTGTAGTAGCGAAAGGATTTGAAGGTAGGGTTTGAACGGGTCTCTTTTTTTTGCATTGCAGCCAAGCAACGATAGTGAGTTCATCCGCAGTGAACGGAGTTGCAGGCGGTGGTGCACCAACCGCGATGTATCGACCAAATTTCAGTCAGGCTTTTCAACGTGCCGGACCTACGACGGTTCCACCGACCTTATCCGCGGGTCTCTATCCGACCCAAAGTTTTACCTCGGGCCTACTGAGCAACGGTACACAAAGTAATACGCATTATTGGTGTCTTTTATTTCATTTCATTACCGCACGAAAATCCCTTGAAGCATTACCTGATGATCATCATTTTTTTCGGTCTTCATTCCTCGTTTAAGGCGTTACTCCCACTTGTAGCGCAAAAAAGGCCTTTTTCATGAATTTTTTTAAAGAAAACTACAAAACTTTTTTAATCGATCAATATACCATCTTAAAGAACACATCTTGAAGAACTTTCAGTAATTTTTTTATTGAAAAATATTACATTGTTCAGTGGCAAATGGCCGTCAATGAAATAATGTTTTTATATACACGGTTTGCGGTGACCAACATTACGGCGAAGTGGATCATCTGACAAAAAAATGCGGATGGATTTCGTCAAATATAAGTATAAACTAGTCTTTAATCGAAGGATTTTTAAAAATATTCATTTTTCACAAATGGCGGACAGTCAAAGTTAATGGCTTGATTTTAACGAAAAAACCGGTCGTTTTTTGGCTATAAAACGGCCATTCTTTTCGAAAAAAAAATCGAACGATTAAAGACTACATTTTTATGTATTAAATAAGCCTGCAAAATTTCAAGAAGATCGGTTCATTAGTGTTCGAGTAATCTTGGTCACCGACTTCAGAAATGCCATTTTGAGAAAAACGCGTTTAAAGTTTCAATTTCAGTTCTTCAATTCACGGATTCTTCTCTTTCAACGCTTATATCTCAGTTAATTTTGTTCGGATCGACTTGAAATTTTCAGGACATATTCTCAGATACTTATACTTCAAAAAAATGCATTTAAAAAAAAATCGATTTTTTCAAAATCGCAAGTGGGGGTAACCCCTTGAGGATGTTGAGTCCCTATGAAATATGTTAATGTTAATTGTTCAATAAATAGCTTCTTAATCGTCATGAAATTCTTACACGACCTCCTGAATACTTCATGTAAAAACATACCAAATTTTCAGAATTCTATCATCAATACTTCAACCCCCTTAAGGGTTGAAATAAAAAATGATAAGAAAATTCTGAACATTTGATATGTTTTTGTATGAAGTATTTCAGAGGTCGTGTTAAAATTTCACGACGATTAGGAAGCTCGTTATTAAAAAATTAACATTTTGTTAAGAACAATTTTTAAAAGAAATAAAAAAAAATTCATGAATAATTTTCGTTTTGTTTCCGTTGCTTTCAGTATATATTGTAGATATTATAAAATTGAGAGGTCAAAAAAAACTCATTGCAAAGTTACATCAGTTTCCATAAAACAACATTTAATTTGTGAATGTTAATTGTTCAAGAACGAGCTTCCTAATTGTCGTGAAATTTTTACACGACCTCTGAAATACTTCATACAAAAACATACCAAATTTTCCGAATTTTAGCATCACTTGCGATTTGGGACTCAACATCCTTAATTGAATTTTTCGTATTTCAATGGTCTGTCGCACGTAAATTTCCAGTCAAACATTTGATTTTATCGAAATTTCCAATTTATACTTCCCGATTTGACCAACAAAAAAAAACAGATAAAATTTCAATGCCTTCAAGATGTTGTGAATTTTTCTTAATAATATCAACGCCGAAAAGTTATTGAAAAGTTGTTTGAAAAAATGATTGTCCAACGATTAATCGGTTAAAAAAAATTGTCTTCACATAAAATGCAATAGTTATTTTTCTCAAACACTGACGATGATTTTCTAAATTTTCTCGCTTTTCGAAATTCCTCTTTTCGATTGTTACAAGTTTTTTTTTCTATAAAACTGTTCATCGATAAATTGAAAATTCCCCGAGAGTAATGACGATTTTTGTCACGACCGAAAAATTCAAAAATCACATTTTCTCAGACGATGCTTCGAAGTGGTCAAAAACTTATCTCCAAAAGAAAGAAGTCTGGAAAAATCCATAAGTATTTAGGCAAATCAACAAAGTCATTGCATACGAAGAAAATTTTCAATTTGACGGTAGAATAATCATTAGTTCAAATGATCGATGTTTTTCGCTGGGAATGCACGTTAGATCTATCCTCAATTATTATCGAAACATTTCATCCGCACCGACATTCCAATGCAAACACTTTTATTCGTACGAATGATTCGAGATGCATGCAATTGCCTCCGTCAGCGACGCATACAAAGATAAATGACACAAATGACTTTTCTACCACGAGGCATTTCTCCTATTATTCTTGCAGGGCCAACGGATCTCAGCATGAAAAATACAAAGCCCCTTTTGAGCCACAAGCTGAACGCCACGGAAATGACCGCGGTCAGACAGCTCATAACCGGATATCGGGAATCCGCGGCTTTTCTACTGAGGTCAGCCGACGAGCTGGAGCAATTGTTGCTTCAGCAGCCATAGACCAATTGCTACGCCTTACCGATGCAATCCCCTACGGCCTCGTTACTACCGGAGCATCGGTAAACTTCGTGTCGTTCGATCGAGCGAACAAAAGAAAGAAGAAAGAAAAGAAAAAAAGAGTAACGAGAAACAGGAGTGCCCAGAACGAAGGAATACAAATAGAGGAACGAACGAACGTAAAAAATAGTATGTCGTGAACGGTGATTTCTTCCTAACGCGAGAGAATAAAAGGAATGCTCGGAATCTCGAGCTGAAGAAAAAACGTCGACGAAATTACAAAATATTGCGAGGCAAACGAAAAAAAAACGCGAACACAATTAAACAATAAAGAAAATAGAAAAAAAACGCGAGCTGGGTCGATGCGAATATAACAAGTGAAGAAATAAAATCGCGTAGTCAGCGACGAAGGAGAAAAACAAATTAATGGTGCGACCTCGTTGTATGGAGAAAAATTATTGTATACTTATAAGCGAAATGCGGTTTAAGCGAAGAAGAAAGAAAACGAGGGAGAAAAAAAAACGATTCAAACAGGGTGTATATAGAGAGGAATTACGAATTCTACTTAATTAGTACTAAGGAACACGCGGTCGAGAAGAATGTACGAAATGAAAAGCGAAATGATACAACCGCATACGTACGTACGGATATATGTGTATATATGTACATACGTATGCACGTATTGTATGTACATTGATAGAGAGACGTATAGAGTGTGTAAACAAGACGAACGTGTGTTGGCCAACATTTTTGCGAAAGTACGAATGCCTCGACGACTGAAGAACAAAGTTTATCGAAGTTATACGTTTTTTTTTCATCGAAAATTCACTGGTGTTTTTATTTTTTATTTTTTATTTCGAACAAGGCTATTCAGTCTATCGCAGAACGTTTGTGTTTTTATATATTTTTTCGAACCTAGGATCGCGGTACCCTTGCGGATATATTTGCCCGAGGATTTCACGCGTCACCGGTGCTCGGTCGGTAAAACGGGGAGCGCGACGAACGAAAAATATTCAATCGCTGTTCAATTTCCGTGTGTACATATATATAATATAATATAAAATATATAATATAAATAAGCGTAATGACGAATTCCGTGCGTAATGTGTTGTAGAATGCCGATATATACATGACGGACCACTCCGATAACGAAAATGTCGACCACTCCGCAGCGTGGAGGTTATCATTTCTCGCATTTTTTTTCTTTCTCGCTCTCCCTCTCTCTCTCTCTCTCTCTCTCTCTTTCACATTGTTTCTTGATGGGTTCGAGTCACTCGAGTATCACAAAGTAAAAATGTGTATTCCAATGTCACTGAAGTAACGATGGAGCTTTGCGAAAAGTATTATTCGAAGCGAATCACAGTAACTAAATGTTTTCGTGAGTTGACGAAACACGCGAATTATCCGCGGGAGCTTCAAAAATGAACATTTTTACACGATAGTTTCTTTCCATCGTGAACATTTTTATCGGTGTATTGTTATTTCGTCGCGGATACTTGTGAGAGCGACGATTTGTCACGTTTTTCACGCGACTTCGGGCTCTGAAGAATTCCTTCGGGCAATACATTTCTAACGAAAAGTCCAATTCGATCGAAATTCGAGTAGCGCACCGTACGCAAATAGGTCTGAAAAAAATCAGTCACATCGAAGATGCTAAGAAGATCGAAAGAAAAGGGATTCGTCCAGGGTGGCGAAAAAAAACAGGTTTTCGACTATTTGTTAAAAAAAGCTATATATATATATCGAACTAATTGTTTAATAAATTTGTGGCTGCGTTATTCAAGATTACTTTTTTTTTTGGCATGTTCAATATGATTGATTAGTTTTTCACGAGAATCTATCCCATTTCCAGGAAATACCACTTTTCTCCAGAATCGTGCATACTTCGAGTATCCACGATCTCCCGAATCACGATATGTACATACAGATACAACCATGAATACGTGAATATATAATGAATAATCGACAAAACGAAAAACGCGAAACCGGGTCGTCGCGGGTCACCTTTCGAGAGTGGCTTATCGATTGTAAGACGGAAAAGAAAAAGTCTACGAGTGAAGGACGAGGAATAACGAACGAAGAAAAGGAAGGGAAAAAACGAATTAATTATTTGGGCGATTGGGACCATCTGTCACGATCGGACAATACATACGTGAATTTATATACACTCGTGTGGATTAACGTATATCGCACTTACGTACGTGCACACATACACACGGATACACCATGCTACCAAAGAACACAAAATATTAACTGAATAAGAGGAGTTTGAAAAAATGTAGGCGGTAGATCGAATCGTTGAACTGAATTTTTTTTTTCTCGATTAAACGTCGTAGTTGTTCGCCACTTTTATTCCGCTCGGGGCAGAAGCGCGATGACGGAGATGTTGCAGTGCAGGAAAAAAATTATTGTCTTTTTTTTTTACTCGTTTCAACGTTCGTCGAGATTTGCGATGATTTTCATAACATCGAAAGGCAAATCTTGTCGACGAATTCACGCGTTAATTTTATTCTTTCGTTATATTTGTTTCTGTAAATAGTTTTTACGTCGAAGGAGTGCATATAATAATAGTAATAATAATAATAATAATAATAATAATAATAATAATAACAATAATAACAATAATGATACTAATAACACTAATAATAATAATAACAATAGAAATATGTATATATGGGGCTTTCCACGCTGACTCGAGCGCCAAATCGTTGCACACTTTTGACGACCCCCTCAAAGTGTCATTAAAGTCCACACACCTGCCAGGTTTTTTTTTTGACAATCCGGTTTCGTCCAAAAGAAATGCGGGTACATTTTATCACGATAACGTTTCATGCGTTTCACGTGCTATTCAATTGCCCTCGGCCATTCCGGCAATGATACGAAAAAAAAAATGCGGAAAGGCAAACCACGTGTTCCACATATTGATAAAAAAAAAATATTGGGCTCGGAAAATGTTGAGTGGCCTAAATGAAGCAAATAAAGTTATAAGGGTTTAATTTTCGTTCAGAGGACTAGACCGGATTTTGCTGCAACATATGGGGACTTTTTTTTATCAACTTCCGGCCGTTTTAGATGAATCAATCGATTGCGAAAAA
>OX632363.1:16424079-16466579 GCA_951751655.1 Ophion costatus | reverse complement strand
CTTTGAGGATGCCTTGCCTGTAAATGTAACACGCGTTGAATGAAACAAACAAACAAAACAAATCTTATTACCTTGTAAATGTTTTACCAAATATAATCGATTATTCAACTTAATGAAAAATGAGTGTATTATTGAATCGCATGTTTAGTGACTTAAAACAGCTATCAACTAATGTAATCTTGACCCGCAAAGATGATTTTTTTTAACCGTTGTACTTTCGTATTAAGGTGTTTAATGTTTAATATCATTTTTTCACTGTTTCCACTCGTTGGAAGCGTAATTACGAATCGGCTTGATTTTCCCATTCCTGCACTGTGAATGTTCGGTCAGCTTACCCATAGATAACTCACTTGGATAACTGCGGCGGGATTTTTGACATTTCTAATCCACTTATAAAAAAATGAACAGAGGCTGGCTGTGCATGGTAAATTTTTCGTAACGGGTCATTTTACTGTAACTGAATTACTGAACAGATGCTCCAAATACTTTTCCGATCGATCGGTATTGTAGTTTACTATGTTGGCGAACCGATAACTGGTGACGTGATCGTTTTGATATTTCGTACGGACGATTACCAATGAAAAAGTGCGCACCGGTAGGAAATATTACAATTGCCTTATGAGGTAAAAAGCATAGGCTTCATGGTAAACTTCGCATTTGCCAATCGTTGTTCGGTAACAGATTACTCAATGAAGCGTATGCTACAATGCGTTGAAAATTCCCATAAATTTGCGGATAAAAGTAAGAGTTTGCGAGTCTGAAAATCAGGGCGGTTCAAGGTGGTTATTGCCTTATATACTCCCAACATGGGTATATTCATCGTGTCTCTTCGATAGGTATGACAAAAAAATCAAACAAAACGGGCGATGTTCGTATTATGTCTATACCGGTAATCGTATCGAACGAAAAAGAAAGTTCGTATGTTCTCTCGGGAGATCACGATCTTGTTTGGGATTGCGAAAGTTCTCGCGAGCTCTTGCGGCTTTACACACGACTTTGAGTTCTGCACGCGATTATCCGCTCCGTCCCAATGTACGTACATATATATACATTCCTACGTATACGAGAGAAGATCTCGTATTAAAATAGTCTTGGAGACCGTGACCCTCGTTGTTTGAAAAAATGGCTCACAATTTGAGATAAAAGATCATTCAACATAGTTCAGTGTCATTAACTGATAAATGCCTTTTTCAAAAGCACAAAAACATCTCGCGACCGGTTTTGTGGGTTGAAGCTGTGTTGTAGCGTAATTCATGGATATCAAAGTTTTTTTTCAACTCTGCTGAGAAAAAGTTAAGTTTTTGTTTGAATTATATATAGACGTAGATATGAACGCCACGATGCGATCATTCACTCGATAATGTGCATCATGAGCACGATTGAACATTGATAAAATCGATAGTTTTCTATCACTTGTACATTATATCTGTACGTGCAGGGGAGATATCGTTAGAACGGCAATCGTAAGGGAGAAGAGAGACCGCAAATGAGCGTACCATGACGAGATCTGATGCCGCGGCAATGCGCGCCGTGGAATCTCCGAGCGATCGAATGATTATTGCCAAGTGAAAAGCAAAGTGATTTATTTTCCCGAGACTACACACACGTACGGGCACACACACGCGCGTGCGCGCACACACACACACATACACATTTTCTAGTCGGACGATGATCGCAATGGATGGATGATATCCAGTATGGAAGATACAGGAAGTCTAAGTGTATGTTCGTATAATAAACTGTGCAAAGATGAAAACTGCGAACTCGCGATAACAACTGAACAAGTCGGCGATTCTTTCGCTACTTTTATGCTACGTATGGAGACTTTTATGCTACGTATATTTTATGCTTCCGCATTTTCGCAGCTTTGACACTTTTCTCGTTCCAATTGACTGCGATAGAGGCGTTGGCGCCAGCGATACTATTTTAATGTAGGCACAGTTCCGATCGAAGAAATTTATCCCTCAAGGTATTCTTTTCAGAAACTCGAATATTAAACAATTAACTGATTTTCGTCTATAAACAAGTAAAAATACGTCCCAGTATACTGGTAAAATTTCAAGCCAAGTTACCGAACTCTGAACAAAAAATTACGACTCGAAAATTCGTCTCATTTATAAGGCGCTTTATGGATATGGCACGCTGGACACATTTCTATCTAATAATTTATACACCAAATAGCTCTAGATGCCTGATACAAACTGCTCGAGCGTGTAAAAAATCTAAACACTCCGTAACGGCAATAAAAACAGAGGGTGGCCGAATGTTGAAGGCAATTTTTAATGATAAAACTTAGCAAAAAGTGAATAGAAAATAAATTTTCGTGGCCGCGACTTTTCAGAGAAAATGTGAAAACATTTAAATCCTCTAAATATATTTATATTTAGGGGTGTCACAAAAGTAACGGTACGGCTGAATATTGCCACAGGTAAGACAATTTCCCAAAATGTTGAGGTTGTTCGTGAAGTAACTTTTCATGCGGAATTCAATGGTGACCTTGGTTTTGACCTTGGCGATGTCCCTCAAAGTTACTTCAAGGTCAACTTTTGCTTTTCCAATAGGAACCCCCTTTTTTGACATCGGCAATCGAGAGAGCGGCAAATTCGACGTACAGATATGTACTGAAGTCATCGGTCGAATTTGGCCTTGAAGGTCATTGTAGGGTTAATTCAACTTAAACACAGTATGAACACCTCTGAGAACAGAAGCTTTTTAAATTATTTCGTTACGACCAAAGACATCAATTTTAATAAGTTAGTCAAGCTCGTTAGGTAATGATCGGTATTGTTGTAGGTGAAAAGCAATTTTTGGAGCTCTTGGATCGATCTGTTAAGTCTATTTTCGTCAATAGGGTTACGGCTTAGTTGTCGCTGTACCCTGATTCGTCTTTTTTCAGCCATTTTTTGTTTTAATTCATCTGCGTATTTTTATGTGACGACTCTAACGGGGGTGTCCGGCGTGGCCTCCCCCGCTGCGTTTTGGACAAGTTGGGTGAAGTATTCGGTAGCTTCTTCTATGTCGGTGGTTTTCTCAACGGAACTTTTATATCAATTCTGCTGTCGATTGAATCTTGAAACGCGGACCAGTTCGTCTGTTTTGTTGTGTAGTGACGAACGTTATTCGATATTGACTATTTCACTGCTTAGGGTTAGCATTACTGGCGTGTGATCAGAGGACAGGTCAAGGCTGGTTTCTATATTTATGTATTTTTTGCCTATGCCTTTGATTTTGAAGAAGTCTAGTAGATCAGGGATCTTGGACCTGTCCGTTGACCAGTAGGTAGGTTTTCCTGCTGAGGTTTGATCACAGCTTGACGACGTCATGGCTTTGAGCAATTCGCGGCCACTGGTTGTTGTTAGCCTTCAATCCCAGAACGTATGCTTAACGTTGAAGTCGCCTACGCCAATAAATCGTGGCTCTAGCCTCTGTAACAAGACTTTGAATTCGTCGCTTTTGATAATATGTCTCGGGGGGCAATACACCGCTGCTGCCACTAGAGGCCCGAACCTTACGTCCTCAATGACTATGCTCGTCGCTTGCAAATGTTCCTTGTCAAATGTGGGGAGTTCGTGGTGTTTTATACATTTTTTTGCAAAGATTGCTGCTCCTCCGTGAGCCGTACCATCAGGATGTACTGTACATAGTGCTGAAGAAGTTGTAGCCATGTATTTTGATGTAGCTCCTGTCAGTAAAGCGGGTTTCAGCTATCAGCATGATATCGATATTGTGTACATTTAAGAATACTGCCAACTCTTGGCGGTGCTGGGCCAGACCATTAGCGTTCCATAGTGCAATTCGGTAAGAACTGAATTATTTCTCGGCAAACTTGGTCAACACGGTTGTCAATAATTTGAGCATAGTATTTAGTAGTTCGTTTTGCTGTGATAGTGCTAGTTTTAATTTAATGAAAGATCTGGCTACAATTTTTAGTATTTGCGTATTGTCGGAATTGTTGTTTGGGCACGTGCTAGCTCCAACTGCTCTGGCGTAGCTCAGGTTGTTTGTACTGTTATCCATTATTCCGGTGTTATTGTTTGGAATATTTGAAGCAGGTCGCTCTACGCCTGGGAGATTTCCTTGCCTACTTCCTGACCTGTGCCACTGGGGTTTTTGTGCAGAAGAATTCCTTTTCGCGAGTATGTTCTGATATACACAACAGCTGTTATTATTTGCCGGGTGGTCCCATTCGCAAAGAACACATTTCGCAGGTGTCGCTTTGGGTTTGTTACAGGACGAGGTGTTGTGCTCTTGGCCGCATTCAACGCACCTGAATTGTCTGCAACAGTAAGTTTCGTGTGCCCTTACCGCTGGCATCTATTGGACCGGACTAGAGAAAACTTTTTTTAGGGGATTCTATCTCGATTTTAGCGCTTAACAATAAATCAACCTTGTAGCGGTTCTTTGGTTCTACCATTACGTATGTTACGTTACGCACCTCATGGTCATGAGCTTCAATGGCACCTTTTATATCCTCTAGGGAGGTCGAGGGTCGACCCTGTACGCTTGTTGTTGTTTCACTTGGTAGGTGTCATACGATGCGTTCGCCTCATTAAGAATGTAAACAATTTTTCGGTACGTTTTAGCGTGTTTAGGCATTATTTTTAATTTTCCGTCGGTATTTATAGTTTTCTCGGAATTTATCGCGCGGCATTTCTTCAAGTCAGTGATAGATTTCACATCTGGGATAAATATAGGCGGAGGTTTCGGAAGTCTCGCTATTTCTTCACGCCTGAGGTTGTCGTCATCGCTTGTGATGTGATTGTCGCGCTGTGTATCATTTTCATTAGTGAGAGGTGTAAATCTGTTACGATTACGAATTTGAAATACTTCTTCTTCACTTTCCGACATGCTGTGAGTTCTGCGACGTTTTTTGGATGGGACAACTGACCACGTAGGAGATTCGCTTCCCTGGCTCGGTGCAGCGTTACCTGATAAGACAATACTTTTAGGGCTCTCGTTTACGCGCGATGGTATGGTTTTCGAAGAATTGTTTGCAGTAGCTCCGCATTGGGGGGAGCGACTATCCTCCGTGTAAACGGAGAATCATCTGGCGGCTGGACGCTAGATGGATCGGGATCTACATCCGTAATTTGTTCACCAACTCCTTTACTCGTATTATTTCCGCCGCTGCGGTCGTGTAGTAGATGGAATCACTTTATTGCATGATTGTATTGTTCGAAATACACTGAGGCTTGATAACACTTTGATCGTATGTAAACACGATAGGTCGCTCGGAAACACGTCCGATCGTCGCAGTGGCTCGAGCCGGACTCCCATCCACTAAATATGCGGAAAACTTTATATTCCAGCTATCGTTGGATATGATAATTGATTGTGACTTATTTTCCGTCAAGCGCCATTGTTATTTAATCAAGGATTCGTGAAGGCCACCCTCATGCACCCACACAATACGGCCCTCCACAAAAGGAATACCTTAAAGAGACTACACTGAGAAAACAGTTTATTTATAATAAAGAAATACATTTAGTTGGCACTTTTATTTAAATCAATCAAGACGTCAAATAACGAGTTGAAATTGTGATATGATACAGTACAAAGGAGTGGATATTTGGTCACAATTAATATATTTAGATTTGGGGCTGTTAACGTATAGTTTCCACGACTATCATGTGCTCAATGCAAATGAACATGTCACAACAATGAACTGATCTTCATTCAAAACGACTATCCCGGCCGCATTTGAGCCAACAGTCACACGATTGACGCAATGACTTCTCTATTTAACGCAAGTAAATATTTATTAACTATTAATGAATCTGTGTTTGAGATGTTGTCCCAGTAGTTCTTTGATATAACAATTGTACACTCATCATCAAATGAATATTCGGTAATAATTTTTAAATCTTCAGTTGATTCAAATATAGCCCTGTTAATAGTGAGCAAATAACTGCTAAAAACCTGTACTTCAGATATGTATCGTACATTTGGCAAGACCGTTTATTTTGTACACTACCGTGGCCCTTTGTCGCACAAGCTCATTCGTGCGCAGACGCGCCGTAGATACAACCGAGGTACGCTGGACTGTGCGTGACCGCATGTCCACTTACCTAGACGATGTCAGTTTGTGACCGTGAAAACGTAAATTTATTCTCTGCGCCGGTGGCATCAATAAACGATTTGCTTGTTTTGTGGAATCTGCCAAATCTTTAGGAAACTTTCGTAAGTGTATCCAGAGAATATTAAATTATGCATTAGAGCAGGGGTGTCCAAGACGTTGACCGCGGGACCAGTCAACCGCCTATTTTCCATGAGAGTCGTTCCGGACTCTACGACGTATTGATGCTACCATCTTTGTTGTCCTCCGATTGACGGACGAATTGAGGCCAACGAGTTGTTCTCTACAAGTAGCAAGGAATAACTCTCATTTTCTATGGGAGTTGTTCCGTGTACACTTGCCCACTAGCACTATAGTGCCATATCGATTCAACTGCACATTCATCTGCCGACAGTCAATGAATTACTTTCTTCAAATAATCATTTGGTAACTAGGTACACGAATCTTGATTTGTGCGAATATAAAATATCATCCACCTAACTATCCTTTACATCTGGGACAACTTTTCCACCCGTCTTATTGAATAAACGCCTTAGATGTAGGAAACAAGTATATAGTATATGAATGCAAAGCATTCGGTTAAACCGACTGTATATCTAATGGCTGTTGAGAACGGGTATGTTCCATTAAAGTACCCATTTCTTTACTATTACCAAATCTTTATCTGTGACAATTCTTTACCATTTTTAATAGCATACATATCCTGGTACATAAAAATATTTTGTTTTCTTAGGGTCGGGAGTTTTTGAATATCAAAAACGGGCTTACGGTTAGTTTTCATAACAAAGCCATCAATAAATATAAAACCCTTTCCTTTTTAGGGGTATTAATTATAAGATTTTGAAATAAAAACATTTCTCGATATTTATTCCCAGGCCAATAATATTGATGGTTCAACGTAATGTGGCGGCCATGTCAAATCCGTGTCTACCACGATTTCAGTCAAATGGATAAACATTTTGGGCAACCTCAGGGATTTGTCATCTTCTTGAGCTTTTTTTACTTAATTATACTTGAGAAATCGAAATCGAAAACAAAAATAAGGAAAGGGCATTGAGGTAACGAAAAAATTTACAAAGTTCATGTTAGGTACCTATTTGTTATTATAAAATTGTAAAGTCAATTTTCAAATTAGATGCCAGACATATTAATGTGTCATAGTATTTTTGCAACTTTTCAAAATCAATTTCAAGTTAATGTCTCCTACGGTTTTTGAGACATCGGTGTAAAAGCAGATTTGACATAGTTGGCGTTATTACGTTAGACGATCAACAATTATCGCCATATTTCTGGCTAGGAATTGATCTTGAGACAGTTCCTTATTTTTCTGTGATGCAGTGAGTGACCATAACAAATAAATGGTATACTTATGAGCGGCCTTATTATGAATAATTAGATGCCAGTCAGTCTTTGAAACTCCAAACATCCCTTAGTCCCCTCAAGTATTGAAATCTAGATTCGTGAAGAATACAATTTTCCTACGTAAAATGGATTTCCAAAAAACCCGAAGACAAGCCGGGAACTCGACGTCACGAGTCAAGAACTTCAAAAAGCACGAAAAAGATATAGTTCGAAAAACGTAAATAGTATTATAAATGCACTGATCTCATAGGCAGAAAAATTCCTCAATATTAAACACTTCGGCGATAATCGTATTCTCTATGACCAATGATAAGAGGGGGTACCACTTCCGGCTGAAACAAAGACAGTGCGTCAACACATTTAACATTTGTCAATTGGAAGAAAAGTTTATAAAAGCGACGCACACACGTATTTGACCCGAATGTGTGCAACGCGAAGGCAGTAATTTACGCGCACACCGACGAAAAATTAAATAAAGTTGCGAAGGTGAGAAAATGAAGGAGTAGCCGAGTGTGGTCGAGTAATACCCGTGGCGAGTGCTCGTATACTGATATTGCAAAAGTTTCACCGCGAAACTGTGTATTTTGTTGGAAAGAATAGTGCTTTTTACAACTCGTGAAACGTGCTCGATTGTTACTTAATACATTGTCCTTCTTTCATAACCACATTATCATATATAACTATCTACGTGCTGATATAGCAGTGAGTGTGACTTTATGGAGAAACACATTCACGCGTGATGACCGATAGTGAGAGACGTGTTATGGGTGTGCGGTTGCGGTAATCTCCAATGTCAAGCAAATTTCAGCCGATGCGGTATTTGGATGCCCACCGACCACTGAGTACCCGGCAGTTTATACTGACTCTTCGATACCCACACAACTGAAAGCCACGAAACACCGAAAGAGAGAGAGAGAAAGAGAGAGAGAGAGAGAGAGAGAGAGAGAGAGAGAGAGAGAGAGAGAGAGAGAGAGAGAGAGAGAGAGAGAGAGAGAGAGAGAGAGAGAGAGAGAGAGAGAGAGAGACAGACAGAGAGAGAGAGAGAAAGAGAGAGATGGCGTCGTAAAAGACGTACACAACAAGTACGTACATATGTAAAGATACAGAATACAGCTAACGAATAATTCACCTAATTCCGGACAAAGTTGCGTCGAATGAAAAGCTTATGAGCATCTTCATGGCTTGAGCGAGCCTCGCGTACGACACCGTATTCGAGTAACCATAAAAAAGGACGAGCCCATCGCAAAGTCGAAGTTGACAGAATCGGAATAGACGGAAGCGACCTTCGCAGCCTATTACGTGAATTTAAGTAGAAATAATTGAGCTTGGTCAGCCAAGCGAGGAACTTGAGCCTGCGGGCGATGAACGGTCTGGAGCATGCAATGAAAAAGGGAGATGCAAGAGGGAAAAAAAACGAAGCTCGTACGTATATAGCACAGAGCACGAGACCTCTTAAGCCATGGCGTGACGTTCCTTCTATCGGCGTGCCACCTCCGGGTGAATTATCGTCGCTTATTAAGCCCTACGTTCTAGGAAAGGACCTCGGGGTTATGTACTTAAACTCTCTCTCTCTCTCTCTTCCCTCTCTCCCCCGCCCTCCCCCCTCTGTTCCCCCCGAGGTTTTCGTCTCCACTTTGTACTGCATTTCTGCGCTGGAGCGTTCGTGGATCGTGCACTCGTCCGCCCGAGTACACCGGCTACGGGACCGAGAGTATTCCGAGAGAGTCCTCGTATACACTGCAATTTCTTATACTTCCCCCCCTTAACCTCTCTCGCGCGTTCTCCTTCTATCGTACATCGAAGTTCTACCACAGGCGACCTATACACCCACACACCCACATTCTCTCACACGCGCACCCAAACACACACACACACACACACACACACACACACACACACACACACACACACACACACACACACACACCCACACACACACACACACACACACACACACACACACACACACACACACACACACACACACACACACACACACACACACACACATGTTCGGATGTGTAACCGCGAAACGAACACCTTTATAAACAGCCTCCTCCATCGGGCGTGCATCCTCTGAAGCTCGTGCACAACCACTCTATGGCTGCACTTATTTCACAGGACCATAAACGTGCAAAAAATGCTTCGACGCTGGTGCAGGGGTTTCTAACAAAAAAATAATGAACGGGAGTCACGTTCGTAAAAGGCACGACGCCTTGCGTATCTATTACTCTATTAAAGTCATGAATCACGGCTTAAAAAGTAATCAACTTTTTCGTATCGAATATAAGTTTTATTATTTACTGCTTTAAAGAAAATCGGAAACATCAGAATTCTGTTCCGAATCAAATGTCCTTTCGTTACCGGATTGATCTTCATTGCCCGCATTTCCGCAAACTCCCGACGTTTCTGCATAATATGGAATTGGTATATAGACCAGAGGAGGCAAAATTATGTACTAAGATGTACAGATGTATATACAAATATATCATACTTAGTAACACGAAACATGTATCGCAGGAGAAAAGCTAAGGAATCCTCCCCGACCTTCACGCATAAGTTCGGCCGTGTTTCTGGCCACAAGCAACTCAGCAGACCAGACGCAACAAAATAACCGCGAGATGCCTGGTGCGAGAGCATGTCATCCTGTCTTTTATTTTCCTGTGCTGCTCTTCTTGTTATATATATATATATATATATATGTATAACGATATATATATATATATATATATATATATATATATATATATATATATATATATATATATATATATATATATATACATACATATGTTCTATATATAAAGTATACGGAGTTCTGTGGAGAGGATGTTATGCTGGGATGCAGTGTTATGGTCGGTATGCAAGTATATATATCGAAGCATGTTATAGCAGAGGGGCCTAGCGCACACAATATTAATATGTGCAGCAAAAGGGTACAGTCCTTTTACGTGCAAGCAATCGATGTATATATATATATATATATGTATATCTATATATATGCACACACACACAGTGCAAGAACATGAACTATATATATGCATACAGACACACGTGCAAGAACATGAAGGAACTGGACGGAGACCCTTGGGCGGGGTGATCCAAGCTCACCAAGCATTGTACAGTTAGAATTTGCGAAGAGCATAATGAGAGGAACGTGCTGGCCTCTGGCCTTCAATATACACTATAGCGGGAGCTCGAGGTCTTTCCTCCATGTGTCCCTCACAGTGTTGTACCCTCTGAGCGTATACACTCGCGACGAACAAATAATACGATATGACATTGATTATGCAAACGGATATCGGGAAACTCTGTTGATTTATGTTGCCAATAATTTTCAATCTCATAGTAGTTATCTGGCTGTCGTGGGGGTTTACGGTTTCATTTTGGATTTGTTATAACGATGACAGCTACATAAAAAATGTGCATACTAGGGTGGCACAATTTTGAGCTCCATTTTTTTCATTTTTTTCACCATCCAATTATCTTCTTTGAAGAAAAAAATTGTCACGACAGCTGCGAGCGATCGAAAAATATTTAGAGATCACTCAACCCTTCCTAAAATTCAAATTTTGATTAAAAAATAAGTTTTTTTTCGTCTATTTCTCACTTATGACTTTTACGCTTTATCATTTTTTAATTAACCTCGCGAAAGCTCTAGCTGGCCAATGAATATTTAGTAGTCGCTCAAGAGCTTCTAAATTTCCAATTTTCGCCAGTTTTTTTGGTTACTGTTCTCACTTATAAATTTAACGCTTTGTAAAATTTTCAAAACGATTAATGCTTTTTTTTCGAGAAACAGATTTTGTCAACGGTGCCTCACACTTCTAACCCAAGAATTGTATTTTGCGTCTCTTCCGATAGATCAAGTTGTAGTTTCCCCCTATCATGCCCGAATTACCACACGCTTTAAAGCCATCCAGAGATTCTTTTGTTCTCCACGGATGGCATCTCGTCGTTCATTCTTCTTTCGTGTGTCGAAAGAGCCACACGCATTAGAAATCAATCTACGATTAATATCATAAAGATGAGTGATTACGACGAATACTCAAGAAAAGGAAAAGGAAAAAATCATCTGGGAAAGAGGATTGCTAAATTAGAACATCAACTCGCAAGCGGAAGTCATCGGAATAAGCACAAAAGTAAGTATCACGGCGATCGAGAGGATGTGACGTGTGCATCAAGATGGTGGAAAATCGTGACAAATATCCTTCGTCACAAGCCATCCCTGTAGGCTCTAACCTACAGGGAAAGGGTTATTACCCGGCAATAATACGAACTTATGGTTGTTCGTTCGCTTTAATTGGCTCTAACCATTAAAGCGAGTACGTTAGACGTACTTCCGAAACTGCGACACCAACACGATTATTGTCTTGGGTATTAGGACGCCGCCACAACTCTGTCTCATCTGAGGACGAACCTCGTCATACTAGACGACGTCGCAATTCAGAGAAAAGTTCGGAAAATCGATCGAGCGATTTCAATCTTATTGAATTCTCGGTAAACGATGGTCATAACGATTGTCCTCAAAAGTCACCGAGTCTTATCGATGACACTTCGACAAATGAAGATCAACCTGATGTTATACATCGGGAGACCGCAACTATCGCACGGTCCACTCACCCCACAGAACCAAACATTATCAATTCTCCGATCACTGAAGATTTGTTAATTAGGGAACCCACCCTTCCGGAGTCCGAACCTACCATCGATCCACACATCCTCGAGGTTATGGGTAAACGCATTCTAGAGGATCGTGTACTAGACGAGCCAATCTCTACCGAGATGTTAGTACGTTGGGAAGAAATTCTTAAAAAAGGACTCCCCTCAGAAGAGAAGGCTAAAATCATTAAGAAATACCCGCCACCTAAAAACGCAACATGCATCGACCCACCCTCCGTCAATCCAGAAGTTGTAGCCGCTTTATCGGAAACAATTTTAAAAAGAGACGAGAGAATCATTTTAAAACAATCAAAAATCGCAGCCTGTCTAGCAGCCATAGGGAAAATGTTTCGGAATGTCCTCGTCAGTAAACACGAAAGACTCGGTTTATTGGAAAGCCTGAGTGACGTTGGGAGACTCCTTACGGACGTTCAGCATGATGAATCTGCGATCCGAAAAAACCTGATTTTATCGAGTTCAAAAACGTCCTTTAAGGATGTCTTGATCACATCAACACCAGATGTCTTTCTATTCGGGAAAGATCTCGAGGAAAAAGTGAAGGCAGCAAAAGCCTTAACTAACGCATCTCGAGATCTGAAAACACCACGAACTACGATCTCATCGAAGATATCAAAAAACGCCAAAACCCCGCCTCGTCGACCCGCGGGGAAGTATTACCAAAGATTGACGGGAGCGAGCGGGACGAAATACCCACAGGTATCAAAGAATCTGAACACGCTTTCCAGACAAAGTGACTACCGTCAACGGGACACCTTCACCCAAAAAATAGACAGATGCTCGAATCGAAAACGTTAGCAACGGTGAGCAAAATAGGCGGTCGACTTCGCCTTTTTACACAAGAATGGGAATCAATTACGTCGGATACACGAATCCTTGCCTGGGTTAAAGGATATGAAATTCCCTTTTTTAAGAAGCCTCATCAATCGACAATCCCAGTAGGTCGACCGTTTTCAGGAAACGAAGCTGCGACGATTAAACAACTAGTAGGGGAGTTACTTAAAAAAGGCGCCATTGAAGCGTGTCAGCCTAACCCCGATCAATTTGTGTCGGATATTTTCACGGATCCAAAAGCTGACGGGAGCCATCGATTGGTACTTAACCTTACAAAATTGAACGGGTTTATAAGAACCGAACACTTTAAATTAGAAGACCGAAGAACAGCTATAAATCTGATAAGAGAATTGTATTTTTTGGCTACGATTGATCTCAAAGACGCCTATTATGCTATCCCTATAGCCAAATCGGACAGAAAAATGTTAAGGTTTCAATTTAATGGGACACTGTTTCAATTCACTTGCCTACCTTTCGGTTTATCGACTGCGCACTATGTTTTCACGAAAGTTTTGAAACCAATAATTGCGCATTTAAGAGAGAGAGGATTTATGTCGGTCATTTATCTTGATGATTTATTACTCATAGGGCGATCCTCCGAGTTGTGCCGGGAAAATATCCGAGAATCAATCTCAATCATCCAAAGGTTGGGCTTCATAGTTAATTTCAAAAAATCCCAAACTACACCCTCGATGAGATGCAAATACTTAGGTTTTAGGTTTGATACAAAAAATATGCTTCTAGAATTGCCTCAAGACAAAAAAGAAGAAGTAGAACGGATGGTCCATGAATTTCAGACAACAAACAAATGTAAGATTAGAGATTTTCCCAAAGTCATTGGTACATTAGTCGCGTGCTGCCCTGCGGTTCCTTACGGTTTTGCTCACACAAAATTTCTTGAAAGAGCTCGCTACTTAGCTCTACAACAAAGCTTCGATATGAAAATGTTTCGATATGAAAATGAAAATAAACCCAGAAATAAGAGAAGATTTTTATTGGTGGGAAAGCGCGATTCAAAAAGCTAAAACTTCAATACGACCGCCAAGGTATTGTTTGGAAATTCGGAGTGATGCGTCAATGTCTGGATGGGGAGCAGTGTGTGGAGACAAAAGGACCTTCGGTTTTCGGAGCTGTCGCGAACGGGAATCACATATTAATATTTTCGAATTAATGGCCGCATTTTTTGGTTTGAAATGCTTTGCAAGCAACCTTCAAAAATGTGATATCCTATTGAGACTGGATAACACAACGGCTATTGCTTATATTAACCGGATGGGTGGAACACGGGTCAAGACTTTATGCGAGCTAGCAAGGTCAATATGGGATTGGTGCGAGCAAAAACAATTAAATCTAGTTGCATCATTCATCGGCACAAAAGAGAATATTGAGGCAGACTTTGAATCTAGACGATTAGAAAAAGAGACCGAATACAGTCCCGCCGATTCGGCTTTTGATAAAATTGTTAATACGCTAGGAAGACCCGACATTGACCTTTTTGCGTCTCGTTTTAATACCAAATGCTCCAATTCCGTCTCCTGGTACCGCGATCCAGATTCTATGGCGGTTGATGCTTTTACAACAGTATGGTCAAACTCACTCTTGGGTATGCGTTTCCACCTTATGCAATAATTCCGCGAGTCCTAAGAAAAATTGAAGATGAAGAGGCAACGGTGATTGTTGTTGTACCAAGGTGGCCGACACAACCGTGGTATCCACTATTTCGGACCTTATTGGACCAACCACCGATAGTGTTTCGACCAGATAAAAACCTGCTCTTATCCTCGGACAGGCAGCCTCACCCACTTTGGCGAGACCTTACCCTGGAGGTAGGGATATTATCAGGGAGGCATTCCGACTCAAAAATATTCCCGAAGAATCGCTGGAACTCATGACAGCTTCGCTACGCCCAACGTCGATAAAACAATATAATAGTGCCTTGAAGAAATGGTGGAATTTTTGCATGAAGCTTGGAATCAGCTTATATAGACCTTCGATACAAGAGATCATCTCGCTATTCACCCAGGAGTTCGACAAAGGAGCTTCTTATGGATCCCTTAACACCTTAAGATCGGCGATCTCATTAGTCGTCGGCCAGCACGTGGGCCAAGACTCAAACATTAAACGCCTTTTCAAGGGAATTTTCGAGCTTCGTCCATCAAAACCAAGATACGATGAAACTTGGGATCCAAAGACAGTGCTAGATTATTTAAACTCTTTAGGAAAAAATGATCAACTATCCTTATCCACCTTGGCTGCAAAACCCGTCACGCTTTTAGCTCTCACTACTACCCAACGGATTCAGACGCTATCACTGATAAAGTTGCAATTTATTGATAGACGACTAGAAGGAATACAAATCAAAATACCAGACACAATCAAAACATCTGGACGAAATAGAACGCAACCACTTTTAATATTACCGACATATCTAAAAAACGAAGAGATTTGTGTAGTAAAGACCCTTGAAGTATATATAGAAAGAACAAAAATAATACGGAAACAGGAGGAGTCCCTATTTATCGCAGTGAAAAGACCTTACCGTAAGGTATCCTCTCAAACATTAGCAAGATGGATAAAACAGATGCTCGCAGACAGCGGTATCGATACAAAAGTTTTCTCGGCCCATAGTACCCGCCACGCATCATCATCGGCCGCAAAGAGAAAAGGCGTTGGAATTGATAGTATTAGAAAAGCAGCAGGGTGGACAAATAATTCAAAAAGATTTGGACGTTTCTATGAGCGTCCAATCGTTTCAGAGACAGCTACACTCGCAAAAGCTATTATGAGAAGTTAAAAAAAAAAAAAACACACCTTTCCCTTTTCACTGTTGAAGGTTGGACCCTCGTTCTCTCTTATATAAGCGAGAGACTTTGTTTTATGTTTATAAGAATGACAGAAATGCATACATTAATGAGTTCTATAACGGAGTTATAGTTGCCGTTTGTATCTTTAAACATCTACAACTTGATCTATCGGAAGAGACGCAAAATACAATTATACGATTAAACGAACTCACCTGGAAGTGAAGTTCGATCATAATTGTATGAAGCGTCTCTTCCGATAGATCACAACCCTCCCAAAGTTTTTTCAGCTAACAAACAAAACCCATATCGTTGTAACGATATTTCCCTTTACTACGGCAACACTTTCAAGGAATGAACGACGAGATGCCATCCGTGGAGAACAAAAGAATCTCTGGATGGCTTTAAAGCGTGTGGTAATTCGGGCATGATAGGGGGAAACTACAACTTGATCTATCGGAAGAGACGCTTCATACAATTACGATCGAACTTCACTTCCAGGTGAGTTCGTTTAATCGTATAATTATAATCTTTGTTCTCACAAAATAATTCTTCAAAGCTTTTGTCAGCGGCTTTCCGCGCATAATCGCAATGCGTTCCACAGTTGGTCTCGTTAGTCAAACTGCGGATCAATCGTAGTTGTACTCATTGACGCGTGACGTCATAATAGAATAATACGTATAATAATACATAACACATATCGTTCGATTGGTGTTTGGGATAAATTATTATAATAAATTATTCAGTAAATGTAACACTTTACTATTTATTGTCTTTTTATCCTACAAGGAATTACAGTGCATGCGCGATTTATTTTTTGGCGGAAATTCTGTATTTCGAAAACCTTGAGCGAAATAAGAAACAAATAGAGCTCAACATTAGCCCACCCTAGTGCATACTGTATACGGATGGAACGTTTTAAAACATCGACCCACAAAATTTGGAATGCGGAACGGAACATTTCTTTGTAAGTCTTTCGCGAAAGGTAAAAACATATTATTTGAATTGTTATGGTTAATTTTTTTCGAAAAATTGCAGGGAATTGCCATGAAAAGGTGCTAATTTTTCGATCGGGAATGAATTACACTGTGATTTTTTTATAGTGGGAATTGGGGCTAGAGAAGACTTGTTCAGCAGCAACGTGTGCTGCGAGATGCCAGAACTCGAAGACTTTCGAGGCCCCGAGAAACGAGTAAACTCGACGTTGCGAAAGTTCTGCCAGAAGATAGTGCGTAAAGTCCTTCCAGTTCTTGTCGTCGTAAATCTTGGCCGGAGATAAGAAGAAACGTAACGAGAGGCCTACAAAGGAAAGAGGATGGTCTGCGAGCGGTCTCACGAATGTATATACCTATAATATTATTTATGTGCGTGTGTAGCACTTTTGTATGTCTCTAGTGCCGAGTCCCAACACAAACGAGGACGAAAGTTAATCCCACGGCTCAATGGCTGACTCACTTACTGACTGAGTGACTGACTGTTGTACCATTATAAACCGTCATTGTACGTATGCTCCACTACCGTACCGTGACCATACTCGTAAAACTACGGGTGCAAATAGCAGCAGGTCCTACTAAGCGTACGGGTGATTACGAAATTCCCGTACCCGAGAGACAACGCAACGGGGAATATGGTTCCGACGCGAAACGTTAAAAAAAATTCCAAGCATGTACAGTCTCGATTCAAAAAAAAAGAAAGACGCGAAGAACGTATTAATTCATTATGCATTTTTTTAGCGATATGATATTTCGATTATGTATAATTATTACAATATGCTTGCTCAGTGCAAGTTTGGTTAACCAATGTGGAAAATCGTTGTGAGTAATGCGGATAAACAATTTTTGTACAACGCAGATATACAATGAAAGAAATTGAACGTGTAAAAAATATCGTTTTCTTTATTCTTTCGTTCTTTTCATGTCTTTTCCGTTTACCCGGTACCCGACATTTGTCACTTTGATATTTGCTGGCCAGCGCAGCTGTACATGGAAGAAGACCTTTGTGTATTCCATAAAAAAATACTTCAGAAATATAACTATTGATTATTTAAACGATATTTGGTATTTTTTGCAAATATTCAAATAATATGGTCGACCGTGTGAAATACTCGCAATATTTTGATACGTCGTTGTATTGAATTAGAAGCGCTATGAATTAGTAATTATAAGCGCTATATTTATGAGAACTTCAGCGCAAAGAAGTCGTTTTATCCCCGGAAAAAGATCGGCAATAGGATAAATATTGTCAATTTATCTGCTGCGAAATATTTTAATGAAACTGTACAGTCTTACTGCGTCTTCTCCACGTAAATGTATATCCACCTTTCACACATCCTCAAGAAGATTTGCTTCCGCGTGGAGAAGTTACGAAAATTTTCCACACTTACGAGAAAAATTCGAGATGCGAAGCGATCTATGGGATCCTGGTACGCCTTTCATTTTAAGGCTTGATTCGTTCCTGCTCCATCTATGATGATGGGCAAATTCATCAGAATTCAAAGATCTTCCGGCTGCACAGATCTGGCCAAAAAGTGGAATAAACGTCTCTACATCTGTCACCGCGTTCCAGAAACTAAATAGTTTCTTCGGCCTGACCGAAGTTGGCGATGGAAAAGGTCTTCGCAATGCTTCGACGCTTTTAACGCTTTTTACGGTATATACATTTTTAACGCGTTACCCCCACTTGTAGCGCAAAAAAAGGCCTTTTTCATGAATTTTTTAAAAGAAAACTACAAAACTTTTTTAATCGATCAATATACCATCCTAAAGAACACATCTTGAAGAACTTTCAGTAATTTTTTTATTGAAAAATATTACGTTGTTTAGTGGCAAATGGCCGTCAATGAAATAAAGTTTTTATATACACGGTTTGCGGTGACCAACATTGCGGCGAAGTGGATCATCTGAAAAAAAAATGCGGATGGATTTAGTCAAATATAAGTATAAACTAGTCTTTAATCGAAGGATTTTAAAAAATATTCATTTTTCACAAAATGGCGGACAGTCAAAGTTAATGGTTCGATTTTAACGAAAAAAGCGGCCGTTTTTTGGCTATAAAACGGCCATTTTTTTCGAAAAAAAAATCGAACGATTAAAGACTACATTTTTATGTATTAAATAAGCCTGCAAAATTTCAAGAAGATCGATTCATTAGTGTTCGAGTAATCTTGGTCACCGACTTCAGAAACGCCATTTTGAGAAAAACGCGTTTAAAGTTTCAATTTCCGTTCTTCAATTCATGGATTCTTCTCTTTCAACGCTCATATCTCAGTCAATTTTGTTCGGATCGACTTGAAATTTTCAGGACATATTCTCAGATACTTATACTTAAAAAAATGCAATAAAAAAAATCGATTTTTTCAAAATCGCAAGTGGGGGTAACCCCTTAACGAAGCCTTTGGACCAGGTTTTGAATCTTTATGGCGCTCTTCAGTCGTTTGAGGGTTAGGCATGAACCCGTGTGAGCGTTTTTTCAAGGCAGCCCAAATATTATTTAGTTAGTTAGAAAAAGAATTAAAAAATATTGTTTTATTCAAAAGTTGTAGGTATTTGAACTTAAGAAATGAATTATCAGTGAAAAATTTCGTTATAACTGCTCTTAAACTGCTCATAAAATGAAAAGTTTTCGATTAATCAGAAATTCCGTACGTACTTCTCTGCGAAATGCAATCAGAAACATAACTTTTAAATTTAAAGTAAATCGAGTGAAAATTGTTGAAATTATTTGTCACGCCAATTGGAAAAAGCTGTTTCGAGAAGTTTCGAGTAGTTGGCCATTTCGTACATCGAAAAAATTTGTATTTATTTTCTAACCGCTTTATATTCATACTAAATAGATGTGTAATTAATTTTATGAGTGAATCACATTTTCCTACGAAAAAAATTGTTATATTCCTAAAAAACTGTTGATTTGTTAAATGTATGTGGCTTCCGGATGGAGGCCGTGTTGAACATCAGCGTTGTGCCGACGTTTCCCAAACGTTACAGTCTCCATCATCTGGGCTGAGAGCTCCGATACCGAAGCTGTCTCAGGTATTCGTGCTTATATAGCTGCAGCCATCGTTCAAGATCACTGCACCAGCCAATCCGATGTTTTAATTGATCGGCCGGTCATTAAAAAAATCGAGAGGATGGTGTGCCAAATGGGACTGACGTTGTATCCTCCACCTTTGTGTAGATTGCCCGGATGTTTTCGGATTGCCAGGCCTTCACGGTGTTTCCTGAAAAAATAGCTGTTTGATGGGGCCAGACTTTGGGCTTTATCGAACTGAATGACATGACCAGACTCCATCCAATGTTCAGCCAGAGCTGATTGTGCAATGTGGTCATATTTGATATACCGATGGTGTTCGTTGATCCGTGTAATGATCTTCCTCCCGGTTTATCCTATGTACACTTTATCGCATGAGCAGGGTATCTTGTACACTCCTGGTGCACTTAATGGTGGTTTTTGGTCTTTTGCACTCGATACCATTTGTGCTAGCTTCTTCTGAGGTTTAAAAATGACTTGCACGTTATGTCTTCCATGCACCCTGCCTATGCGATCGGTTATGCCCTGAAGGTATGGCAGGGAGGTTGTTGCTGTTCTTCCGAAATGTCTGCCGTCGACAAATATTATTTTGGTGTCATATGTCGCAAATTCGAAGTTCCGGACAGACGTTCGATGGTCAAGGCTTACTTAAATTTCAAGCCCCTGTTTCTAATTATCGACATGTAACATCAAATTGAGGTTCCATAACTCTAAAAATACCGATTTTGGTTTATTAGTATCATATTGTACTGTTCATTTTTTTGAAATACAACGCTGCATTGAATTCTAACAACTGTAGTTAAATAGTGTAGTAACGGTGTTCGTTTATGCCACCTTAAAGGAGTCTTACTCAAAAAATATGATCTGATTTCAAGGCTTGATTTCTGATTTCAAGGCTAACATAAAACTTCCCGACTAGGGTCCTAAATAAGTTAAGGAAAACAAATGTGTGCTTGCCCAAAGCCGTAAATCAATTGGAACACAGGAAAAGTTATTTGCACGGACAAATCATTTGGCAATTCCTCTGAAAGTTTATGTTTTTTTTCCTTTGCGTCACCATTTAATTTACAAAAGCTTCCTAGATTACGTTAATTGAGTATTTTCCCCGTATGGTACTACTTTCTCTCACCTCTCTGGCACAAACTCAAACCCAACATTTTTAAAGAATGTCCTGTCTTTCGACACTGTTCATCCATTTACCCAATTTTCGACTTCGCGTAATTGCGGCCATGCCGAATCGGCCGGAATAAGTGATAAGTGAGTGAGGGATGACCTATTCCAGTTCCATCATTGTTTTTTTCACCGTCAATGCAGCGTGGGGTTGTTGCAAGCGTTGTTGTGCAACAGGATCACTTTCGGCGTTTTAATGCTTTTGCCAATCTTTTATCAATTAAACTATGATTAAACGCTCCAGCTGCTGGTAACCCTCGGCAGAGCCCGTTTCCTTGCGTTTCAAGAGCTCATAAAGCACTGAGGGGGTGTACGCAAATGGGGGGGGGGGGGGCTTCGTGAGTTGAACAAGATTTGAATTTAAAACTTGAGCGCTATTTTACCACGGACATTTGACAGCTTTCTGTACAAAATGTCAGTTAAGCGGGAAGACCACTGCTCAAAAATGTGCACAGTGGCTTTCCCCCTATCCCACTTTTCGCAAGAAAAATTTGAAAAAAAACATTATTTAAAATAATTCTTGAAAGTACATATATTCAAAAATATGTTGAATAGTCCGGAAGTTGACGAAGTTACAGTCACTTTAGTAAGAACAGGTAGCGTGACCGCTTAGCACCCTCAGCCCTTACAGATGTGGCATCGTTCACAATAGATGAAATGCAGGGTCTTATTATTTTGTAAAATATAATGAAGATGAAGAACGGTCATGTCGCCAGAGAGTAGATACACTTTAATGTAAGTATCAATATTTTAGAAAAAAACTTAACTTTATATCAAGCAACACGGAACAAAAACTTTGAACGCGTTTTTCTCGAAACAACTCTTTTCGACCTTGTCCCAGCAAATGCTCAAAAAGTTATCAACTAATTATCAATTTATTTGAAATTTTTGTAATCGCAGCGACTAAGGGCGTACGTAGCCGAGGTTTAAAATGTTGATAATGACTATTTTGAAAGACTGCTTGAATAAAAAAAGGGCCTTGAAAATAGGAAAAATGTTCAAACTGTCGTCATTTAAGCACCCGTTACGTAACGGAATAAAGGCGGGGGAGGGGGGCGGCGGCTAGGCGTTACACTTCTGGTACGTGGGGGGACGGGGGATAAAAAATTAGGGAATTTGGCGTTAGGTAATTTATGTACGCCCCCCTAACCTCCTCCATACCCCGTCACATTCACAACATGGCTTTGTGACCATGGATAATGCGGTTTGATGTCACTGCTGATGATTCGCCAGGATCGGCCCGTTTTTATGCGTTGAGGGTTGTGAAAATAAATCCATATTTTATTCCCAGTTGCAGTACGCTACAAGAAACTTTTTTTCTGTGCCTCGCAAGCATAGAAATGGTAATGCAATGGTCAAATCGCAATGGCGTTCGCGCTTTGCGCGTGTGGCAGCCATTTTCGTCGTTTCTGTATCATCCCCATGACATGCAAACGGTGGGATATTGTTTACTTGTCAAAACTAAACTGGTCAGCCAATGCTTTAAGTGTTTGATGAGAGTTTTCATCCAGCTGACTTTACAACTCGGCATTTTTCAATGTTTTCGGCGGTCCTGGTCGGTGCTTGTCGTAAAGATAAAAATCACCACATTAGAAATGTCGAAACCAATCTCTACATAAACTTTCGGATGGTGCGGACTGACCGTAAGTCTGTGTAAGCGATAGGTAAGTCTCAGCTACTCTTTTTCTTATGTCAAGTAGTGCATAAGTATTCAACGGACAAACAACTTGGCGCGGTTCATTATTTACTTGCTCGTTCGAGGTACGTTTCTTAAATAAATGTGACGTAGTTTGGCTGGAAGTTTGTGGTGAGGACCAACATTCAAGGTAACATTAGCGACATCTGTTCGTACGAATGTACAAAACATCTAGAGGCATCTATAGTCGACCAGCGGGATTCAATGCAGGCACCTAAGAAATCTCAAACGGACATTTTCTTGTAGCTCACTGTATCTTGTTCTCCAACTATACATGAATGATGTCAGGTGTATATACAGGGTGAGGCACGAACTGTTTCCACCTTGAATATCTCTGCAATTATCGACGTTACATAAAAATGTTTGAAATTTTTTTTTTTTATCTCAGTGGAGGCGCTGTTGCACAGTAAAAGTCACCTCCACTTTTTTAAATGGGACGGTACATATTTTTTTCAATTATCTTGTAGAGCATCGAAAACTGCATAAAAAACATTGAGGGATCAAAGTCGTTCAAGGTCATTTAAGATCAAAAAGTGACGTGAACTTTATTTGTATGTGAAATTACCTTTATTCACAGTAGATATTCAAAGTGATTGCCATTGGAATCAATGCAGTATTGCAATCTCCTTATCACGGATTGTGTAGAATTTCTTATCACTTCGGCACTTATCGAATCACAGGCTCGAATAATTCTCTCATGCATATCATTCGGCGTAGTTGGACGTTCTTTATAAACAAGATCTTTCAAGTATCCCCACAAGAAAAAGTCCAGAGGCGTCAAGTCTGGTCAGCGAGCCAGCCATGATACAGCTCCTCCGCGTCCAATCCAACGATTTGGAAATCTCTTTTGCAATTCATTTCTAGCTGTCAACGAAAAATGTACCGGGCACCCATCGTGTTGATACCACATTCTGTTTCTTGTTTCTAAAGGTATTTCCTATAATAACGGATCTAATATTTCCTGAAGGAATGTGGTGTACTTCCTATCATTAAGATTCCCTTCGATGAAATAAGGGCCTATGATCCTATCCCCAATAATCCCACACCATACATTCACCGACCAGGGTCTTTGGTGTGCAACTTGCCGCAGCCAATGTGGATTTTTAGTTGACCACAAATGCATGTTATGCAAGTTAATATTTCCATGATTTGTAAATGTTGCCTCATCATTAAATAAAATCCGATTAACAAATAAGTCATCTCTCTGAACCTGGCGTTGAGCCCATCGGCAGAATTTAGTGCGATTCACGAAATCCGTATCAGTTAATTCCTGGTGGAGACTGATGTGGTAGGGATGATATTTATGACGATGTAGAACACGTAGAATACTTTTTTGGCTTACGTCAGATTCCCTCGCAATTTGACGAGAACTCGCACAAGGGTCTCGATGAACGGCGGCAAGAACACCAATTTCCGTTTCTTCGTTAGTAACTCGCTTTTGTCGGTTACTTTCGCAACGGGTTAAGGATCCAGTTGTCCTCAGTGTAGTGTCCAAAATTTGAAATGTACGGCGTGTCGGATGAGAACGTTCAGGAAAACTTTTCAGCGTATAAGCCCCTAGCTCTCTCTGCACTTTTCTGACATTCTCCGTAAATTAGAAGCATATCAGTTTGCTCTTCAAAAGAATACATCATTTACATTCGCTTGATTCATTAATACTAGTCTCACCATTCTTACTATCGTTATCGTAGGTTTGGTTGGGCGAAACATTGTACAATGTTCCGTGTACATTGTAGGTTTGGTCCCGTGGTTTACATACAAGACAATGGCAAGACTTCGGCGATAAGTGCCGAAGTGATAAGAAATTTGTAATGAGGAGATTGCAATACTGCATTGATTCCGATGGCAATCACTTTGAACATTTACTGTGAATAAAGATAATTTCACATAAAAATAAAGTTCATGTCACTTATTGATATTAAATCACATTGAACGACTTTGATCCCTAAATATTTTTTATGCAGTTTTTGATGCTCTACAAGATAGTTGAAAAAAAATGTACCGTCCCGTTTAAAAAAGTGGAGGTCACCTTTACTGTGCGACAACGCCTCCACTGAGATAAAAAAATGGTCGCATTTGATGACCCCTTTGGTACGGTACAACTTTTGTTTCAAACATTTTTTTGTCACGTGGATAATTACAGAGATATTCAAGGTGGCAACAGTTAGTGCCTCACCCCGATACTGTATACAGGGTGAGGCATATAAAGTGTTACAGAGCAATAGCACTCAAACTATTGATCATATCCAAAAATGTTTCAGACAAAAGTTTCAGTGTTCGAGAAGACCGTCACACTGGACCACGCTATTTTTCTATCGGTGGAAGCCCTGAAGCTACTTCAGGGTCAACTCCACTTTTTTAAATGGAACCATGTATTTTTTTCGATGACCTTGTGTTGTAGGTAGCTGAATTCGTCTCAAAATCGGTAATAATGTCATCGAAAAAAATACATGGTTCCATTAAAAACAGAATATATATAAATATTGATAGAAAAAATAGGGTGGTCCAGTATGACGGCCTTCTCGAACGCTGAAACTTTTGTCTGAAACATTTTTGGATATGATCAATAATTTGAGTGCTATTGCTCTGTAACACTTTATGTCCTTCTTATCTCTGCCACCCGAAATAACTCGGTAATTATCGACGTCACAAAAAAATGTTCCAGACACAAGTTCGAAGGTGTGCAGGGGGCCATCAAATGCGACAATTTTTTTTTTTTCGGGGGAGGCGCTGTCGCACCATGAGGGTCACCTCCACTTTTTTAGATGGATTGGTACATTTTTTCGACCATCTTGTAGAGCACAAAAAGCCACACAAAAAACATTCGGGGGTCAAAGTCGTTCAAGGTCAGTTCAAAATTTCGAAATCAAGTGTGCGGAGAATCCTCAATCGTCATCGTTTCCATCCATACCGAATGTCGCTGCATCAGGCTCTCGAAGCGAATAATTGTCAAAATCGCATCAACTTCTTTCAGTGGGCACAGTAGCAATTGCGGATGGATGAACAATACTTTAATGATGTATTATTCACTGACGAATCAACATTCACAAACCATGGACAAGTGAACATGCACAATGTGCACTATTGAGCATCGGAAAATCCCAGATGGCTACGATAAATTGTCCATCAACGAACATGGATTATTGTGCGGTGCGGCATATGGAAAAATAGAATTATTGGACCACACTTCATTGATGGTAATCAGACTGGAGTTAAGTGCACTACTTTTCTGGAAGAAATATTACCTGTGCTGCTTGGAAATTTAACCGTTTGGGATTGGCGAAAAATCCGGTATCAACATAATGCTTGTCCAACTCATTTTGCACGGATAGCTCGCAATGTTGTCGACCGAAAATTTAGTAATAAGCAGGTTAGTCGAGGATCACGAATAGACTGGCCTGCTCGATCACCGGACTTAACTCCACTCGATTTTTCTTTATGGGGGACGTTAATGGATAAAGTTTATTAAAATATGCCCACAACACGGGAGAACATGCGAGAACGCATCATCAATGCGTGTAACAGCATCACTCCGGAAAGCATTCTACAATCGAAACAGTGTCGACTGTCCGACTGCAAAAATGTTTCAAGGCTGGTGGAGGTCATTTTCCACATCTATTGAAATAAAATATAAATTTGAAAATATGTTTCGTATCGATTTGATTTTCATCGATACTGACCGTGAATGACCTTGAACCACTTTGACCCCCAATGCTTTTTATACGGTTTGAGGGCCTCCACAAGATGGTTGAAAAAAATGTACCATTCCATTAAAAAAAGTGGAGGTGACCTTCACTGTGCGTCAGCGCCTCCACCGAAATGAAAAAAAATTGGTCGCATTTAATGGCCCCCTTCACACCCTACAACGTTAGTCTGGAACATTTTTTGTGACGTCGATAATTACCGAGTTATTTCTGGTGGCAGAGATAAAAGGGACATCCTGTACATACAGGGTGAGGCACATAAAGTGTTACAGAGCAATAGCACTCAAACTATTGACCATATCCAAAAATGGTTCGCAAAGTTTCAGTGTTCGAGAAGGCCGTCATACTGGACGACCCTACTTGGAATTGGAAGCATGTATTTTATTCGATGACATTATTACCGATTTTAAGACGAATTCAGCGACCTACAACACAAGGTCTGAAAATCGGTAATAATTTCATCGAAAAAAAATACATGGTTCCATTTTAAATACTAGAGTTGACCTTGACGTAGCTTTAGCGCCTCCACCGATAAAAAAATAGGGTGGTCCAGTATGACGATCTTCTCGAACCGTGAAACTTTTGTCTGAAACATTTTTGGATGTGTTTAATAGTTTGAGTGCTATTTCTCTGTAATACGTTATGTGCCTCCCTCTGTATATATATTTGTGTTTAAATACACCCAAATCGCCCAGGATATACCTATATCTACACGTATAAACGGCAGTTTAGTGTTGCGAAATATGTCGGGCGTGTACTACACTCTTGCACAATAGGCACGTTTCTCATTGCACCGTGCACTCGCGATTTCAGTGCTGATAATCGAGATCGGTAGATTGACGTTTCTTTTTTTTCCACCAGCGACATCTCTTAGATGTTTAAGCGCGTAAAAAACCAAACCTGTGGTTAAATTGAGCGCCACGACTGTGCGCCAAGGAAACGTGATATGGTAACTGTACAAAGAGGAAAGGCAATAAAGGGCACAAAGTAGAAAAAGCAATTCACGTATAAAGATATATACAACCGAAATACCGTATACACGTCGAGAGTTGACGAGTTTCGGCTGTCCTTGATTTATCGTTATGGAACTGCGATGGACCATATTTTGGATTTTTCGAAATTGCCATCGGGTCCGAATGAGTAAGCACACTCGCGTAGACAGCTGTTTGCGGGTACGGCAGCTTGACTCGATGTCTATCATAATGTGTAGAGATAGCGGTATATCGCAAAATACGAGATAACTCTGCTTCGATTTTAGACCGTATATATTCCTCAAGATAATAACAGTCTCTTCACTCAGTCGCGAATGAAATACTGACAAACCACTTGAGCATTGACATTTTTTAGCCTTTTCAACTTTCAACTTTCAGATCTATTTGAATCCTTATATCGACGTTATTTGGATACACGTATAGCGATGGTTTTTCTGGAAACGGGTGTTGGATATATCGCCACAATGTTTCCACTCGAGAAGTAATCCGCTCCAGATCGCACGGGATCTTTCCTTGACCTCTCCGGAACTTTTTTTTGAATCTCGAGATCGGCGGCTAGGAGAGAGAGAGGAAGAGAGAGGGCGAGAGACAGAGATCGCTCTTTTTACATTGCTTTAACAATCTTGTACGTTTATCCACTCTTACATACGTATTTCATCGTTGGAATCGATCGATATCGTGGGAAATAAATATGTGCATGATCCAACGCGATTTTACGCTGGAAGTTTCTTTTGTCGTCCGCCCCAGTGTAAAAAATGTTCAGCACGACTTCACGTCAATGGTAGAAAACGACAAAAGTTGATAAGTTGTCAATGTGTAGTTTCGAAAATCTCTCATGCCAAGTAGCATTGACTAGCTAGGATGGATGACCAATGGCACCACAATGGAAAGTCAGTAAAAATTCAGCTGCCTTGATCGACACAAATTCTTTAGTGTTTCCCCGTACCCTCGTGGAAATACGATACAATAGTGCATTAGGAAAAGTGAGTACTGAGAACACGGGGGCCGTGTCTCTCAGGTACTAGGTGCGCAACTAAGTTTCCGGGTTTTTTACCAATAAAAAATCGAAAATCCAAGACAAATACAAAAAATGGTTCATTCGAATATTGTCCCTCGCTATTTACAGATTTTTGCCATCTCTCTGGCAATACATAAAAACCACGACAGTGTTTTTATGGTGTCCTGGACGATGGAACTGCGATGGCACGAAGCGTTGTGGTGCTGCAATATCACACGTTCGTGTCCCGTGTCCCATTCTAGCCGTTTTTCGCGCAATGCGTGGTTCAAATTGATTAATTGTTGTCGGTAGCGATGTCCATTGACAGTTTCGCCCGGTTTCAGCAGCTCATAGTGCACGATTCCTTTCTGGTCCCACCAAACGCAGAGCATTGTCTTTTTTTCGAAGCGATTTGGCCGTGCCGTCGATGTTGACGCTGCGTCAAGTGAGCCACGATTTTCTGCGTTCGGGATTATCGAAATATATCCATTTTTCATCGCCAGTAATAATTCGATGCAGGATACTCTTTCTGTTCTGCCGCAAAAGCAAAATTTCGGAAGTGGCTTCCCGCTTCCCGCAAATGCTGTTTATTTGGTACAAACTTTGGTTTATATTACGACTGGGTATTCTTAACAGATGTCCAAGCTATAAAGACACCCAATTTTAGACCTGTATGCCAACTACACGTGTCGCTAGCGCCATCCATGTGTGAAACCCGGGAACTTAGTTGCGCACCCAGTATACTTGAAAATCAGCGATAAACGGGAATAAAAAAGAAACGGAAGCACAATACAAACAGAAAGGTAATAAAGTCACAATACTTCTTCCACGAAAATAATGGAAAGAATCATTGCTTGTAAGGAAAACGCTGCATCAAAGTTTGAACAAATGTTTGCTACATTCTTCGTTGCGTTCCATTGACCCGTTCCCCCAACGTACTAGATATCGTCCGCTGTGACGAGCTCTCGGGAAATTGAGCAATCTGTGTGTAGACGCACGGCGAGTCGACATATACTATGTAACGCGAAGCAATTATCGATAGGCGATCGGGCATGGAGGATGCGAAACGTGATGCTTGAATTTAAACACCTGTCGGTGTATCGGTGTGAGTCCATTGCGAAATGGAATGTGCTGAGCATACGTTGAAGGTTGAGGCCACGCGGAAAATTGTCGAAGGCATAAAGGAGTACTCGTATACCTACGCACGTGGCGACGATGCTTTCCGGTCGTTCCAGCTCTCGACATCCTATACTCGTCTCGACCAGATGAAGACGTCCCGTTTGGCATTTTTACGCATAAAGCAACTTGTATGTAGAAGTATAAATATATACATCCAGATGGCATGAAGACTTCGGTAATTTGTCCAACTGGCTAGACCGCTGCTAGTTCTACGAGCACGACTCACGACTTTGGAAAGATATCAGGTGGAGAAAAAGGGAAGGGCAGCTGCCGGTTCAACGGTTTCGCTGTGAAATCTGAAACTGTGGAGACTAGAAGAGGAACGTCGAAAGTCCGTGATCAAATTTGCCAGTAAGGATGCGAAAAGTGCGATCAGATTTGTCAGTAAGGATGTGAAAAGTGTGATCAGATTGGCCAGTAAGAATGTGAAAAGTTTCATCCAAGCGGCTGGCAGTTTTACTCAACGTGCTACATAAATATATGTATACGATGATTCTTTGAAGTCTGGTAGCTGATGACCCCAACCAATGGTCTAACATTCAAGTGACGAAACCTCCACGGAGAGGAACGGCTTCATAAGGACTATTAGTTCCCAACTAGAAGTTACTAAAAATTCTATAGAAACTCGAGAAAGTTGTTAGACACTATTACTCGGTAAACATTTATTTTCTATAGTAGTGACGAGGGTTGCATCAATCTTCCATGTCGCTGGGATGCGCGATAAGCATAAGCATTTTTGAAAAAAAGTGTTGCGCTAACACAACAAACGGTAAATAATTATACAATAAAGGCTATAATGCTTAGTGTATTGCAGAGCGCCCCAACAACTTGGATTCTTTAATCGTCTTTGAAATTCTTCATTCGCTCATTTTTGCAACATTTTATCAACTATTCATATCAAAGCCGAACCTGCGATTGCCTACGGGTGAAAAAACCGCAAACTTTTTTTTGCTGCAATTGGCTCATCGCACAACTGATTTTGACATTCTCGTAGTGGAAGTTCGTTGAACGTGGTAAAACCCTGGGATAGAGCGCGTTACAGTGAATCGTGTTTCTGATTGTCTACGCTTACTTGCACATTTGAACTCGATCGCGAGCTCGGTTATTCCCGAGGTACAACGATTAGAGCAATTTAACAAACGTTCGCGGATGCGATGCATGGCCTAAAAATTGAGGTAACGGTGGTCTTTAAGTGAGCCTCTTCTCATGATCAAGAAATTACTCACAATTAAGAAATTCACGGAGCCATTCGCTAGACCAATTCATAACCCACCATTCGGTCATCCAGACAAGCAATCTATTAAAAACGCCTGACTACTTCTATACAAATTATTTTTTGTTTTAATAGGAGAAGCTAATTCTTGTGGAATAGTAAATTGTCAGTTACAATAATATTTGCCTGCTTCAAGGGGTTAAGCGTGACCACTATACCAAAAATCACCACAATAAAGCTCATCTAAGGCTCGATAGAAGGACATCAAAGTTAAATGGTTACATCTAAAGGAGTGTTAGGAAGAGCAATTAAAGACCCAGTTGGATATAGTCAAGCTACCTCAACAAAAATGTGAAGAAAAATGGGAATAAAAAATGTTTCTTATTGGACATGAAGAAAATAACTGTGTCGCGTATAATGCGACATAATTTGGGGTTTTCACCGTCGCTGAATCCTGATATTATATCTCCCAAATTTAAAATGATGGATAGACGTTCGGAAATCAAATACTCGAGGTAGTTGGCCCAGTAATCGTCACCTTAAGCAGATCGCTCTACTTTGCAAATTTACATAGCTCAACTTGGAAAGTGAAAAGTTATTTTAAGTCAGTCTCATTCTGTTTTTTATTACGAAGAAGAACGTCTTCGTGCGATGCTCCTGCCTGCTAGTTTTCGAGAAAAGATTTCTTAAAGGTTATAAGATGTTATTGTACGGGTCATCGTTATGCCGCCATGGTGGTGGGTCAAGTAATTGCCATGGGAACGTCTGACTCATCGTCACATGCGCTCAGACTTTGAGCCCTTATATACCTTAATTTTTTCTTCAACTTTCATTGACTAATATTATGTATAAACATTTCAAAAATGATATGCTAAAGGTATTTTAGGTGGAAACATTTTTTAAGACATGTAGAAAATGATCTTAAAACTTTAAACGCGTTTTGCCTGCAGCAATGTATTCTAAATCGGGCGGTCTCATAGGTCGTATATTTTTCGACTGGATGTCTTCAAATTTCAACTGTAGCTTCTTAGATAGATTTTCTAGCAGTATACATACGATTTTTACAATAAATTAAGGATGTTGAGTCCCAAATCGCAAATGATGATAAAATTCTGAAAATTTGGTATCTTTTTGTATGAAGTTTTTCAGAGGTCGTGTAAAAATTTCACGACAATTAGGAAGCTCGTTATTGAACAATTAACATTCACAAATTAAATGCTGTCTTATGGAAACTGATCTAACTTTGCAAAAAGTTTTTTTCGACCTCTCAATTTTGTAATATCTACAATATACTGAAAGCAACGGAAACAAAACGAAGTTGATTGATATATTTTTTTTATTTCTTTTAAAAATTGTTCTTAACGAAATGATATTTTTTTAATAACGAGCTTCCTAGTCGTCGTGAAATTTTAACACGACCTCTTAAATACTTCATACAAAAACATACCAAATTTTCAGAATTTTCTTATAATTTTTTATTTCAAACCTTAAGGAGGTTGAAGTAATGATGATAGAATTCTGAGAATGTTGTATGTTTTTACATGAAGTATTCAGGAGGTCGGGTAAAAATATCATGACAATTAAGAAGCTATTTATTGAACAACTAACATTAACATGTTTCATAGGGACTCAAGATCCTTAACCATTACGATCTTGGGAAACAAATAAAGAAGGTCTTTTTAGTAAAAAATGCAACTTTTTTCAAAATGTGGCAAAATTTGCAAAAGTACATATTTTTAATAACCGTCTGTACTCCGGTAGAAAAACTGTATAGCTTACTTCTAAAGAAATGTGTTCTCTTTGTACCGGCCACGGGGCTGCCATTTTGTATTTTTTGGGAAAATAACAATTTGATTTAAGTACTTATGGATGTGTAAAATTAACGCTCTAAACCTCGTTTTGATTACTTTATTAGTATTCTTTTTAATCCCTGAAAGCCTTGTTTTCCGACCATCCAAAGATATATACGGCCTTATCTAATTATATGCAAAGATTCGTAGGCCTTTGTTGTAAGGATTGTGTCGTAAGGATTGAGATGCAGCCAGAGCTATGAAAAAACGAGCATTTTCAATCGTTTTTTTATAGTAATTAAGATTGTTTCACAAAAGTGGTTACACAGACTTTATATGTTATATTCCAACTTGACTTGTACAACGTGACTATCAAAGAAAAATATTGATTATTTATAAAAATATCGCCATTTTCGTCAAACCCCCTTCTGCATGTAGTGCTTTGCGGTGACCATCATAAAATTTTACGGATCATCTGAAATAAAAAAACCAAAAAAAAAATCAATCCATCTTGTCCTGAATCGAGCTTATTTTTTCAAAAATTAACAAAATGGCAGCTTCCGACAGGTAACTTTCGATTTTCGACCAAAAAATCGCTCCTTTATTGTTAAAAAAAAATATAAATTTTCAACAAAAATGAAAATCCTCCGATTAAGGACTAGTTGTTAATGATATCTATAAGCACACCAAATTTCATCAAAATCCATCGAGTGGTTTTTGAATTATAGTGATCACCGACTTGAAAAACATAGTTGCGGGAAAAACGCATTTAAAGTTTTTCGATGTGGATACGGTATTTTATGTTCGTAAAATTGAGCTCGATGGATGAAGCTAAACATTGTTTATGTATTTTCATCCGCTGAATCCGAATATCACAATTTTCTTGCAGAAAAGTCGAGCATTCAATTGTTTATAGCTAATTGTTAAAACAATTTTTCAACAAATGGAAGTTTTTCGGGATAAATTATTTTTTAAAACATTTTGGGCAATTTTAAAACGAAAGTATTATTTATAAAATTTTGCTGAAGTTCATAGTTTTTGAGTAATACATTTTTGAAAAATTTCTGAAAGAGTATTCCAATTTTACACTTGATTTATGTATAGAAATACTAATTTAAAAATTACTTACATCGAATCATCAATTCCTGGCCCATACAATAGGGCTTCTGCCGATGTGGAAGCTTCCAAAATATCAATTTGTTGTTGTCTTCGAATAATTCTGCCATCCCGGGTATTATCGTTAATAATAGGGGAGGCGTCGAAATCGGTTGCTTGCAGCTGCCGTCCGCTACCTGCCATGGGGACCCGACGCCGCTTCACTAATTGTGGGATATCCCGGACACTATTAATCGAATTGACTTGACATTTTCAGGGAATATTTTTAAAACATCGTACTCCAAGAAAATGTTAAAAAATTGATTTTTTGAAAATTCTGACTGCATCTCACCCTTTAAGGTATTTTTGTAGGTACACGTATGAGCCAAACTTTCGGTCGAAGCGTATAGTAACATCCAATGCCTATACGATGCTGTTAGATGTACATTTTTGACAGAACTTGTACCCTCTATATGTTCCACACTTTCGCACCTCATGTATAGATAGGTCTCATACTCGTGTAGAGAGCGGCGCTATAATTGTGGCAACAGCGAGATTTTCCTGCAGTCACAGCGTTGAGCTTCATACGAGCCGTCTTTCGCGAAATATTTGATATAAATTAAAAAAACCGTGAAGATGTCAACACAAATGCGATACAAAGGAAAGTTTTCAAGCAAAAAGGCGCTTGCTAAAAGACTGCAATCTGTGGCAGCCATGTGTCAAGTAAATGCGGCTAAACGCGACGAGAATAACCATAACCTCAACAGCTGATCAGCAACATCGGATCGTGGGTTTACAACATAATATGATATATCCACACACACACACACACACACACACACACACACACACACACACACACACACACACACACACACACACACACACACACACACACACACACACACACACACACACACACACACACACACACACACACACACACACACACACACACACACACACACACACACACACACACACACACACACACACACACACACACACACACACACACACACACACACACACACACACACACACACACACACACACACACACACACACACACACACACACACACACACACACACACACACACACACACACACACACACACACACACACACACACACACACACACACACACACACACACACACACACACACACACACACACACACACACACACACACACACACACACACACACACACACACACACACACACACACACACACACACACACACACACACACACACACACACACACACACACACACACACACACACACACACACACACACACACACACACACACACACACACACACACACACACACACACACACACACACACACACACACACACACACACACACACACACACACACACACACACACACACACACACACACACACACACACACACACACACACACACACACACACACACACACACACACACAGACACACACACACACACACACACACACACACACACACACACACACACACACACACACACACACACACACACACACACACACACACACACACACACACACACACACACACACACGCACGCACGCACGCACGCACGCACGCACGCACGCACGCACGCACGCACGCACGCACGCACACACACACTCGCGCGCGCGCGCACTTATATATAAATATATATGACACAAATAAATACATGCATTAATTAAACAAATTAAATTTGTTTACAGAATAAATTTATTTCACGCCCATCTCAGAATTACTAGATCTCGGGGAAAAAAACATGCTTCGAGTTCCCAGACCACGCGCTGATCAGCTGGCTGCAACGTACATCGTTGCCATTCCGTTACAGATGGTTGGGTCCGAGTTCGGTGTGGAATAAAATTACCACTTTTCATAGGTCGATATCTCCGAAACTTAACGGTCAAAATTTGTCATTAAAAAAAAAATCAATCCCACCATAGTACTGCGTACACGTGTGTTTTTATTTTAAAATCTTAAGATCCGTTTAGAACCTACATCGAGACATACGAGCAAACTTCTATCGGTTTACGTGTTAGGTATAGGAATCGTGTACAAAAATATACCCATATTCAATTGCAACCACATCATGAACTAAACGGTGAATCGAATTGAATTTTTGGGCATCAGTGCATGAAGGTCATATCTACACCATACGTAGATTTCAGCTAATTCTTAAGATTTTACCAAAACTACAGAGCTACCTTAACTCGATTATGTCGGCATTTAGGACTGCAGCATCATTTTAAGTCGCACTCAGTCCGAATCTTTGTGGTTTTTATTAAAACATTTGATAATGAGTTTGATACGTAAATTTTCCGAACATACAACTTTATAAATAAGAAAAAAAAAATTATGGCTATTACGTCGGAACAATATTTTTTATCCTTTTTCGATCACTATAAATAACTACTTTATCATAAAATAACGTCTCATCTTTTTTTGATCGAGTGGGTTCACCTGTGTTCGAGACGTACCCTGTTATTGACAACATTCATTTATATGTATATCTCTTTACTATCGTGAATATGTGTATGGCGATTACTGGGCCGTGGATTCTTCAGAGAATGGTAATTACGAACCCAATATTTCTTTTCTGGTTTTCTATAAATTAATATTCGATTCATAAGATTTCTTTTACCGACTTTGTCCCAGTTATCGACCTCCGTGTCGATTAATCGGTAGAGTGTTTATATTGAACCCAGGGGCGGATTTACCGATAGGCCGAGTAGGCCCGGGCCTAGGGCGGCAAAATTTAGGGGGCGGCAAAACTTGGGATTTTTTTTTTAGTAATCGCGCCTTTCGCCTCTCGCTCCTTCGCGTAGGCGATATTCAGTAAAAATTATACTAAAACAAGCGGCCCTGATGAGTAGGTACACAATCACAAAAAAGAAAAATTATTTGCGCTCGAAAATGAACGAGGACAGGTTGAATGCTCTGGCTATCCTCTGCATCAAATCACAGTTGCTACGGTCTTTGGATTGTGATGATTTGATAAAAAAATTCGCTGCTCCGAAAGCCAGACAAAAGACAATTTGTGAATAACGATTCATTGTATAGTATCTGCGAAATACTGATTGATATAATTTTATCATTTACTGACTCGTTGTTTTTTATGTTAATTTTATTCCTATACTTCATTGAATTTTTCGTGCTTTACAGCGAGTAGGGGGCGGCAATGTTTCATATGCCTAGGGCGACCAACGGATCAAATCCGCCCCTGATTGAACCGGTAATCGTCATATACGAAAGCTCGTTGAAATGAGCATAAAACGATGATATTGTATGCTAAACGCAGAACTAAGATTCTTGTTAATCACTTGAAAACAAACATACATCACGCAAGCTCCTAGGCCTTCTCAAATCCTCTAAGATCTGACACGGTTCCCGTTAACCTCCTAATGAAGAAGTCGGCCGAAATGATTGGTAGATGTCGTAGCCGAATGAATTTGATTTGATTATTCTTGAATACGTTTGCTTACGAGTGTGACAATGTAATACAATGTAGTAAATACCTCCCGGAAGGTAATATATGACAGATTTGCAAAACGGACTGATTATTATCTTAAAATACTTATTTACTTTGTAAACATGACTATCAGTAAGACCCTAACGGTCACTGGGCCGACTACCTTGTTTATATTTAAATTCACCATTCTGTATTTTCGAAATATAACATAGCATTAAGATTCGATAACTTCAAGAATACACCATTTCGATTCTCATCATACTCGACGATTAATTTCTCACAAATTCACTGTTTTGCCGAACTACCTTATGGAGTGAATAAGTGTGATCGGCTTCTAAAAGTTCATATGAGTCCTCTAAACTAGGGCCCCAACAAAGTTAGGAAATGGGCCTCAGCTCAACTAAATGGGCCTTTTCATACGAACAACTCTCCGTGAATTGACGCATTTCAATTGTTTCGTCTTCTTTGCTTTCGGCATTTGTAAAATATCATGACCACCGAATATCCCGAGTCGCGTGCTCATTCTTAATCTGCATTGCATGCAGTATATACACACACGGGATGATTCGCACGGTGGATTGTCGTGTGGCGGATAACGCGCGTACGTACAGTACTGTGATACAGTATATACACGTGTGTGATGCAGTATCAAGTATTATACATAAGCCTAACGTCCGACATGCGACGGATATGACTGGATGGCGTGGGGTATCATTGTAATGCGTGTAACGAGCCCGATCGCAAATAGCCGAGCAATTTGATAGGCTTGTCAACTAGCTTCACGGCTCGTGCCCTCAGAGAATGGACAGATGGATTACAGTTACTTCCCGCTATAATGTATCTTTCCATATATATACGGATATAAATATAATATCTATACAATCATATGTAAATTATCATAGTATATCATTCGTACGAGGGTCTGCACCGAACCATCATCTACCATTACACTCCGAAAATGCATCCAAATAATGGTGATTGGTACAATCATCAGAATACTCAAATTTCCGATAGCAGTCCAAGATCCTCTATGCAATGAACTTCCCCAAATGAGTGACTGTGCGTACCGTGTTCCAGAAGACACACGACCGTTTGTATTGTAGAAATTGCAATGCAACGCAGTCCAGTCGCTTATTTATGCAAGTGTATATACGGTGCTCATCTATAAAGAGGATAAAACGAGCAGTGCAAGATCGTTGCGCGTGTTTGTACGGCGAGTGAGCAAGTGTGCCGAGAGGACTCTGTCAAGAGGTCCACGGTAGCAATTCGAAGACGAGCGATGATAAGCTTCTCAAATAAATACATTAGATGTATGTACAGCGATTGGTAAAGTATGTCAGAGCTAACACTATATCAGCACACGTATACCGAATCGTAAAAATCAAGAGGCTATAGCCGATGTCATTTCGCTCACTAAATAACGCATCGTACGCCTCTCTGATACTGAAAAGTCGATACATACAGAGTACTTGAAGCTGCAGTGATACAGTCGGGAAAAGAGATGCGAAGGAGTGAATAAGTAATAGAGAATGTACCGGTGAGTCTGGTAAAAGCATATAGTGTGTCAAGCATAGAAGAGAGAGCGAGAGATAGAGAGGGAGAGAGAGAGAGAGAGAGAGAGAGAGAGAGAGAGAGAGAGAGAACGAGCGAGCACCCAACAAGAACGTTCTAATCGCCATTCCATAGCGGTACAAAGGCAAGCGTTAATTACGGTGATTGATTTAAGCTTCGTCCCTGTGAATTTAAGAGCCTCGCCCGAGCTCGACCAGACACCGTACCAAGTGTATATACGCATGTTTGTTTGTATGGAACGTTATAAGATTAGACTGTATGTGCATAAGTGTGTTCTGGACTTGAACGAGCGATGCCTTCGTACTAAATGAATACCCGATATACGCGATATGGAGATTGTATTGGTATTGGCTTGCGTGGATGGAATGCTTATTCGGCTGTGAGCTTGCACACACACACACACACACACACACACACACACACACACACACACACACACACACACACACACACACACACACACACACACACACACACACACACACACACACGCACGCACGCACGCACGCACGCACGCACGCACGCACGCACGCACGCACGCACGCACGCACACACACACACACACACACACACACACATGTGTGTGCAGCAAGGATATTTTGAATACGCTAAATTGATATAGTAAAACTATATTAAACACTATTAATGCATATAATGTTTGACCATCAGCATTTCTGGTTGTGTTGAAGGGGAACCGTACTTCTTTTTTGAACCGATCGTTAATTTCGAGAGAGGACGATCCTTGAAATGAAATGCTTATGGAAATGCTTACATTGATAAAAAAATATTTGGAAGTCATTGAGATGTGCTTGAACTTTGCATCGCTGCTATCCAACGATTTCATTTTTTTTTAACTTTTTAATTTCCAACAATTTCTTGCTCAGTTCGGCTCTAGTGACTAAAAAAACATGGTAAAATGAATTTAAAATATTTTCGACCATCCAGACCAACCCTTATAGGGGGGTGAAATTTCAAGAATTCGATTTCCCGCACGTTTGACATAATCGTTTTTTTTATTGGCGTCGATGAAGGTGGCATGAAAACCGCTGCGAAAAAAAAATCAATTTTATTGATGGAGCCTGTAGGGTGGCTCAAAAGACGCCTCCAATAAAAAAATCAACCCTCTAAATGTTCCGGAACCCAGTTGTATGGGAGGGCGAAAGGGGGGGTGAGATTCGAAAACATTTTTTATTTCCGATGCATTCGACATAATCGATTTTTTTATTGATGGAGCCTGTAGGGTGGCCCAAAAGACGCGTCCAGTAAAAAAATCAACCCTCTGAATGTTCCGGAACGCAGTCATATTGGGGCGGAAGGAGGTGGGGGAAATTCGAATTTTTTATTTATTTCCGATGCATTCGACATAATCGATTGTTTTATTGATGGAGCCGATAGGGCGGCTCAAAAAACGCCTCCAATGAAAAAATCAACCCTCTAAATGTTCCGGAATGCACTCATATTGGGGCGGAAAGAGGGGGTGAAATTCATAAACATTTTCTATTTCCGGTGCATTCGACATAATCGATTTTTTTATTGATGGAGCCTATACGGTGGCCCAAAAGAATCATCCAAAAAAAAAATCAACCCTCTAAATGTTCCGGAACGCAGTCATATGGGGGCGGAAGGAGGTGGGGGAAATTCGAAAATTTTGTTTATCTCCGATGCATTTGACATACCCGATTTTTTTATTGATGGAGCCTGTAGGGTGGCTCAAAAACGCCTCGAATAAAAACATCAACCCTCTAATTGTTCCGGAACGCAGTCATATTGGGGCGGAAGGAGGTGGGGAAAATTCGATTTTTTTTTCCGATGCATTTGACATAATCGATTTTTATATTGATGGGGCCTGTAAGGTGGCCCAAAAAAAGAATCCAAAAAAAAGTTTGGTCTGGGTTCGGGTTTGTTTGGTTTGGGTTTGTTTTGGTATGGGCTGGCTGTGTTTGGGTTTGTTTGGTTTCGGTTGGTTGGTTTTATTTGAGTCTAGGTTTGTTTGTTTGTTTGTCTGTCTGTTTGTTTGTTTGTTTGATTGTTTGTTTGTTTCTTTGGTTGTTCGTTTGTGCGTTTGTTTGTTTGTTCGGTTGTTTGGTTGTTCGTTTGTTTGTTGTTTAGTTGTTTGGTTGTTTGTTTGTTCGTTTGTTTGTTGTTTGGCTGTTTGGTTGTTCGTTTGTTCGCTTGTTTGTTTGTTTGTTTGGTTGTTTGGTTGTTCGTTTGTTCGTTTGTTCGTTTGTTTGTTTGTTTGTTTGGTTGTTTGGTTGTTCGTTTGGTTGTTTGGTTGTTTGATTGTTTGGTTGTTTGGTTGTTCGTTTGTTCGCTTTTTCGTTTGTTCGTTTGTTTCTTTGGTTGTTCGTTTTTTCGTTTGTTCGTTTGTTTGTTTGTTTGGTCGTTCGTTTGTTTGTTTGTTTGTTTGTTCGTTTGTTCGTTCGTTCGTTCGTTCGTTCGTTCGTTCGTTTGTTTGTTTGTTTGTTTGTTTGTTTGTTTGTTCGTTGTTCGTTTGAGCTGCTATATGGACGAATAACATGCGCTTATTCGTCTGATAATCCAACGGCTAGCCGCAGCCAAAAATTAATCATCTGCCGGCGGCCACGTTTTTCCGTAATTGAGGCTCATACACCGTTGACAATGGAAGCGATATGCTAATGTGAAGACGGTTTTGGAAGTCGAATTATTCCAAAAATATTTAATATCGATATAAATCTAGGATGTTTCAGATAAAGTGTTACAAGCTTATATCCAAGAAAGTACAGATTATAATTAAAAATATTTCAGATGCGGGTTGTTTCGTTTCAAGGGAGGGGGGCAATGGAAATATCAATTCGACCTGGAGTATGACCATCAAGGTCATGTGAAGCTCACATTTAAAAAAAAATCATTAGGACCCGCATGTACTATTACATATTCTTATAGCTTACCTCAATAGATGAAACCGGCAGTATTGTGACTTTGAAGTCTCATGGTTGAATAATGGTCCACATAACACATTTATCCATAATATTCAACCAAATACTTAACGGGGTATCCCTCTTTGGAAGCCCAAATTGAAGGGCCAGAATGATGCATTTTCTTCAGAAACCTATTGGTCGGAATAAATTATTTTTTTCCCAGCATGTTGTACACATGTTGGTGGTTACGATGCAATTTTTCCGGAAGAAAATCTTTCAAAGTTTTCGTGGTGCTACTGTTGGCGTTGCGGTCTGCCGGCGACGAAGTTCAAAACGGCGGGATCTCTACCAGGTTCAAATGCAATATCGAACTGGTTAGCGGTTCACGATCCCCTTTTCCAAATTTTGAAAAATACGAAAAATTACAGCTGCTCCAGAGAAAACCTCATTTTTTTTTTGAAAAACAGCATGCTGAAGTCATTGTTATTAGCAAATGGTTCATCGAAATTGGAAAATGCGATCGTGAACTGAAAATGACTACTGTTTGAACGCTAACTGTGCTAATTGAGGACAATAGTGTGAAAGTTACTCATGATATCAATCCTGCCGTGTCAAGATAATACTCAAATCTCAAATCTCAAATAAACTCAATGGATCGCAGATAACCTGACGCACACTGTTCTACTATAATAGGTGCAACTTCATCAATTTTTCGAATTTCTGGTTCCGCTTGGTCTTAAACTATTCTTGAAAGTTCACACTATAACGATATGCAAAAAAATGTTGGCATATTGGTTGATTTTCGGACGTTTCCAGAGAGAGATACCCCCTTAATGTTAGCTAAAAGAATATACATAAAAAATTAAGAGTTCTTATGTCAAATTTCAAAGTTGACCTGGTAGGAGAACTAATAAGAGTTAGACTTTTTCAACAATAATTCTAA
>OX632363.1:16379373-16423879 GCA_951751655.1 Ophion costatus | reverse complement strand
TGAGGTCTGGTGAACGAGCTGGCCACGATATTTGACCGCCGCGTCCAATCCAACGATTTCGAAATTTTTCGTCGAGTTGCCTCCGTGCAATCAATGAATAATGTGCTGGAAATCCGTCAAGTTGATACCACATGGTTTGTCGTGTAGGTAAAGACAACTCTTCGAGCAAAAGACCCAATGTATCTTTGATAAAATGACTTTAAATGTTGCTATTCAAATTTCCATGGATAAAAAAAAGACCAATAATTTTAGCACCTATGATTCTGCACCATACATTCACAGACCTTTATCTCTGGTGTTCAATCTGCCGTAGCAAATGTGGACTTTCCGTTGCCCATAAATGCATGTTATGCAAATTAACGTTCCCATGATTCGCGAATGTTGCCTCATCAGTAAATAAAACGGTATTAAGAAATGACTCATTGTTTTCGATCTGATGTTGAACCATCCGACAAAACTCTACGCGATTCATGAAGTCGTTCCCAAGCAATTCTTGGTGAAGACTAACATGGTACGGGTGAAATTTGTGACGGTGCAAAATGCGGAGTACGCTGCTCCTGCTAATGCCTGATTCATTTTCAATTTGTCGCAAACTCATGTGAAGATCTCGAGACACACTTGCGAGCACACCGTTTTCCATTTCTTCATTTGTTACGCGTTTCTGGCGTACACTACTACGGACACTTAAACTACCGGTTTGTCTAAGTTTATCACACACATTTTTAAATGTTTGATGCGAAGGCTGAGACCGATGTGGATATCGTTCACCATACAAGGGTTTGCCCTTACAGGCTTTTGTTGGCATTCGCCATAAATAAGAAGCATATCGACTTACTCTTCAAACGGATACATTGTACTCGATTGACCGATTTATCGATACTAATCTTATCATGTTTATCTTATCCTGCAAACTTATTAAAGGGTCCTTGAAACAGTGTTTATTTTCGGTCAAGTAAAACGTGAGTATTATCGTCATTGTGTACTTTCTGTACCTGTCTAAGAAATGTGTAAGCGTACGTTATAACGTACGCATTGATATTGATGGTCGTCATTTCGAACACTTACTATAAACGTACTAATTTTATTTACTACCGAAACTACGTATTATCGCCTTTCTGTACTTTATATGACCTTCAATGACCTTATATTATAAATCGGTCAACTCGTTTTAAGCTCCTCTTTCATGATGCAGAAACAATAACATAACGATCCATTTTAAAAAATGGAGTTGACCTTCAAATGTCCGAAGTACCTCCGCGGGCAAAAAAACTATTATCGCTATCGGATGGCCCCTTTCGTACTGTGCAATTTCATTTCAGCAAATATTTCTGTAAGCCCTATAGTTTCGAAGATATCCTAGGTGCTAATAGTTATCGATCCACCCCGTATATTAGGTACATAATGTTTCAACCTCCCAGCTGTTATAGCCTACCGCTGTATTTGAGACATGTATAATACATCCCCACAACTGAGTCAGTACACTGAGACAAAAGTGTATAGGGTTTATAAAAAAACGCGCATGCTCAAAGAGAGTATAGCCGAATTCCCTATAGTTTATTTGCACCGCAATCATAATATGGTCAACACAACTATAAGCGGAAAGTATACGTAACGATGCGACTTTCGTGGCGTGATTGACTATCTAGTATCTCCGAAATTACTATACACTATTCTAAAAGGCTTTACAATATCGATATGGTTAATTCAGGTATATCACAAAATCGGCGCACAAGTACTGATGCTGCACTGAGAACAAAGTATATGGTATTTATGAAAGACGCCCACGTCAAAAGAGGGGATAGTAAAATCCTGTATAGTTTATTGGCACCGTAATCATAATATCGTTAACACAACTATAAGCGAAAAAAAGATCTAAACATGCAACTTTAGTGGCGTGGTCGTCTATCTATTTTCCCCGAAAAAAACTACGAACTATTGTAAAAATATTAACTAAATCAACTATATCGATATTGTAAAGTGTTTCACAGTAGTTAATAGTTATTTCAGAGATACTAGATAAAAAAACCCGCTACCAAAACGGCATGATTAGATAGACGCTTATAGTTGTGTTAACCATATTATGATTGCGGTAGCAATAACCTATATTAATTTTACTATGCCCACTTTTACCATGGGCATTTTTTAAATAAATACTATGGACATTTTTCTCACTGCAGGTTTGTACTATTTATATGGTTAACATTAATACTTGTTGAGTATAAACTGTTACAAGGTCTTACGATAAGTGACTATACGAACGACACTATGGTAATCTTATAGTAAAGACGCAAATCATTTGTGGAACGTGTCAATAAAGTAGAGACAGCGGTGGCACGCTAATGATCGATATAGATATATCAGCGCATTCATTTATCAGTTTTTAGAATTCGATATTTCGAAAACTATTGAGCCGCGCCAAAAATCTATATCAGAGGCAACAACTATTCGGAATTGCAGCTGGAATTATATACGTTTATCCGTTATGCCAAATCTAAGATCGAAATAATAACATAAGTACCCGGTAGCATAGTGGCACCATTCGTAAATATAGATAGGTAGGTCGTAGGTTCGTATCTCCATGTAGGTCAAATATTTTCTTCGATAGGTATCATTTTGGGAGGTCAGGAAATATCAAATCATGATAAACAATTATACAGATAGTACTCTCAATTGAGATTTTTTTAAGTTTTGAGTTTATGAAATATTATATACATTTAATGCATGTTGGCAAGATTCGGTGCACTTCTCTTTTACGCTCGTTGATTTCGCCCCAGAGAATATCTGTATATCAAGAAACCCTGCAGCGCCGAGCAATGAAGGATTGAAGGGTTACACTCAGTTGAAATTTTTTAAAATATTGATTCTTGCTTTTTAACCGATTTTTCCAATATAGCACTTCAAAAATATTCTCTAAATATTTCAAGTCATCCATTGAAAGTTGAAAATTGAGGGAGTGATGGACGTTTACGGGTCGTTTCGTGATCAGGCGAACTTTAAACGCGTTTTCCCAAAATGACTCTTCAGGATCGGTGGCCATGAGATCTGAAAAATACTGTTTCGATCAACTTCCAATTTTGCTACATTTTTCTTGCTTCTACATGGCAAACAGCAGTGCTTTCGCGAATGAGTTTCTTGTAACAATGAAAATGGAGCGTTTTATCCAGCGAAAATCGATACTTTCACTATGGACTGCGGACATTTTTTAAAAATCAATATGTCGTCGAATTTTTCGTCGGAGCACTGGTAATGTGCAAAATCTAAATAGGTATAATTTTTTTTTCGGATGATTTGTTTCCGAACCGCAATGGTCACCATACTGAGAGCAATGGATCGTAACATCAACCATATTTCAACCATATTTTATATTACCCTGAGGGGACAACAATATTTTACAGTCATGGTTAGTGCCTGAAATATAGTACTGCTTACGATATTTTAGTAGTTGTGTTAACTATGCTCATAGGTTCACTGCAACCATCAATCTTACAAGCATACACGTTGATCGTTCATTGCTATATAATATAGTAGATTTTCATAAAATGGATATTTCCTTACACTATCAAAAAATAGTGATTTTTTTTCCATAATGAATGGTATGTCTACTAAATGTATATAATATTTCAGAAAATAACAAATTATTAATGGAGAGTATTAATTGAGAGACCTGTGTGATTATTTATCATAGTCTGTCATTTCCTGACCTCCTGAAATGATTCCTATCGAAGAAAATTTTTCGCCTGAACATGGATTTGAACATTGGATCTACCTATCTATAACTACGCACGCTGCCACTATGCTACCGGGTACTTATGTTATTTTGATCGTAGATTTGGCATAAAAGATAGAAGTAATTCCAGCTGCAATTCCGAATAGGTTCCTCCGATATAGGTTGAATTTTGCACAGATCGTCTTTTTGATAATATAGGTTATTACTTAAATGGATTTTTGACGTAACGCAATTGTTGTCGAAATATCGAATTTTAAAAACTGATCGATCATAGCGTACTACCGCGGTCTCTACTTTATTGACAAATGATTTACGTCTTCACTATACGATTACCATAATGTTGTTAATATAGTCACTTTTCGTAATATCTTGTAACAGTTTATACTCAACAAGTGTTAATGTCAACCATATAAATAGTACAAACGTGCACTGAGAAAAATGCCCATAGTATTTATAATATTAAAAAAACACCCATTGTAAATGTGGGCATAATAAAATTCATATAGCTTATTGCTACCGCAATCACAATATGCTAGATAACACAACTATAAGTGTCTATCTAATCATGCCGTTCTCGTAGTGTGTTTTTTAAATCTAGTATCCCTGAAATAACTATTACCTACTGTGAAAGACTTTACAATATCCATATAGTTAATTCAGTTAATATTTTTACGATAGTTAGTAGTTTTTTCCAGGATAATAGATAGTCGAGCACGCCACCAAAGTTGCATATTTAGATGTATTTTTCGCTATTTCGTTAACGATATTATGATTACGGTGCCCATAAACTATACAGGATTTTACTATCTCTCTTTTGACGTGGGCGTCTTTCATAAATACCATGTACTTTGCTCTCAGTGCAGCATGTTTACCTATACTTTCCGCTTATAGTTGTGTTAACCATATTATGATTGCGTTGACAATAAACTATAGGGAATTCGACTACACTCTCTGTTAGCATGCGCGTTTGTTGTAAATACAACGCACTTTTCTCTCAGTGTAGTATGAGATAGGTGATGAACGATTGCTGCATTTGCCATGAGACGGGCGAATGCTTTACGTGGCTCAGATTCAACTATGTAACAATTAGAAAAATTTCTATTGCTGTAAAACTTGCGCTGAACGAATAATCGTATGATAAATCGCAACGAAAATACAATGTGCGTTCCTTTCGGATGAGCATACAGCTGAATGAACTGCCAAACCTCGGAGTGACATTATTTAGATGATTGACTGCGCAATTCAATATTGGACACAGGTTCGTCGTCTTTTCGATTATCGACAGTAGAAAGAAATGCGTAATTTGCACTTCAATCTGCGTGAAAAATGATGCAAAATAATACATCTATTTGACGGTTACCTATAGCCTCTTTCGTTATGCGCACGCATTATAGTTATCATAGCCCATACAACTTGAATTCTCATGAGACTCGTGTACGCCTAGCAATATGATCGATGATCTAAAATATTGATACAGTATCGTTCCGACCGCAATTGCGTGCAATTGCGTGGGTCTAACATTAATCACGTTCACGCCAAACACCATACATCTATACGTGCGAATGTGTGCGTATAATGCATTCCTTACTCAAGCCAGATGATTTTGCGCGTCGAAGATTTATACCGGTCTTCAATGTCTAAATAAGCCAGAGGTTCAAAGGCCGTCAAGATTCAACATATGTATACATATACATGCCGATAGCGATGGAGGCGCGGTCGATATGCAGTTGCGGCGATCTGTTATGGCAAGCAGCGTTGGTCTGAGCTAATACTTGGTTGGATGCCCACTTGGGCGGGCGCTGGCTTGCATGCCGACTGCAGAGCGAGCAGTAGTTTTGCGAAGTCTCGGATAGTAACACAACTGATAAATACCAAAATGTTGTCGCCTATATCAAGACGAATTTTCCTGTGCCCTCGTGCAAGTGCATTTGGAAAAAGTGGCTATGGACAACTCTAGGGATTGCTCTTAGAAACTGGAAAAAGGTAAATACTAAAAAATGTAAGGTAAAACTGACGGGATCCGAAAGAAAAAAATCCCGAAAGCGCAAACATAGAGACAATAGGAGCAGAACAAATATGCACAGGGTAGACTTGCATAAACGTAAAATACTCCCTAAGGATCTTTGGTGTTATTTACAACGGCGTCAATTGTAGCCAGAAGCGATTAGTAGTATTGATTATTTGTCTGGTATGAAACGAATAGAAAGTAAGCAAATCGGTAGCACACGCATATTGTATGCATATTCTAAAATACTATTTGAAGATATGAATTGTAAATACCGTTTTTCCGTTCTCATCCTAAATCTTACTTACGACAAGAACATTTAGAAGTGTTTTTAGGATGGTGCGGAATTGTCCAAAGCCCAACGCTAAATTGGGTCGACTTACATTAACCATAAAATTGTACCGGTACGGTGACCAAACAACTCTGTTGTTATATAGCTTACAGAGCAATGCGTCTTCAAAATCCTAGTTTATGTATATTTTGTTTTATATATCCATTCAATAATATCATTGTTCAGTGTTAACGTACTTACATCAAATTATTTCGATCTAAAACAACTGAACTTACAAACTATGTTGGTACCATCAAGGACAACCCTACAGCATGAATTAGTCCGAACGTAAAGTATCATTACACCAAAGGGAAACCCCGTTACTGTGGTTGTCTAAATTTATGTAATTCCTCAAATCAAATATTTACTTTTCTGTACGTGCCACTCAGATATGCAATTGTGTAACATTGAATAAAGCAGAGTTTTACTATCGGAATCAAAATATTAATTAAAATTATCAAACATTTATTTCTTAAATATTCTACGTAATGGCTGGCTACTAGTTTCACAGACATTGATCACGGTGCTGGGCAATGCACAATATTCGATTCACATAATTCCACCTCATACTATACACATATGAGCATTACATATGTTTGCAAGCATTGTTGCTATGCTACTGACCACGAAATAAGCCAAAATGCTTCTATATCGTAATTGACGGTTCATCTATAGGTCTCATTAATTATTTATGGGAGTAACCTATATATGTACGTACGTAGGTACATAAGTGAGAGTAGTAGCGTCCATCTCTTACTTTTATTGTAAATGAGATGGAGACTGAAGCTACTTATACATATAACACACACACACGCACACACACACGCACACGCGTGCCCGCGCGCGCACACACACACTCACTCACACACACACACACACACACACACACACACACACACACACACACACACACACACACACACACACACACACACACACACACACACACACACACACACACACACACACACACACACACACACACACACACACACACACACACACACACACACACACACACACACACACACACACACACACACACACACACACACACACACACACACACACACACACACACACACACACACACACACACACACACACACACACACACACACACACACACACACACACACACACACACACACACACACACACACACACACACATACACACACACGCGCGCGCGCGTGTACGGGGACATATTCTCACTTACGAAACCCCAAAACTGGCTCCGATGGTAAAAGCGAAAAAAAAATCTCCATTGAAGGCCTCGCATACATATTATTATATATGTTACACGTTACTTGTACGCCGCGAAAGCCTAATTTAGTCAGTAGTCGCGCGTACGCTTTCGTAATACAAACATTCGACCATGATCACGTGCACACATGTCGCGTGATTTTTTCGACAGCGATGTCATCGAAGGAATCCTAGTTTGCAAATAATATCTGAATTGAATATATTCGTTTGATAGCGCATTTTTAAACAATGCGATTAACCAGCACGGCGGGAACATTTCCACTTGGTTTTTGTCCTTTCAGGATGCGGATGAACGTATCAATATTTTTTATTAGAACATTACGTTCTTGGTTTTTTCTTGATAATCGCAACATAATAGCTCTGGACAATAAATAAAACTTTACTCAAATTTGCACTACTTTGCAATTCAGCACTCATATTTATCGAGGCTCAATTTTACGAATCTATGGCTGTACACACTGCAAAATCTTACAGAGCTCAGGTGACTCAAAAAAACGTCAATGCTTCGTCGCAGAGGTGTCGGAATTAGATATTCCCACGATCAACTTAATAGTGATAATGCTTTTTCCTATTCTTGATGATATTCACTGTGAAATGAACAGTTTTAAATACACTTTGGATCGCAAAAGCATCATATATATAAGTCGTCCCAATTTACCTTCAGGTTCAAATTTCCTGCAGCACCTCAATTTCTCAATAATTACCTGGTCGGTAGAATAAATAAACCGCATCGTAATTTCCATGTGGCAGGAGTCTTCGAAGGCTGGCTTGAACGTTCGCTGACACATACAAAGCATAAATGTTCATGGACACACATGACCGAGTCCTTTCACATCGTATGGTATTGAGTTTCTCATTTGCATAAAACATGAAAGTCCAGAACTCCCCTGAGGAATCGTCGTAAAGTCGACCGAATTTCCTTATTAGTGATTAAGAGTAGGAGAGAGCGGGAAGGAGGGATGGAAGAGGTCAGTGAGGGTGATAGCTGTATGGGTGTGTTACATAATCGTTGTAGTAAAAAGCTCGAAGGATCGCGTGGATGAAACGTCTTGCAGCATTGCCAGCCATGAGAATACACGTAAAAGAAGAATCGAGTCGGCTGTCGGATCGAGTAATGACTCTGCTTATACACGGAACTAGAGGGATTCGTTTTATATTGAATACAGTGCATACACACATACACGCGCACACATATATGCATATTGAATAAACATTTACCCGTCGCTTACTAACTGTGCCTGATCGGTTTACGTTTCTCATATAGCAAGCAAAGGATATACATATATACATTCTATACCGACAGTAACGGATGGGCGGGCGAGGTTCGTTTGTGGCGGTACTCCAAGTTAAGCAGCGTTGTATATGGCCGATACTCAGAGCGGTGACCGTTCACCGACTGGCGCTTATCCTTGCACCGGCTGGCGCATCAACTAGTGAGCGGAAGGCCAACACTTCTGATACATACAGGTCATTTCAAGGACGGCTCTGTCCGGAAATCGACAAAACGTATAAAAAAATTAAGGACCGCGTTTTCAAATCAGAAAAATATGTTGATAGCCGACACGTTCCATATATACAATGGGTTCAAAATAACCTTGCCCTTAATTGATACTTTATATCGATGAAGAGTTTAATAATTGAACAAGTTTCTCACTTGTTTCACGTTTTTCTACATTTATCAGCCTCCTGACGAGCGATCGTGATCCTTCTAGCCTCAAAACCACTGACCTGGGGTAATGATTCACCCATTTGTTAAAAAGACAATGCTACAAGGGTTATGGAGTCGTTCATCGGTATCAGACAAAATAAATCGATTATTTTTTAGAAGGTGTACCCACGGTCTCACATACAGGTCGGGAAACTCCGTTAGTCCACATGGTCCCTTTGCCGAAGCTCGACGCTAGAGGAGCTGTAATCGAGACGTGTTGTGTGCGGCCACCGAAGTCCGACGTATATATTTATTGGGTTGATAAAAAAGTTTTGTCGCAATAATTTCACTATAATTTATTTATTTATATATCTTATACAAAACATTTCTAATCAACAATATATTCGCCATCGGTTACTATGACTCTCGACCATCTAGTTGGCAACTCATTTATTCCCTTTGCCCAAAACTGCGGCGGCTGGGACGTAAAGAAATTTTAAACATCCCTTCTGAGATCGTCGACGGTTTTGAAAGTTTTGTTCCTCAAGTATGCCTTCAAATGTCTCAACAAATGATAGTCAGATGGCGCGATGTCGGGAGAGTATGGTGGATGAGGAACGGTATTACAGTGAAGCTCAGTGATTGTTTTGTGGGTTTCCTTTGCGACATGGGGTCTCGCGTTGCCGTGGAGAAGGTGCACAGTCGCGCGTCTTGGCCGTTTTTCTCTTATAGCTTTTGCCAATTCCTGGAGATTCTCGATGTATCGTGTAGAGGAGATCGTCTTGCCTACAGGGAGAAAATGGTAAAACAGCATTCCCTTTGCGTCCCAGAAACAGCACAACAAAATCTTTTGTGAGTGACGATCAGGTTTCGGTTAGTGTGGCGGTTTTTCTCCGATAGGAAGCCAGTAGGCTAGACGCGTTCTGTTATCTTACAAGACCCAGTTCTCATCTCCCGTCACAAGATCATCTAAAAACTCCTTGCGATAATGGCGAAGCAGGAGAGACTGGCAGATGGTCACGCGTCAGTTCTTATTGGCGTCGGTGAGACGGTGTGGCATCCATTGAGCTAGAACCTTCCTGTATGCCAAGTTGTATAAGTGATTTACTATTGACGGTTGGGTGCAGCCAAGTTCTCTCGCTAGCTCGTCCGTACTTGCTTCCGGTTTTTCTTTGATGCAGCGGAGTAATGCTGCGTCTTCATCGATGGTCGACGGTCGTCCGGAACGTTCCTTATCTTCAAGGTTTGTGTCTTCAGATTTAAAACGATTGAACCAACGCTGGACTGTTCGATGAGAAACTACGTTCTCGCTGAACGCATCCTGAATATTTTTAGCAGTTGTGCTTGCGTTCGCGCCGCGCCGCCACTCGTAAAACATGATCGCTCGAAGCTGCTCCTGCGAGATCAAAGCCATTTCTGTCCATTAGAACACGCGCTCGTCCTTTTATACCCTGTCACGCGGAAGAGTAGAAAACATTCTAGAATATTCTCGACATGGGTCGATGTCATATTGCGTCAATACGTAAAAAAACATTTTAAAAATTTTTGCGACAACACTTTTTTATCAACCTTATAGAAGAGGAGTTCCTATGGGCGGCTTGAAGACAAGTATTCTGCGACCCAAACTGCCGCGCGGCGGCGTGACGAGCGACCAGCTGTTATGGCGGAGGGGCAGAATGAGATACCTCTCTTACTCATTGCGAAGCAAAAATATGCTTCTGCGAAGGGTCTAGGATCGAAACCGACCTGCGTGATTTTTTTTTCAGAAAATCCATTTATATAAATATCTCAAAGCATTTTGGTGCAAAATGAAGTTTACTGAAATAATTTATTTAAGAAAAAAACGAATTTAAGAAGTATAGACCACTTTTTTTATACCACGAGGGAAATGAGCGGGGCGGAGACTCGAATATTCAAACCCTGATGATGTCATTATTCTTTTCCTTCTTTATTATTCTTTCCTGGAATCTAAGTCTTTTTATATTTTCGTCCACTAAAATAAATTAAACTTGTCATGAACTAATAAATTAAATTAACGCAAACATACAAACTTTCAATCAACCCCCCTTAGTTAATTTTCATTCACGTGTGCTTATTGTATAATTATAGTAAGAGAAAAATTATTATCGTTTCAGAGATTGCCAATTTGTAAATTCAAATGGAAAACCATGCGTGAGCTAAAATGATTCAACGGAAATCACGGGATGGTAGGGGCCTTCTTCCATCAGGAGGGGGAGGATGTATCGGAGTGGGAGGGTGAGATAGAGGAAAAAATGAAGGGGTCTTCCAACTGTTAATATGAAAAAAATTAATCTTCCTTTTAATAAGGTTGAGAAAAATAGAAGAAAGTAATTCAATGTTTGTATCGAAATAAATTTGGTACAATAAGCCTTTTTACACGACGGATGCAGTTGGATTACCCCTTCAAACAGGATTTTTCTGATGCCTAAGTCTATCAATACAAACGATTTTACATAGAAACTTTGATTTTCTACAATAATAAAAAATAAATAAAATCATCACCGTACATAAAATAAAAACAAATCTTTCATTTTGTACAACAAATAAAAATTATTTTACAGACAAACTTTGATTGTCGTCAATAATAAAAAATAAATAAAATCTTTAACGCAAATAATGTAAAAATAAATATTTCATTTTTAACAACGAATAAAATCTATTTTACATGAAAACTTTGATTTTTATCAATAAATAAAAACCATGTTACATAAAAACGTCGATTTACATCAATAATACAAAATAAATAACATCCTTTAAATAAATAAAATAAATATAAATATTTCACTATTAACGACAAATAAAAACTATTTTACATAAAAACGTTGATTTTCATCAATAATAAAAATAAATAAAATCTTTAAAATAATTAGTCCCTAAACTAGAACTTTTTATATGAGCGTGTATATGTAATTACGGAGATTAGGACCCTCTGGCTCGTCACTTCCAAAATATTTCAAGCGACTCCAAACCCTCTCTGTGATATACACGAACACATAAATTAGGGTATGGAGAGATCAATCCTTTGGTTTCTTACATCACATGAGACAGATAAAAATGTATTGAGGTGCAACCATTTGAGAGGAAAAAATATTCAATTAAAAATGCAATATTAGAGGCACTTTTTATGGAAAAATGAAGGAACAAACAAAAGATTGATCGATTCTGCACATGTGCACCACTCATTGATGAGAGAATTTGCGTAATTTTCGCGATAGGTTTTCGCTGGGTTAGGTCCGCTTACGAATTGTTGCATCTCGCATGTCCCGGGATTTCCTTTTCAAATAATTAAATAAATGCATACGAATAATCAGTTTCATTATAAATTCGCGATGAGACGCGCATTGTCCGTCGACTGGCCAGAAGTCAACGTGATTTTCAACTACAGTACTACTGATACATTTTCCGAGAACTAAAATACCCTTCAAGTGCCATACTTTTTGGATTTTAGTTACAAAAAGTTTATATGCCGTTATGATAACTTTTCGAAAATCCTTTGTGGGAACTCGCAACGAACCGAGCACTTGATTTTCGCGATTTGTAAAAGCTCTCCAAAAAATCAGATCGTTGGTTTGCTCAAAATTTCGTTCGGCTCGCGTTAAGTTAAGCTGGCAGGAGTCACAATCAAACTGAATTAAGCACTTGTGAGCTAGATAACCTGCAACGTATTTCATTGAACACTCTTCCAGAATGCCAAATGAAGTGCGCTCGTTATCTATCTCAAGGGCATCAAGTTTCTCGTGATCTCTCGGTTCACTCATCTCGTCGACGTGTGACCAGTCATCGAATGTATCAATGTTGCTGTCAGTGTTTTGCGTTCTAACAACTCTGGGAATCGAGGCTTTCGTTTTCAATTGAACGGCTAGAAGCGCGGTTGCTTCGTCGTCCGGCTCGCAATTTGCTCCTACCGGTGGTGTCATAAGATGAGCTACCATATTGTATTGCAAATCGCGACGGAAAGACGACGCTGCTGGATTGTCACAGTGCCTGCCGCGACTTCTGACTACTGCCAACAAGTTTTCGATGGGGTCTTGATTCAACCTCGACGTGATCAAATAACAGGTCCGTTCGCGTTTCAAATCATCCCACAGTTGTAGAACGCTGCTGACTGTCAGTTGAAAACCCTCGAAACATGCCAGATTTTTAATATTACCGGAAATCTCCCACTTTTTAATCCATGGAAGGCAATTCTTAAGGAAATCTTCCACTTGTGGTTGTTTGTCAGACAATGCGCGTCGGAGTGGATTCGGATCGACTGATGAACGGCTGTTCAGACAATCAAACATGGCATTTACTTTTTTTTAAATGAAATTCGCGGTTGCGGGACAAGCAGGATGTTTCAATTCACCCGTGATCTTACCCGTGTTAATCGCGGCAAAAACAGAATGACTGAATACTTGGGTCGCGAGACTGACCTTCATTTTTATAAAATTGTTTGGATTAATTTGTTGGTCAGTTAGTTTCGGAGCCGCTTTGCATGCATGAGTACTCTCGACGCGTCGGAGTTCGCGAAGTACATTCCAGGAGATCAATTGACCGTCATCCAAAATATCGTACTTGATCAAATTATTTCGAACTCTTTTCGTTAAATAAGGGAGATCGAAACCAAAGTAAATTTTACCTGGTCGAATTTTTCGATAAACGGCGTCTCTACCCTCACCTCCAATGAATTCATCGTGGAACGATTGCTGGATCCCATATCGCAAACCATATGTCGAACTACAAGTCCGATTGGATTTAACGCATCCAGTACGTTCAGCAATAGTTCCTTCAAATCAGTGTGCCGTACATTCCCATGTGAGAAAACGTACGCAATTGGTTGTTTCCAAGCATGTTTAAGACCGACCAGCATGAATGTAAGTGCATAATTCGCACATTTGTCTGTTAGACCGAGTTTGCCTAAGTCTTGGAAGCCTTCGACCAAATCAGCTTTTCGGTTGTACTCGAGAAGTCGTTTGATTACCATTTCATCCCGCATGAGAACGTCTTTCGTGTTCGTCCATCGTCTCGGCTTTTGTCGCAAGTTTCGAAATAATGCTAGACCCTAATACCGGAGCTAAATTCAAATTGTTTACCCACGACCGAATCAACGATACACAAGGCAAAGCGATGTTCTTATGTTCTCTCAAGTGATTATACGCACTTGGTGATTTATAATACAATAATAAAGCAAATTGCTTTTCGTCACTGGTCCATTGTCGTTTTTTTGCGCGATCGATCTGCATTTTTAAAAAAGCGAGCTGATCGTCGTTCAGATCGTACGCGGCTTTAGCAAATGCCACGGCCTTCGAATTTTTTTTTAATAAAGCTTCTTGCCTTTCGAGTTTTTAATTTTTTTTTCTTAATTGCAGTGCCTAAGGCACTCACTAATCGTTTCAGCTTTGCTTTATTGGAGGTGAGTTCTCTATTTCCTTTTCTTCGCGGTACAATCGAAAGGCTTCGCTTTTCCGGCACGTTGGAGCTACTTGCAGCTATCACGCTTACTGGTGTTATTGCCGAGGATATTGTTATTCCGGACGCAATCGCAGGAATTGTTACGCGAGAAGTTGTCGCCAGTGCCATTGTCGTTGGTGTCGTTGTCACGGAGGTATTCGCGGGTCTCATTACGTTTATCGTTTGCGCGGACGTAGTCACGAATGTCGTGGTTGCGGGAATTCCACTCCCGACTGTAGGGCATGCGAGCGCGCTATTCGTCAAAGATAAATCCGATCCGAATTCATCAATGGGCAGTGCATCGAGACGTAAAAACCGTTTACCTGTTTTGCCACAGCCGAAATGTCTTCTAAAAAATGTCGGCAACATATCCTGACATTTTTCATTTGATCGCGCGTTTTCAGGAGCAAAGCCGGATTTCTGGATCTAGTGATCCATTTCATGCGACTGTTGTATGTGTGGAGAAGTAAAGGGAAGTGTTTTATGTACAAGCGAGTCGTGAGGAAAAAGGATAAAAATATCAATACACTGCCAGCCAAAAGTTTGAGTACACCAGTCAAAATTTCTTACCGCACTAAAAGTTAAATGGCGGACTCAAAAATAATAATAATCATATTTTCCAAGCGACATTTTCAAGAGGACAAGTGTACCTTCATACTGCCCTTTTAGAATTTTTTTTACCATTTTCTTTTGAGCCCAGTACGCCTATTTGAAAATAGCAGTTTTTGAGCTTTTTTGCACCTTCTTAAAAATTCGCCGAACATCAGGCGAAATTTTCCGCTCTCTTTTTCCATGACAATCTTAAAGAGGGCATGAAAACCTACATGCTTGTATTTTAGAAAATTTCTTGCGATTTTTTTTCGTCCCAGTGTTGCATTTTTAGCTAAAAAGACATGTTTTAGAAAAATAGGGGTAGATCAATAACTATGGGGTTTTATAGAAAATGTCAAGAGGGTAAAAAGTTGCATAGGTTCATACTTAAGCAGCCAGATTTTTTTCAGAACTAAAAAAATTAAAAAAAATTTTTTTTTAATATTCTGAAAAAATGGTAGTTGATTGAAAATGAAAAAGTCAACAAATTTTCTTCCTTAATAGATTATTCTAGCTAGAATAGATTATTCTTTCTTGATAGATTCATCATTTTTAGCTAAAAATGCTGTACTAGGGCGAAAAAAAATCGCACGAAATTTTCTAATGAACAAAAATGTACGTTTTGTTTCCCTTTTTAAGTTTGTCATGGCAAAAGACAGCGAAAAAGTTCGCCAGAAGCTCGGCGAATTTTTAAGGAGGCGCAAAAAAAGCTGAAAAATAGCAATTTTCAAATAGGTGTATCGGGCCCAAAACACATTGGAAACAATTTTTTAAGAAGGCAAAATGAAGGTACATTTGTCTTATTTAAAATGCCGCCTGGAAAATGTGATTATCTTCATTTTTAAGTACAGTATCTAACTTTAAGTGCGGTAAGAAATTTCGATTGGTGTACTCAAACTTTTGACCAGCAGTATATATTTAAAATATATTTTAAATGAGCATTAAAAATATATTATAGTAAGCAAGAAGTGAGGGGAAGTTGTTAAATAAGCCAGTGCTAAAAAATAAAGACGCTGTAAAAAAATCAAAAAACATCATGCACATGTTGAAAACTGAATAAAGTTAGTCAATGACGAATATTTTTCATGCTCAAACCGCTCACTTTTCACACACAATTTATCCAGTTTCAGAAGAATCATCGGACCAAAATGATAAAGAAAGATGAGAAAACATTAGAGTCATGCCCAAGCATCAATGAAGAAAAATTCATTGCCTTTACCTTCAGAAGAAAAATTCATTCCATTATATTTCATTGAAGAAAAAAACCTTCATTTGTTAATTTTCAAGATATAGTAAAAATAAGTGCATATTCATAAAAAAATGCATACGAAATTCGATTGTTTCTCCTTCGACGTACCATCCACTTACGCGGCTCCTGTGGCTATGCGAGCTGTTATTAAAATTGGAATACAGCTACAATAAATGCTGGCAGTGGGCTTGCTTTTTAGATATTATAAACTTCTCGGGAGTCGATGCATATTCTTTTCATGTGTATTTTCTATTTTCGTACATAGACTACGTTCAAAAGTTTCAACACGTCAGACAATATTTTTTACCAAGTTAAAAGTTAAACAGCTCCGTCAGAAAAAATACAAATAAACAATTGTGACAAGCGCCCTGTTCCAGATTTTGTTCCGCCTCTTAGAAAATATTTTTTAATGATTTTTTTTATCCGGTGTGCCCTTTTGTAAGTGATGGTTTTTTTGGCTATTTTTCGATTTTTTTCCACGATCTTCTTTAAATTTTTTGAGGTTTATCGACGAGAAATGTGAAAGGAGAAGCAGAAGGTTCATTTTAAGGTAACGCAAGAACTATAGGAGTGAGGTAACGCAAGAACTATAAGATTTGAGAAGAAATGTCAAAGATGTAAAAAGTTGCCCAAGTATATACTGGAACGTTTGAATTCTTTTCAGAATTTTCCTTGGAGATTTTTATTGCTACTTTTGCGCGAAACTCTGATTAGTAAGATTCTTCAACTCGAACATTATGGCATTTACGACAAAATATCACGAGGAGATTTTTTCACTTTCGACTTTAAATACGCTTGAAATTTTTCAGAATTTCTTTTTTTATTCTTTTCGATTTTTTTTTTGTGGCCAAAACTCGTGTAATCGTCCAAACAATGGATTAGTGTATGAAAAAAGACTCAAAGAATAATTCTGAAAAAAACTTACCCTTAGAAAAGGCCATATTTTGAAAAAAAATATATATAATAAAAGAACTCGTGTTTAATAATATTATTTTTTAGCTTCGTCAAACGATTTTGTCATTTAAGATCCGACAATTCATCGTACATCGAACAATGTTTCAGTATTTTTCCTAATAAGAAAAAGACATGTCATCGCGTTGTGGAAAACGATGAAATGACAAATAAGGATTTTTCCGCTTCGAGTTGAGGCATCCCCCGTAGACACATAAATCGTTAGTTGGCATTTTCAAAACTTCTTTAAAGATAAGAAAGTTAAAGAGCCCGGCGGCCTGACACAACAAACCCTAACTCAGCGGATTTCGGCACAAGAGCAGACAGAGGGTTCTTATGGAACTGTGCGGTAGTGGAACGAAGAGTGAGTGTTTCCGAAACGTGAAGGTGGAAGAGAGAGCGAGTGTGACCCCAGCGAGAACGACCGCACGCGTTCCCTGCGTATAATACATATAAGAGGAAGCAGGACACGGGGATGCCCCCAGGGCATAACATCTATAAGAGTAAGCAGGACGCCATTATGCCCCAACCTTTAAGCCCACGAGAGAACGTGAGAGCGAGAATGAAAACCGCCGTCAGCGCCACTACTCGAGAACTACCAATGGGGGCAGCCTCCAACAGAATCAGCACATATAATCCTTAAGAACTGTCCTTCTATGTACGTCTGACTTCGTTGGTGCGGCAGAGACAACAATACTCACGCATTCGCGTTATAGCCTAACCTAAGAATCAAATTTTTCTACAAGCCGCTTATCAAATACGTCCCTCGCTTCAAGACCTGTATATAAGACCATGGTGGAATCGTACCATACGCAGGTTATGTGTTCACTATCAAACCAACCCTCCTCGATACCAGCGACACCACAAATTCGGTTCCAATAGTAGAGTCACGCCCACCAAGCCATTAATAATTTTCACATCACTCTCATCATCGTGAAGATAGAATAAAAAAATTTTTAACTCCTAAAAATTCACCCAAACGAACCGCATTCTGCGTCCATTCGATGAGAAAAATCCACCGACTGAAATATCGTAAGTCCAGCGAGCAAGCAAGAATCAAAGAAAAAATGTTGCCTGCAAAATTAATTGAACATTGCGGATGCTGAGATCAATGAAAAACGCCTGTCATGTCGTGTGTGAGAAGCGGCGAGGCTACAACTTGTTCAGGAGCGCATTATCAGAAGCCAACGGATCGTTGAATGATGCTTGAAATGAAGTTACGGAAGGTGCAAAAGATACGCGCGACCTTCAGAAGATTATCTCTCTCGATGCAGCCACGCGATCCTCTTATACGTACGTATTAACCCCCACGTAACTTCTGTACCTTGAATATGCTTCCGTGTAGGGAGAGACCCCTTATTATAATTATTTATGTAATGATAATAATCGACCTCTCGCAGCCTCGATCCTCTCACCCGCACGTCTATCTTACTGCACGAAACGATTTCATATATACCCTTATGTATATGGGAGATATTACCCTTATACATAGTAGAGCAAAAAAGTCTCAGCAGCATACCGAACAATATTAGTATACGGCAAAAAAAAATTATCGCGAAAAGTTATATGAGCCCGATAAAAAAAATTAAAAATGTGGCGTTCGCTATTTTTATATATTTTCCTAATTTTGGCTGGAAATAGTTGTTTTTATGACCGGTGTGCTGATCTAGTGGTTAGCGCGCTTGCCTCTGAAATCAGCCCATCGGGAGGTCGCGGGTTCGGATCGCCATCTCGTATTTTCAGAGAAAAATAAATACGGGCGTGACGTAGCTCCAGTTCTACACGGATGTCGTGCACATGGACCGGTACGTGTGTGTGTCGTGGGTGCATGACTGTAGCCTGCCATTTATTTCTCAACCGGCGGTATTGGTGCAGGTTTTCCGCAGTTTTCCTATACCCATGGCAGAAAATGTCGTGGTGAAAGCGATGCAGAGGGGGAAGTCAGCTGTGGCCGCAAGGTAGGGATCGTCTGGGGATATGAAGTGGAGAAAAATGGTGGGGAATGGAATAAGGGGAAAGTATCCCGTACATGGAAGCTACAATAAGCGAAGCGTTCGCCGTAGCAGAGACAATAAAAAAGTTGTTTTTGTGTCTTTAAATGAGAAGAATAGCGACAAAATATATTCCATATTCAATAGATATCATTTTCGGCGCAAAAATCAGTTTATTGATTTTTTCGGATCAAATTAAAGTGCTTAAGTTGTAGGTCTGTTAGAAAGTGGAAGTCGTGCCAAAGTGTAGGGTAAAAAGCGAAAGGTATGTGATCATCGATTTCTGGGAGAGGATGCAAATAAACATCGAAATATTGTAGGAAGAACAATGGATGACAGTCGATCCGCGTCTATCCTAGCGATCGGTCGTGCTTCTGGGGAGAGGTGTTATTAAGTGCGAGTAAGCTGTGCGTATGATAACTGAACAGTTAGCTAGCGCTCGGACCACCGAGTTCCGCGAAACACGTGAATAGCGATTTTTAACAATATTTATTTTAGAATAGAAGGGCGGCCTTTATTTATGATATGCAGCTGCGATGCCTTGGTTCTATCCCGAAAGATAATGTCAATATGGTTGCATGTGAGTCCGCCGCGTTACGAATCTCGCCGACACCTGAGACAGGTCCTGACAAGTCAGGGTTTCTTGGAAAAAAAAACTATCAATGATCTATCGCCGAAGGCTTTGAATGCAGATGGATCACTTGAGCACAGCTGCACTCTTGAAAAGAAAGTCTCAATACATCGAGGTCTCGGTTTCATTCCGATATATAACGTCAAGATGTTCACAAATGCGAGTATGTACGCAGTGCATCCAGCCAAGCACCCCCTGGATTTGACCAAAAACGAGCTTGAACAGGTTCCAAAGGTCTTGCTCCCAAAATATTGGGGTGAATATGTTGGCTTATTGTGGGATTGTTTGCCCGAACATCATTGGAACGATAGTGAAGTGATATCATATCTTCCATGCATGGAGCATTATAATATGTCATAGATGAAAGATCACATCGATGGTCCCCCCCCCTCCTCAACGTGGGGAGTGTAAAAAATGATGTGAGGAGGAAAATTGTCCACGTACAGGATTATTTGAACGTGTATGGACCAGTTTTATGGGAGTGTGAAAAAATGTCGGGAGGAGGAAAGTCTTGCACGTATGGGGTTCTTCGAACGTGTTTGAACTTGTTTTTCATAATTGGAAAAGTGGGGAGAAGTTCGAAAATTTGAGTGGGAGGGTTACGGGGGAGCTAATAATTTCGTGGACCAAGCTCAGACTGCACTATTCCACCACACCATCATCATCTCTCCAAAAGTAACTTTGAAAAGTGTGGAAAATGGATTTCACGAGTATCAACAAAGTCGGCCGGATCGTGGCATTCCTTCCAACGAAGAAACTGCCAGAACGCCCCGTTCACGCAGATCATCAAATCTCCGACTTAATTGGGTCGTACATACCACGTTTTGGAAACGCTACATCGCGGACATCGCGGATGAGTTCACTGTCTTCTTACCAGCGCGACGTGTGAAGGCGTGGTGGAAAGAGAAAATTCGGTGGGACACTATCGTCGAATAGCCATCCGCCGTCCTTTTAATGTAACCAATCGAAGATGAAAACGGCAAAATATTTCTCTTTAAACGTTGTGAAACTGTTTTTACTTAGTGCGAGCGCCCTATACCTTCACGACCTATCGCTTCACATATGCAACATGAGCATGATCGTTATGAATGCTCACACTTGAAAGCCCATAAAAAATTTACATAACCATAGTATAAAGACTATGATCCGAAAAAATATGGATTTTTTAAAAATTCTATCGAGATCTGGTATGCATCCCTGAACATATATATAATAAATTGCCAAGTATTCCAGTATGTATGAAGTCCAGCTTATCACGAATCATAGGGCTCCTCGCAGAGCAACATCAAACCTATTGAAGTGACACTTGAGGCTATACAGTTCTTACCAAATCATCCACATGGTTAAGGCATTTTTTTCTTTGTTGCTGTCTAAAGCCAACCACCGAGCATAGGGAACATTTTTTTAAATTACATTCCGCTAAAGTAATGCCTTGAATATCCAAAACACATATACGAAAACGAGGTATTTATTACAAAAAGGGATCTATAGCTGGACCCTTTTTTAGGATTCGACCGCTGATCCGGCTGCATGCACCCTTTGAGCACTCGAGGTCTTAAATAATCACGAAATAATATTTTTGGTCCCGTTGAACCCCAACCTGCTCGTTCTGTGTATGTATTTATTTTCATGCTTTCCACGTTAATATACAGGGTGAGGCACTAACTATTGCCACCTTGAATATCTCTGTAATTATCGACGTCACAAAAAAATGTTTGAAACAAAAGTTATACCGTACGAAAGGGGTCATCAAATGCGGTCATTTTTTTTCTCAGTGGAGGCGCTGTCGCACAATAAAGGTCACCTCCACTTTTTTAAACGGGACGGTACATTTTTTTTCAACTATCTTGTAGAGCATCGAAAACTGCATAAAAAAACATTTAGCGGTCAAAGTCGTTCAAGGTCATTTAAGATCGAAAAGTGACATGAACTTTATTTTTATGTGAAATTACCTTTATTCACCGTAGATGTTCAAAGTGATTGCTATTGGAATCAATGCAGTATTGCAATCTCCTCATCACGAGTTTCTCATCACTTCGGCATTTATCGCCGAAGTCTTGCGATAAGGTCTTGTATGTAAACAACGGCACCAAACCTACAATGTACACGCAACATTGTACAATTTTTCGCCCAAGCAAACCCAAGATAACGATAGTAAGAATGGTGAGACTAGTATTAATGAATCAAGCGAATGTAAATGATGTATTCTTTTGGAGAGTAAACTGATATGCTTCTAATTTACGGAGAATGTCAGAAAAATGCAGTGAGAGCTAGAGACTTATACGCTGAAAGATTTCCTGAATGTTCTCATCCTACACGCAGTACATTTCAAATTTTGTACACAAAACTGAGGATCACTGGATCCTTAACCCATCGGGAAAGTAGAGCGAGTTACTAACGAAGAACCGGAAATTAGTGTTCTTGCCGCCGTTCATCGAGACCCTTGTGCGAGTTCTCGACAAATTGCGAGGGAATCTGGCGTAAGCCAAAGAAGTATTCTACGTGTTCTACATCGTCATAAATATCATCCTTACATCAGACTCCTCCAGGAATTAACTGGTACGGATTTCATGAATCGCACTGAATTCTGCCGATGGGCTCAACGCCAGATTCAGAGAAATGACTCATTTATTAATCGGATTTTATTTACTGATGAGGCAACATTTACGAATTATGGAAATATTAAGGATGTTGAGTCCCTATGAAACATGTTAATGCTAATTGTTCAATAAAGAGCTTCTTAATCGTCATGAAATTTTCACAGGACCTCGTGAATACTTCATGTAAAAACATACCAAATTTTCAGAGTTCTATCGTCATTACTTCAACCTCCTTAAGGGTTGAAATAAAAAATGAAAAGAAAATTCTGAAAATTTGGTATGTTTTTGTATGAAGTATGTAAGAGGTCGTGTTAAAATTTCATGACGATTAGGAAGCTCGTTATTAAAAAATTAACATTTTGTTAAGAACAATTTTTAACAGAAATTTAAAAAAATGTATCAATAAACTTCGATTTGTTTCCGTTACCTTCAGTATATTGTAGATATTATAAAATTGAGATAAAAAAAACCTTATTGCAAAGTTACATCAGTTTCCATAAAACAACATTTAATTTGTGAATGTTCATTGTTCAATAACGAGCTTCCTAATTGGCGTGAAATTTTTACACGACCTCTGAAATACTTCATACAAAAACATACCGAATTTTCAGAATTTTATCATCATTTGTAATTTGGGACTCAATATCCTTAACATGCATAACATGCATTTGTGGTCAACTAAAAATCCACACTGGCTACGGCAAGTTACACACCAAAGACCGTGGTCGGTTAATGTATGGTGTGGGATTATTAGGGATAGAATCATAGGCCCTTATTTCATCGAAGGGAATCTTAATGGTAGGAAGTACACCACATTCCTTCAAGAAACATTAGGTCCGTTATTGGAATAAATACCTTTAGAAACAAGAAACAGAATGTGATATCAACACGATGGGTGCCCGGCACATTTTTCGCTGATAGCTAGAAATGAATTGCGAAAGAGATTTCCAAATCGTTGGATTGGACGTGGAGCTGTATCGTGGCCGGCTCGCTCGCCAGACTTGACGCTTCTGGACTTTTTCTTGTGCGGATACTTGAAAGATCTTGTTTTTCAAATAACGTTCAACTACGCCGGATGATATGCGTGAGAGAATTCTTCGAGCCTGTGATTCGATAAGTGCCGAAGTGATAAGAAATTCTACACAATCCGTGATGAGGAGATTGCAATACTGCATTCATTCCAATGGCAATCACTTTGAACATCTACTGTGAATAAAGGTAATTTTACATAAAAATAAAGTTCATGTCACTTTTTGATCTTAAATGACCTTGAATGACTTTGACCCCAAAATGTTTTTTATGCAGTTTTCGATGCTCTACAAGATAGCTGAAAAAAACATGTGCCGTTTCATTTAAAAAAGTGGAGGTGACCTTTACTGTGCGACAGCGCCTCCACTGGGATAAAAAAATGGTTACATTTGATGACCTCTTTCGTACGGTACAACTTTTGTTTCAAACATTTTTTTGTAACGTCGATAATTACAGAGATATTCAAGGTGGCAACAGTTAGTGCCTCACCCTGTATAGATATAATATATTGAAATATGCTGCTGCAGTTAGAAGCTGCTTTTGTTGCTTTGCGGAGGCTTGCCCCCTCCACGCCCTAGCGTTCGCGATACACCTTTCGTGCGTGACACAACTTCTGCGAGCGCTTGGCGGAATAGGTATTCAACATTACAGAAGCTCGTAAAACAATGTGCTGTTCTCTTTTTTTTTTATTCGTAATGCTATCTCTATCTCGGGTTGGCTACGCAGACATGATGTAGGGGCTGCGTGGACTTTTGTTCGTACCGCAGCGACATCTATAACCACGATCGGCGGGACGGCGACTAGCCGAGGACAGCCCCCTGGCACTGCTGGGTCTACCGTGGCTCGTCATTGTCGCCACGTAAACTAGGCCACCATGCGGCGCTAGTAGTCACCAACATGACCCCCACCCCAGTCGCGCAGCGTCTGCATAATTTGCATTCGACGCGTCTGGAAAATTCATTGTTTAGAATAGAATTTAAAAGTATGTGTGTATATAGGAAGGGATGCAATATTTACACTTGTTGCAATATTATGTATTTAAAAATATTTATTGAACGAAATAAACAGATAACATTAATATTTTTTAAGTAATGGATTAGTCACGTTGTACAATGTTTTGCGATTTTTTTCTTGTCGAGATTGCTTTTTTTTTGTTCTGCATTGAGACGTGCAGAATATTGCTGCATCCGCATCAATACGTAATATTGTATTATGTGTAAAAGAACACAATCGGCGTGTTCTATACACGGAAAAGAGAGTTTTTCATAGTTATACACGTCGTCCAATATAGACTCGAAAATACGCGTTGAATTGCGATGAGCCACAAATCGCTCTTCTAAAAAAATCACGAACCGGTACAAGTGTTCATTTGGGTGTATCCATGGATCTTTTAGTAGAGAATCTGTGGTACATGCCTTGGGAAGAGTAATATTACTTTCTGTTGTTAGTAATGAATCTTTACATGTGAGGCACGTGACCGTATTCACAATTCGCTTCACCAAAGCAGCAGTTGTGTAATACATAACGCATGTTGCGATTTCTGGGGAGCTATAATCATGCTCAAGCTCAATTACATCATTAAAAGCCCAATCATCAAATTGAACCGCTGCCGTCAACTTTTCTTTGATTGACGCATATAAATTAGATTGGTTGCCATTTTTGTAGATCGATTTGAATTCCGCGAGAGAAACTAGTGGCTCTGAAGGTGTGGGATCAAGAATAGAGCAATTGCCGGTTTTCGGGGGTTTGAGAACGCTGTACGTCGACAAGATCTTATAAATCTGGAGGAAAGTAGGCGTGGAAGGATGATCATTGCACCCCCCTGTTTGTCGGACCGTGCCAAAAGAAATCTGAGTTGGAACAAATCAGAACAGCAAGCAAATGGTGAATAGTGCACACAACTGAAAATGCATAAAACCGATTACGAAATAAGAATTTCAAAAGCAAACATTAGAAAATAAATGCATAATTTATCCAAACCAGCGCACCCATGCAACCAGCCTTCGTTGTAATATTTGATAAACGGAAAGCATGCGCAGCAAAAGTCATGCATATGGTATGTTCCAAGCGGCATGCAATCATAGAGTAGAAAGTCTTAATAAGGCTAAGCATGAGGGTCGTGCTTGTTTATGAAATATTCTTTACTCATGTTTAAACCCAAACAAACCTCGACCGGATCTTAATTAATCCGACCGGTTAATACCCTCGTAAAACCGCAATGCTGGGTGAGGTATGTCACAATGTCCAGCGTCGACTGAAGAGTAACGCGTAAGCCTTCTGCCGTTTGTTTGGTTAAAAAGAGTTCTTTTGAGATGAGCCCCTTTTCAACGTTTTCTTCCCACGTGTCCAATGTTTTTATCGATTCTTGAATAACCTACAAGCCGAAATGCACAAACAAAGTTTTTTCCGATGGAAAATCTAGGCAGTTATCGTTAAGTATATAGTGGAGAAGGAAGATAGCATGATTACTACCAGTTAAATTATTATGATAAATTTGAAATACACAAGATGTTCAAGTTACCTTGAAATCATGATTGCCGGATTCAACTCCATCAACGGGTTGTTTACGATTAAGCGCATCGAACATTTTATTTATCCAATCGCAAAACCATGCAGTGCTTTCGCATTCACTTAAACCTTGGTCATGTTTATGGAAAAACCGAAGTCCTGTGGCAACTGAATTGCTGAAAACCTGTTGTCATATTTTTGTTATTATCGTTAAATTATTTAGTATTTTAGTATTTAAATCAGACAGATGAGTAACTTAGTATATTTAATCCAAGACGTTAGTGCGTTCAATTATGTTCGGAAACCATTATTTTCTTATAATTGAAATATGTTTGTAATAATAATGTTTTCACTCTCATCATTTGTAAACATGAGCCAAAAACACCAGAAGAATAGACTCCAAATTATTAAAAATTTGCGAGCAATAAATCATTAAAAAAATATTGCCAGAATAATCAACGATGATTTTCGAAATAAGCAATTATAAAGAGCTAATATTTTACCTGAACAGCCAGCCTCACTCGCATTTTCTACGAATTACTAAGGGTCAGGTGATGCTTTGTCAATTTCGGGCAGGCAAGAATATGACCGGGCCCCGCCAATGCCTTATCCGTCTCATGCAGAATCTCGAAATGCTTCCACTGGATAAACGGCTTTCCTGGATCCATCTGTACAATAAAAAATAGCCTCGCAATTAATATTTCAAAGAAGAGTCAATGATACTGACTTGGAGAGTTTTGTTGTGGTAAAGGCGATTACGAACTGTCTTTGTGAGATGCGGTGTATCGGAAAATACGAAAACTCGTCGGTCTTCAGAACTTGGATGTTGAAAGTAGTTTTTTAAATTTGTCCTACTTCCATCGACACCCAATTCGGCCCAAAACTTTCGATTGGTACTTGCGCCATCGGTCACCACTCCGTGAACTTGTGCTCCGACGTTTTCGAGTAACACAATTGCTTTAATAATTGAACGATTAAACGAACTTACCTGTAAGTGATGTTTGATCGTAATTGTATGAAGCGCCTCTTCCGAAAGATCAGCATGTAGTACCCCTACTCGTTGCCTGAGTAACCACGTATACAAAGTCTATAAAATTTTGCCTATAGTGGGCTATGAATCCCTCCGCTTCCGCTGTTTCTTCATTACTTTAAAGTAGCCACAACACTTCTGGGATATCTCTCGTAGGGAGATGGGTATGTTAATTTTTATAACAATCGGGAAGGGACTCTGATCTTTCGGAAGAGGCGCTTCATACAATTACGATCAAACATCACTTACAGGTAAGTTCGTTTAATCGTTCAATTGTATTTTGCGCCTCTTCCTCAGATCAGCATGTAGATGTTTGAAGTTGTTGTGGCACAATCCGTTGTCCGCGGATATTTTGAAAGAAGCCGATTACAGATATTATTATTATTATCATTATTATCATTATTATTATTATTTGGTAGTCATCATGTTTAACTATTCAGAAATGCCTGAGCAAATAAGGTTTTATCTTGGATAATTGGACGATTATAAAATCTAGCGAACGTCTTTGACTTTTGTGTCCATCCAACAGTGCTTCTTATTAAATCAATATTGACACCCCTTGCTTTTGCAGCAGAAGAAGACGCGTGTCTCGCACTATGAGCCGAAAAAATATCCGTATCTACTCCACTTTTGTCTAGGGCTTTTTTCACCCATTTGCTTAAAGTTTGAGATCCGACTGCCTTATGGGGTCTACGCACCGCCACAAAAAGTGTCTCGCACGTCCCTCGGATCCTTTCAGTTCGTTCGATGTATGTTCTTAATGTTGTCGCTCCACATATGTTCTTATCTTTTTTAAACACCGGTAGAGTCAACAGGGGCTGTTTTCTATTTCGACCGGAGGTTTTAATGGTATCAGGGATTTTAATGATTAAAACCCCTTCCTGCCACCTTATATTCTCCACGCGGATAAGAGCGAGGGTCTGCATTCTTTGACCCGTCACCAGCGCTAGTAGAGTAACGACCTTCATTGCAAGAACGTCCATGGGTAGGTCTTCATTGCTTCCTAAACTTTTAAGATAATCCAGGACGACTCGTGGGTCCCACGTAAAGTCATATTTTGGCCTAGCTGGGCGAGCTTCCGCTATTCCTTTGAAAAGTCTTCGAATATTAAAATCCGGTCCGATCTGCGGTCCAGCTATCAGTGATATTGCTGATCGAAGGGTATTGAGTGAACTGTACGCTGCCCCTTTCTGGAATTCTTCAGCCAAGGCTTTCAGAACTTCTGTGTTTGATGGTTTGAATGGGTCGATGTTTTCCTTGTTGCAAAAAATCCACCATTTTTTTAAAGCACTGTCGTATTGTTTAAGCGAAGATTTCCGTATTGAGCCGATCATGATATCGCGTGCCTCTGTTGGAATATTATTTATCTCGTAGGCTTTCCACAAACAATTCCGGCTACCAGGGTAAGTTGTTTCCATAATGGGTGTGGATCTCTGTTGACGGATAATAGCATTGATTCCTCAGGAGGTAACATAACGATTTTGCTTACAAGAAGGGATTGGAATCGTGGGTACCACGGTTGTGCTGGCCAATTTGGTACAACCATGATGCCCGTTGCTCCTTCTTCCGTTACCTTGCGCAATACTCGTAGAACGAGAGCGAAAGGAGGGAAAGCATAGAAGAGCGAAAACTGTGCCCAATTAATCGTAAAGGCATCTACTGTCTCGCTTTTAGGGTCTCTGATCCAAGACACGTAACGTTCGCATTTCGCATTAAGGCGAGAGGCAAACAGGTCAATCTCAGGTTGTCCAAAGGCTTCTATTATTCTTTCAAAGGCCCATTTAGCTAAACTATACTCCGTTTCTCTTTCCAATCGCCGCGATTCAAAATCCGCCTCAATATTATCTTTCGTGTTGATATACGATGCTAACAAACCGATCTTGCGTTGTTCACACCATTCCAAAATTTCTGTCGTTAGGTTATTTAGACTCTCAAAACGTATGCCGCCCATTTTATTGATATATGCAATGGCAGTTGTATTGTCAAGCCGGAGGAGAATATTACATTCCCTTTCGTGTCGCACGAAGCATTTTAAGCCGAAGAAGGCCGCTTTCAATTCTAGGAGATTAATGTGGGATTTCTTCTCTTTCAGGCTCCAAAAACCGTGCGTTCTCTTGTTTCCACATACAGCTCCCCACCCCGAAAGAGATGCATCACAGAAAATTTCATAACGGAATTTTGGAGTCTCGAACGAATTGAAGGCTGAGCGTATGGCTCTTTGCCACCAGACGAATTCAGGCTGCAATGATTCTGGAATTCTCATTACGCTATTGTAACACCCAGAGTTACTGTCTAGTGCTAGAAATTTGGCCCTTTCAAATTTTTTGGTGTGGCCTAGGCTATATTTTATTGCCGGGGAGCATGCAATTAACGCGCCAATAAACTCGGCAAGCTCTCGAATTTTACAGAACATCTTTCGTTGAAATTTCTGAATAGAATCTTCTATTTTTTGCCTTTTACTTTCCGGGAGTTCTAAAGTCATTTGTCCGGTGTCGAAGATGAACCCTAGGAATTGGCAGCGTTTTTTGGGTGACAATTGGCACTTTCTTTGATTTAAGATGAAACCCAGTCTTTCCAGGCTTCCGCAAACTTCTTGCACATCTTTTCGACATTTTTCGTAGGTATCGCCAATGATTAGAAAATCATCTAAATATACTACCAAAAGGAGGTGTCTTTTCCGTAAGTATGTTGTTACTGGTTTCAACAGTTTCGTGAAGACATATGGAGCAGTCGCTAGACCGAAGGGTAAACACACAAATTCGTACAATTTCTTGCTAAACGAGAACCGTAAGAATTTCCTATCGCTCTCCGCGATGGGCACCGTATAGTATGCGTCCGTTAAGTCGAGCTTTGCGAGAAAAGAATCTTTGCAAATAAGATTAACCGCTGTCTTTCTATCTTCTAGTTTAAAGTGCTCGGTTCGGATAAATTCATTCAGTTTTTTGAGATTAAGAATAAACCGATCATTCCCATCCGGTTTTGGGACAAAGAATACGTCTGAAATGAATTGTCCCTTAGTTTCGCGACATGGCACAATAGCACCCTTTTTTAGTAGGTTATTAATTAGTTCGCCTAATTTTCTTTGTTCCGTTCTCGATCTTGTAGTCTCCCGAAAATTTTTCTGAACTGGTCGCCTCTCGAAAGGAATCTTATAACCTTTAATCCATGATAATATTAAACTATCGGACGTTATATTAATCCATTCTTGCCAAAAGGAACGTAGTCGGCCAGCAATAGGACTTACAGGGCTATTTACCACCTGCGTCGTGGACGATTCTCCTGTCTGTGAGTCGATCGCCCGTTGTCCTCCCGTTTCCGAATTCCCGAGAGGTTCGGAGATCGCTGATAGCGTCGCGGTTGTTTCTTCCCGCCCGATTCCATCGTCTGACGCTGTACTCTCAATGTGCGACGGAGCGGGGCTCGGAAATTTTTTGGATTTTGTGCAATGAATGGCTTTCGTGATATTCGTAGATCCTTTGATGCGCTTTCCAATGTCTTCGCAGCCTTTACCCTGTCTTCGATCTGTTTCCCGAATAGCCATTCGTCTGGAGCTGATGCGCTGAGGACGTCCTTAAACGACGTATTGATATTCGACAATATCAAACTTCGACGTATCAGGGATTCATCCCGTTGTAGGTCTGCCAGAATGCGTCCTGCATCGCTTAGTTTTTGTAAGAGGACCATCTCATCTCTTGCTCCATTGATGACGTTGCGAAAAACGATTCCTACGGCAGCTATAGCCGCTGCAATTTTCTTTTGCTTTATAACAATTCTTTCGTCTCTTTTGGTGGCACTTTCATTCAGAGCTGCTCTAACCTCAGGGTTAATTGCCGGGGGATCGATGAAGACAGCATTTTCTGGAGGCGGATATTCGTTGAAGATCGTATCACGATCCTCGGATGGTAAGCCATTCTTTAATATTTCTTCCCAGCGAACCATTAACTCATTCGGTATCTTGGGCGCGAATTCGCGGGTCACCGTTAATCTTTTTCCCATAATCTCAACAATGCGTGGGTCCAGATTTTCGTTGGGCGATTCTGTCATATTTTCCGAACTATCGACATTGCCAGTTACCTCTTTAGTTTTGGACTGGATATCTGGTGATGCCTGGGTAGCCAGCGGGGACGTCAAGGCCTCGCTGGGAACATCCGACTCTCCAGAGAGGACGCTAACTTGGTCCTTCTTGTGTCGATGATTTCGATCCGAATGGGATTCTCGACTGTCCTGAGCACTCCACTCCTCCGAGGATGTTGAGCTTGATTCGTGATGGCGACCTGACATCCCGTAAAATTATGGGGATAAATATCAGATTTTCTGTTTAGGTTAGAGGCCATTTGAACGACTTCTTTATTGGCAAGGATGTATATCGCCCAAAATGTCGCTCGTATTTCGCCAGGGTGAACTAAGTACAGTTTGCACGGGCTGCGCCCTTCCTCATTCCGGTTAGACCGTCGTGAGTTGCGTATTCTGTCGAGTTCGTCCGTGGGTTAGAGCCCAAACGAACTACTGCTTCTTTGCACGGGCTACGCCCTTCCTCAACCAGGTTAGACCCTCGTGAGTTGCAGATGCGTGAAGAGTTCGCTGATAGGTTAGAGCCCATGTGAACTGTTCTTCTTCTTGCACGGGCTGCGCCCTTCCTCATTCAGGTCAAACCTTCATGAGTTGCCGATTCTCATAGAATTTCTTTGTCGATCGCTCAATAGGTTAGAGCCCACAGGAGGATTTTCCTCCGCACAAGCTATGATTCTCCATCTTCAGAATCGAGTGAAAAAAAAAAAAAAAGGAAAAACCGTATACTTACGTCGCTTCCGTTTTTTCCCCTGCAATCGCTCCAATCGCCGAATTCTTTTCTCCAAACGTTCTTCGTAGCTTTCTGATTCGTCAGAATGTCTCCGCCGCTTTCGTCCCATTTTCTTTCTTCAATATTTGAAATTTAACGCGGACAACACGTGGTGTCTTTCAGCACGAGAAAAAGAATGAAGAAACAGCGGAAGCGGAGGGATTCATAGCCCACTATAGGCAAAATTTTATAGACTTTGTATACGTGGTTACTCAGGCAACGAGTAGGGGTACTACATGCTGATCTGAGGAAGAGGCGCAAAATACAATTAGCTGCGCTAAAACATGTCCGTTGACAGGTCCATGAGAAGCGGAAACAGCTATTGGCTGTGTGTAGTCGTCGAACAACGGTTGGAACATGATGACCAGGCCATGGTTAGCTTTATCGCTAAATTCTGGTGATTGTTCATTGTCCATCCCGAAACCGACCAGTCCCTTGTAAGTCAGCGATTTTGTATGGACGCTGATAGTTTCTCGTGTGACTATTTCGTCGAGGAAGAAAATTCCATGTTTTTGAATATTTTCCTTCTTCGATAGAGCCAATTTCAGGACTTCAAAGAATGGATCATTGAAGCCACACGCCGTATTGATTTTAGAGAGATATCTATGAAAAGGTAAGTACAAACAGGTCAGTTAAAAAAATGAATTCCCTGTAATTTTTTAACAATCAATATTATAGTTATCGTCTGTAAAATACCTTCGGATAGTTCGAGGACGCGGAAGTGGAATAATGTTGTTTTCCCGTAAGAAGTTGTACCCAGATGCAGAGCACATGTGCAACAACATACACAACAGAATCCATTCATCCGTGTATCGTCTGCCTTTGCGATCCTTTAATTGTGCAGCAGCAACGATTTCTTTCAGAACGTGTTCCTGATTTTTGGGCAACTTTGCCGTTTCGAGAAGCTCCTGCAAAGATTTCTCACTGTACGAGTTTAATTTTTCTTGGCATCCATCAAGCTTGGACTTTAATGCGGGAAGTGAGTTTTTTGCGCGCCTCGTAGCTTTCTTTACAGTTTTCAATTTATCTCGCAGTCGTGATAACGTTTTATTCTTTTTCGAAGATAATCGAAGGTGAATTCGCTTTGGCTGCCCACGTATCTCCGTTCTTCGAATCTTCCTTGCGACAGTCTTTTGTACTCTCTGGCAAAATGTACAAACTATTTTGTCGTTTAGCAATAGAGAACACTGGACATGTCGCCAGGTTCCACCGATATCTTTATTCGCAATACGACAGTAGATTGTATCGAGCTCCGTTTGGAACTTTGAACCAGTACACACTTTGAGTTCGTCCAGTTTAAGCAACAGGTTTTGCAACCGTTTGAGCGTGAGTGCAGGACCAAGCTCGATCTGCAGGTCAGTGATACTCCACGGCTTATTCAAAATATTCACGTGCACTGACAAATCACGTGTGATTATGACTTCCTTGAGTGGAAATGGTTTCGGTGAATCACTGTCTCTACGGAACTCTGCTTTACTAAAGACTACTTTACTAAAGACTGGTCACATCGTCACGACTTATGTTTTGTTTAGCCCATCCAGGTACTGGCGATTGATTTAATTCGATCAATCCTTCGATTGTAAGTGGCACCATCGGTTCATGAGAATTTTCACCATGCGACTCTGTTGGTACATCACTCTCCGTTGGCACAGCGCTCTCCGTTGGCACAGCGCTTTCCGTTGGCACAATGCTCTCTGTTGGCACAGCGCTCTCCATTGACACAGCGCTTGTACAGTCTACAGGTTTCTTTTTCTCTTCACTTTCAGATATTTCAGGGACAGCGTCGAATGATTGAATTTTGCTGCAATCCATGGCTTCTGCAGAATCTCTTCCCGGATATAGCACATTTGCCAGTACGACTGATGATCCGGGCTTTGTAGCACATTCCATGCGAGCAAATATCGATGGCGTCAAACCTTTCACCAACCGAGGGATCTTGTACGGTGGAAATTATAATAAATATATTACATTAACATAATATAATACTAATAATAACATTATAATAAATTATAAGAAAATAAAAAGCATTGTAGTTGAAAATGTGTGAATAAAAAAATAATTTTCATCTCAATTATACTACTCACCACACCAATTACAGCACCGTCGGGGCCTCGCAGTTCCCGTTTCCACAATATTTCTTTTTCCCGAAAATGCTTGTCGCACACTGATTGACCAGACTTAATAGATTTGTCTGTGGGTCCGATGGCTTTTCTCCATAATTCCAGGGCTTCTGGATCTTTTGGCACATTGAAAAAATGCGATTTTTCCTTGCTTGATTGATAACCTGACCTGCAGCCAAGCACCACGCACGTAGGTATTCTCAAATATGAGCACAAAAACCACAAAAGTTGTTTTTTATGTTATCGCTACACTAAAATTGTTTATTATTTTATCACTATGTGATAAAATAATTACGATTTTACCACACTACGATTTTTTTTATTCGAGAACAATGAAGGATCGAGAAAAAATGACGAAATAATACGGAGAGGTGCTTTGCGGAGTGGGGGTCATGCGGGTGACTACTAGCGCCGCAGGGTGGGTTAGTTACGTGGCGACAATACGGGGACACGTTACGGTTAAGAGAATTTATCCCAGTGTCAGCCCCTTGACCGAGGAACACATTGCCGCCATTACGGAGTCTTCTGCAGTTCATGGCGATGTACCCAACTGAATGTTGTTTCTTATTTGTAACGCCATCTATAACTCCAGTTGGCGGGATAGGTGTGACGTAGACACTAGGTGAAATTTTTACTATAACGCAGCAACATCTACATCCACAATCGGCTAGATAGTGACTAGCCAAAGAACCCATAGCCGCCATTACATAGTATCGGCTAGTTCATGGCGAGGTAGCCACGGGATTTTTTTTTGCATTCGCAACAACATATGTGCCTCAACTTAGCTAACCTGCCGTGAGCTGATCGTTAGACGGTACTACATGTATTTCACATAACCTTACTTTGTCGTTCTTAACTAGCGTTGGCTAGTTCATCATGTTCGAGTTAATAGGTGGCACGTTTATGGTAATACAGCGGCATCGGCAGTAACGATCGCTTAGGCAGTGGCTACACCAGGGCTAGGTTACAAAATGTTCACGATATTACTAGCTCACAGTGAGGCAGCCACTAGGTAGTTCGTATGATACCAATTGGGCGAGCCAGTTACTAGCATGTAACTCAGACAGGCTCGCGCAATTTTTGCTCAGATACCGAAAAATATACATTTCTTGTCACCTGAGTTTAATGCAAGAAATTCTACATTTTTTGCTCTCTGCTCTGTTGAGCGTAAAGTATTATCTGATTGTCTCCAAACAATTTTTTTTTACGATGGGAAAATGCGTTACCCACTTAGGTTACCTACCCAGGAGAGACAAACGTTCTGTCCCGTATGTCGGACTCTCCTTATAGCCTACCGACTAAAAACATCCTCCGTTCGGTCTGCGCGGGGTGGCAACACGTAAGTATAACTTCGCCCCCGCGGGACCTGCCCATTGTTCGTTTCGTACCGTTTGGCAGTCCGAAAAATCCCGTTCATAGATCACCTTTCATTTCTTTGTCATTCACTCTCATGCACTCTCCAGGCATCCGCCCTCTTTCTTTCCCCCCAGAACCGCCTCAATAAACGCGGCGACTAGTGTCTAGCTGCCTTTGTCCTGTAGCATCATTCCGATTATGTTATCAGGTGTGATAACACCCGTTCTCCTCTTTCGGTACATTCGTCATGTTCCTAGATTCGTTTGCGTTCCGTGGCTAGTAGGTTTATGGGAATCACGCCTGCCACCACCAGAACCGCCTCGGCCGACACGGTGCTGTAGGCGCACGCTATCCTTAGTGCTCCCTGTCTTTGTACGTACGTCATTGCTTTTCTGTATTTTTTTACGACAAGCGTATCTACCCAGATCTCTGCGCCATACAGGAGGATCAAGTGAGCCGTCGCCATCGGTAGTCTGCGTATCGATGGTTTCAATCCGTGCGTGTTGGCCATCACGCGTCACAATCTTGTAACCCAGGCTTTGTCACAATCTTGTAACCCAGGCCCCGGGCTCCCGGTCCACCTCCTTGGATAGTGGTCTCCAGCAGCGCTTTTTGTTGTTCTTTATTGGAATCATCAGCGTCCCCCGTGCCGTTTTGTATTGCGTCGTTAGTGTGGCCGCGTATGACTTGTCCTTTTCCCCGGCTCGGTTCATTCGGCGTTTAGCCTTTATGCAGACCCTCCGCAGCTGGACGATCTCGTCCGTTCACCAATTCGTCACTCGTCTCTTCTATCGTGTGCTTTTGCGCAGTATTGAAGCTTTGCATAAGCGTTTCGTAAGTTTTGTTCTCACGTTCCCGAGTCGTTCGGTCCTTCTCCGTCCTGTCCGTTCGTGCAGAACTGCCTCTGAGGGTGGGACTGCTTCCAGTAGCACCCTCTAGAACTTGTCGCTGTCCAGTTTGAGTACATTCCACCACAGGGGTCCTTTAGGCCCGTTACGTCGCGTCGCTGTAAGTCGCGCCACCTCAAAGACGATGTATTGGTGGTCGCTGGCCGTGTAGTCATCGATCACCGTCCATCGCCTCATTATTAGTGGCAGGATATCGTACGAGATCATTGTCACGTTCGGTATCGAGGAGCACACCCCCGGTCTTATGTATGTCGGTACTCGTCCCGTGTTGGTGACTGTCAGGTTCAGTCTTGCTGCCATTTCTAGCAGCAGTCGTCCGCGTCCGTCCGTCTCGGTCATGCCCCACTCGATCGCTCTCGCATTAAAGTCGCCTGCGACTATGAAGTTCCTGGCCTTAATCCATCTTATGGATCATCCATCTTCCTTAATCCATCTTCCAGCGTGCCTATTTTTCCGGCTGGAAATTTAGTTGTGGCGCTAATCACGCTCGGATCAGGTTGCCTGACTGCCGTTATACGGCGCTAGTATGGCAACTTGATCAGGGCGTGAACAAAAATGTAACGCTGTTCCTGATAACGGCGGGATCTGGCAGCGTGATTACGCCCGAATCGGGCAGCCTGATTGAGCCGCTATCTTGGCGCCTCATAATGGCGTGTATACGGCTGCCTGATCGGATGTATTATAGAAAAGATACAGAACGAATAACATAAAACTTTTTTTGTTTATTAAATATTTACACTCCAAGTTACATCTGAACAGTTACTTATTGACAGTGTCTTTGGTTGTTTGTTTCTTTATTATTTTTGTTAATTATTATTATTATTCTTATATTTATTATTTTTAGATTTTTGTTTATATGTTTATTTCAAATGGTATATCCTTGTGGTAATGCTTTTTTTGTAGTCATTCTTTTTTTGTCGTGCTGAGCAGTGCCCGTCCCAGTCCTTCGCGTTGTTAAGCACCTTGCTGACAGCTTGCTGGATTATTTTACTGTCGCACTACCGTCGTTGTTGGCTTTTGACAGTATGACATCTGAAATATGCAAATATTTGAAATCTATATTATACATGTTGCAAGAGAAATATTATTTAAGTAATGCAATATATACTAGTATTATAATTACTAAACTACCTTGTAAGCATCTGAAGAAATCGGTTTCGTTGAAAACTGATTTGGTCTCGGACTCCTTGACAGCCGTAAACTCCATTAAAACTTTCCGGGCGACGAACCTTTTCAAAATTTCGCGGATCGTCTGCAGCAATGGCACACGAGCACTGCAAATTGGAACCATGTTCGATATCTGAAAAGAGTCAAAAATAAATTTAATATTTCACATACGAATATGAGTCAAACTAGTATAAAAAGATTGAATTGCAAAAATAATGAAAGAAAAATTGTCAAAGGAACATTTGTATTTAAAATAATAGTAAATTACATCACAAAAAATAAATGATAAAATAAATATATAATTTCTATTTACTCACGATTTCTTTTCGGAACATCTCATCTGTTGACAATTTTCGATTAAATTCAATAAACTATTCCATCGTTTTGAATGGCATGTCGAGATCGTACCGTCCAGCTGTCTCGTTCAAGCTTCGAATTTCAGCTCCGTCCCTGATATGTTGCGTCCGAAACATTTCCTGCAGTTCATCCATTTTTCGGTTCAATTGATTGAACTGCTGATTTATCGATCGAAAACCTTTGGCTATACTTTCGGCGAGAACTGAAACAGAGGCACACAAGCTCAATGTACAAAATTTAGACAAATTATCCGAACATTAAAAAAAAAAATTCTAACGCCTCTCCAAAACACCCTTCGATCCTCGTTAAGCAAATAGCGAAAAGCCTCTTATCGATGGACTTGTGACAGGCCTAACGTTACGTTTATTTTCTCTCCCTGTTTCTATTGAAAGACTCAAAGATTCGACAGGGCACAAGCATTCTCAGATTACCCGAATTACAACAATAAGATAGCATGGCAAATACGTGATCGCTATCAGGACCGAATTATCGAGGAATAAAAAATATTCTTGAACAAAAAACCGAATTTTTCAGTTTCGATTCGAAAATGAAAAAAAATTATAAAAGTTAAGAAAATTTAGATTTAAGAAATTAAAAATCTTACGGTTAAAATCGACGATATGTCTACCATTGAGAACGGGCAATATTTGATTCAACAAGACGTCTGGTTTACGCTGCTGGGTCGAAGAACGATCATTTTTGTTGTTTTTTTTTCTTGCCTCAATGAAGTTGCACTATCTGAAAATGAACACATGCAAATTAGTCTTAACATATCGAGGAAGCAAATGTGAATAAGAATATGTGAAAAGTATACATCAAAGATAGAACCTTTATTCCTTATTACGGATCCTTGTCGCCCATCGATAGTCGATTGAGCATCTGCAATTTTAATACGATTAATCTTATATAACAATTGCATCACAAACTAATGGCATATAGAAAATTATGGAAAAAAAGGAGTCCTACTTTAGCACAAAATCTTGGTTTGATAATAGTTCATGATTATGAATAAATCAATTTGTAAATACGTGAAAATTTCGTTCCCGTACGAAATTTACTTACGAAGGTTTTGTGTACAAATATTCTTTGCAAGTATATTTTGTCCGAAAGCATAATTCCCGTTTTTCCCTAACATTTCATTCCTAACCATGAATTATATATGATATCATAAAATGTATAATTAAAATAAACAAACATTAAACTTTGTACTTACAAATATTGTCGTTCATGTCGGTCAAGTCCGGAACGTTCCAATCTGTGTCTTGCAGTACTTTTGTCTTGTATGTCTACGTCAGTCGCACAGCCTTTTCCTCCGCCGGGACCTCGGAATCAGATGTATATGCATAGCTCCGCTTGCTTATAACTTTAAGCTTCTGAACAGCTTCTTGATAATTTCCTATATAGGATGGATTGAATAGTTTCATTTGAAAAAAAAGAATCGAATCGGAAGGGAATTTTTTGTTTCTTTATAAAAAATGACTTACGTGCGGCTCCTCGAATGTTGATTGGGAACGTCGGCCAGGACTCTGGCGCAGGGGCATGACATTGAACAAGCGAGTGCAGGATGGCAAGATCCTCATCTCCGTAGGGGAGTGGCATGAACTTCGTCACAAGTTGGTCCGAATGTATGTCGTAGGTTATCCACTTGGACGGTACGATATCCGTGCTTTTCAACCCTTTCTGAATTTTCTCGTTGTTGAACTCGACAATTTTGTACGCAAAATTGTCTACCTATTGAATTATATTGAAATGTCGGTAGAAATATTCGTATAACCTCGACATATTTTGAGGTTAAACACAAGTGTATTCAAAATAGAAGAAACATTGTGTTCTTGAATATATGTCCGTCCATATCAGTCAGGATATCCACGATATATATAGGCGAATAAAAATCAATTTCCACTTACTTCGACTTTTTTGTCGGTGTCGAGAGATTCCCTTTTATTTTAATAAGACGAACCGCATACGTGCGTACCGGCACACTCGTCGGTCACCCGCCAAAAACTGCCGCGAATGCAAAGAACGGCGACACGACACACAGTTGTAATGGCGACACCACATTCGTAAATTAAAGCGGCAAAAATTCAAATAAATGATTGAATTATTTATTACGTTGGGACAATACAAATTATTCGCGATTAAATAACACTATGATTTAAGGAGGCTGCTGACCGTCATAAAAAAATTGAAAATGATTCGAATTTAACAAAATTGGGTGAATATATTCTTTAGTATTATATATATATGACAAGACAAACTTTTTCAGATTTTTCTTCTAACCAGTTGTCGAGTAAACGAACATTGAAGTTCACGTGTATAAGCATAGCGTTTTCATATATATAAGTATATATTCCGGGCATAAGAATTCTGCTTTAATGCTTAATTACTCGTAAGCTAGGCAGAAAAAAATTTGAAAAAAATTGTGTTCACATATTTAATACTAAAGAATGTTACCACTAAATGTTATTAAATTCTTAACATATTGATTCGAGTCACCAACCTCCTTAATCTTATCATGGTTTACAGTTTTTTTTGTTTGTACTTAGAAAAAACAAAATAAATCAATGAAGCGTCCAATATTTATTCAATCATTTAGCCATGAAGCAGCGGCATTACATACATTTTTTGTCGATCTGAAACATCATGAATTGTCAAAAGTACCATTTTTGTAGACACATCGTCGAAAGTACATGTTTTGTCCATGTTTGTCAATTTCACCTTCCACGTCTCGAGATTTTCGGCTTAGCATGGATATTCAAGTAGTGCTTTTTCGCGTGTTATTATTTTCCCTACTATTCGGACAGCGCTCGCCGATTCACGGTGTATAGTATATATAACATTTACCATTAATATTTTACGGTAGTTCAACAAAACAGTGTTGTCTGGATGAGAAGTTATAATGATAAAGGCTCTATATCGAAGCTTCTTTATAATTTCAATTTCTTGACGCTTCTTACGTTTTACCGCTAATATTTCCATATTGGGCGGTATGACAACTCTTTTGATATCCACAAAAAACGCTTAATGTAAACGACGACAAATCTGTGGTAACGGTCGTTTGCCACGTCGCAACATTTTAAAAATTTTCCCGCGAGCATTTTCAAAAGAAAAAGCTGAAATATTATCGAGTGAACAGCCTAGGATTTTCAACATCATCGGCCAGATGAATAAGGGAATGCATATTCAATTCTTGGCACTCAGGACCATACAGCTCTAGCGCTAACAAAATAAAGGTCTGAAGATATATTTTTGCTTGCCCAAGGAATTTCGAAGCCAAATTCCTTGAGCGAAGAATTCGACTTCCTGCGTGGAAGAGTAAGAAATGCTTGTAGAGATTTTTCGGTAGAATGTCTTTTAGAATTACAGTGGACAAATACAATAGGAAAAACCGAAATTCTAATGCTTTCCATTTCCCTAAATCAGCCAACGATCTTGTCGTACGTTCGAAATCTTGAGGCACCTGTATATTCACTAGGTGTTGGGACAATCGAAATTTTTTATTTTGACTGATTCTCACTTTTCGTATTCCATTCCACCAGTAGTCCAAGAATTTTTTCACTATTCCCAAATATCCGAGGTGCATGAAATCAAGCACAAAATGAACGACCATGTTGGGATCACGGATAAGAAGTAACGTTGAAATATTTATTTGGTGCTCTGGTTGGTTTTGGTTGCGAAAACTTTCATCCGTTCTTTTGTCACACGTTGTAGAAACGTATACAGTGCGATTTTCGTATCTTTCGCCTTCTATGATACAACGCTCACAACTAAAGTATCCATTGTGACTTTTAACAAATTTGATAAAAGAACGAGCAGGTCGATCGCAAGTGAAACACTGTATACGGATTTGGAATAATTGTTCATTAATTTTGATTCCATCGCGCAATACCAGTGGTGTCTCATCAACAAATTTTTGTACATATTGTTGTAGATCGTTGGGTTTTTCATTCCCTAAATACGTTGCCAGTGGAAATGGCTTTTATACGTCCAGATAAAAAAAAAATTTGCAGAGAATGGTCCAGAGTTGTTAATTACTTGATTTAAATAATGGCAGTCGATCAATATTAAATTGTAAATACAAAATCGTTTCTCCGTGGATATCTGTATTCACGTACCTCTGAAGGTGATTTTTCATGCCAAAGTACACAAAGTGACCATTGGTTTCACCATTTTCGTCAGTAAAATCGACTATTTCCTATGTAGCTGAATTTGTGTTCAAAAAAGTTTTCGCTGACTGAGGTAAATTAGGTAGTAACCTTCGTCGGAAAATGTTCAACAAACCGTCAACTTGAGTTTGTGGGATATTGCTTTTGATGACCCATTCTCCCAGTTCTTCATCTTCATCTCTGTTCCTACGTTGCACATTTTCTTGACCAGGCTCTTCTTCTTCGCTGCCATTAGAATCCTCTCCGCTGCCTTGGGGATCTTCTTCGTTGCGATTAGAACCCTCTCCGCTGACATGGAGATCTTTGCTGGAGTTGAGATTCTCTCCGCTGACGTGGGGATCTTCTTTGCCACCAATAGAACCCTTTCCGCTGATATGGAGATCTTCTTCGCTGGGGTTTAGATTCTCTCCGCTGACATGGGGATCTCTTTTGCTGCCATTGGAACCCTCTCTGCTGGCATGGAGATCTTCGCTGGTGTTCGAATCCTCTCCGCTGGCATTAGGAATTTGTTTGCTGTTAGCTTCATCGAGACTTTCCTGATCTCGAGGCCCAAATTTTATCATTCGGGCCTCTTTCTGTAAATATTCAAATTTTTCGTAAACAAAACAACGTATATCATTCTCATTTGTTAAATTAAATTTTATATTGATATTCTTCTATTCTTTAATTTAAAAAAAATATTTTTTGTTTTAATTTTTTAATTTTATTTGTCTATTTTTTAAATTATATTTTTATTGATATTATTCTATACCCAGGTGTATAAAAATTGAAAAAGTTTGTAAAAGTAGAAAAAAAGTAAGGTTATACATACCTGGTACTTGTACCGAAGATCGAGACTCGTCAACTTGTTTCTCCGAACGATATCTCCTAACGGGCAGCCGTGTCAAATACCGCTTCCTCTCTTTGCGATTCATTACCCTTTCACTTATTTATGTGGACCTTATTTTTATATATCATGTGAAAACTTTCAAGTTTTTACCAAAACACGATCGATGTATACAATATGACACACGTGTAAGCATATACAGTACTACCTCTCTAAGAGAGCCCTCGCTAAGAGAGAATTTCCCCGCCGTTCCGCTTGAGCGCATTTTATGGCTTCCCCCACGTAGCTCGAGCTGTCCAGTGTACCCGAGGCCTCTCGAGTTTGTCGCGGACAACAAGCGCGCTAACCTAGCGGTGGGGGAAGGCTTCGGCGACGAATTTCACGAGAATTTCTTCCCCTAACCGCCCTAGACCGCTCTCTTAGAGAGGTAGTACTGTATATAGTTCTTAAAACCAACACTAGCGCCACCACTTTAGCGCTAACCTGAGCACTGCCATGCATGGGCCTCCTAATAGAGCCATATTAGGGCACTGATAAGGCAAACCACAGTATGGCCATTTTCACGTTTGCCATAAGTTTGACTGACCCGTGGCTGCCTGTTCACGGCAGGCTCACGGCCGAATCAAAATTCCCATAATACCGATAGACACCATCTCAGTGGGATTTCCCGTCACGGGAAATCCCTTGACGTGTTTATCGTGTTTCCTTTTTGTTATGTTGTCATGTTTTCAATATCTTTCGTATTCCCTTTTGTGTGTGTGTGTGTGTATGTGTGAGTATGCTTTGGGATACAGCCGCCACAGACCATCCCCGTCGCCATATCCCCGTCACCGGCCGCCCCCGAAGGGACACCAGTGGCCTCTTCGAGGCCTCGCCGCTAGTGCTGCAGTGCCCGATCCGGGCATCACCCACCACTACAACAGTATGGGGATTATTCGCTGGCTGATGGGATAGACAGGTCCATCCGGCTAAGAGGACCCGGGTCCCTGTACTATCCAGCAGCCCAGGAGCATCGAGCCTGCTTTACTCGGGATACCCTCTGGCTGTCCGCGCCGAGACCATCTGCCGCAGAGGACGGCGGCGGAGTCCCAGTCCCGTTGCCCTAGGTTAAGTGTATGCGCCTTTGTGACGTGTACTGGTTCATTTACTCGCATTCATCCAGTAACCATACAGAAGGTGCTCAAAACTTGAGCCATCCAAAGTTCATGCGCACACTCACTCCCATTCGCTTTTCGAAGGAGCCCATTCATAGGGGCCACGAGCGGTCGCTTTTCAGTGGACCCCGTTTATAGGGGATCTCGGTCATTCGCTTTCTCAGGATGACCCGTTCATAGGGTCCCGGATCATTCGCATCACCAGTATGTCCCTAGGACGTGTCGGGTGGTTAGGCCTGCACACCGGTGGCTATTACGAGAGCGCTGAGCGCTCTCCCGGGCGATGAGCTCGCCAAGATCCCTGCGCCCAAAACGGAAGAACTAAGTCTGTAGACGAATTGCTGTAACCGAAGATGTATCTTTTGTGTCTGGTTAACTTACGGGACATACACATGTTTGGCCTTTCAATAGCCAAAGCCCTCAGAGCTTTTCATTGCCAAGTTTGCATATTTGTGGAATCTCGCTACCTACAGTTATACATTTTTCTTGTTGTCTGCGGTCGAGCAAGAAAATCCATGTTTGGCTCAGCGATGCCCAATGACATGAATTTTTCATTGTCTGTGACCGAGCAGACGAAACCATATTATCAGCTCCACGATATATA
>OX632363.1:16314373-16374373 GCA_951751655.1 Ophion costatus | reverse complement strand
TATGGAACGGTACGTATGGGTACCGGTCCTCGTATGAAACGTTACGAATTAGCGCCGGTACCCGTACGTACCATTACATATAGATGCGTATATCTAAATGTAATGGTACGTATGGGTACCGGCGCTAATTCGTAACGTTTCATACGAGGACCGGCACCCATACGTACCATTCCATATAGATACGTACATTTATATTTAATGGTACGTATGGTCACCGGCCCTAATTCGAAACGTTTCATACGAGAACGGTGTTAATTACGTCCTAGTTTTTACGTCTGCAATAGATGGTTTAAATTTACGGGGAAGATCCCAGCAATCGGATGTGCTTTGAAACCGTTGTTGTAACGCTTATCATGTTATCGATTATCCTGTTACAAACATGTGTATTTTTTCACATCCATGGATACTACACGTTCATTTACCCTTCAGCTGCCATCGTAGCAAATTTGCTATGTTCACTTTGACCCCGTTGGTGAAAAGCGTACGGACGCCTAGCAGACCAGCTACTTCACAGTTCCATTAATCTATGCTAGATGCAGCTAAAATGCCGGGATAGCTTGAAATCCAAACGTAAACATACGAATTATGTTAATATGGCAACAATGTTGTCGTAAAAATTTACGACGCTTGCCCCAGCATTCGATCTGCTGACCGTTTTTTTGTCCAAAAAAGTAAGTAAATGGACATTCTTGAAATATTTTTTGATAGAATTGTGTAAAGGAAGCTGGACTGGACGAACTAGGCTTTGAAGATTTTTTATTGAATTAAAATGATAGTTGGAACCGAGCGGGTGAAAATGTTAGTAGCAAATTTGCTACAGTCGAAAATACTACCTCCTACTCATATGAAATGAGTTTGAGCCATCCAGAAATAGGCGTGGCCGTTAAAGCGTTAAGGTTCATAGCTAACGTAATCGTCTTAACAAATTCATACCGTTTTATACGAGGACCGGTACCCATCCGTACCATTACATATATATGTGCGCATGTATATGCAATGGTACGTACGGGTAGCGGTCCCCGTATGAACCATTACGAATTAGTGCCGGTACCCATACATACCATTACATATAGATGCACATATCTATACGTAATGATACTTATGGGTATCGGCGCCGATTCGTAATGTTTCGAATGGCCCGTGTCATTCATGGTCCTAGTTTTTGCCTCTGCAATGGATAGTCTAGATTTATTCATTTGTACGCAATGTTATGTGCGAGTACCAGTCAACGTGTTATATTGATTCAAATAGGTACTGCGATACCTGGCCTCATTTGTGTACTCGGCATTAACCGTTGCAACTCACAATCAGTAACGATTTTATGTCAATCGTCTTCCTAAAAATACGCCCCGACATTAAGTCTTCCTTTTCTCATATAGATTGGCTGAGTCCAGGGGGACTTATCGGTACTAATTGGCCCGTTTTATTGATACAATCGGAAGAAGCATCTCCGACCGATTTCATAACCAAATTGCGTATGAATACAGTCCGACCTCTCAATAAGCACGCCCGCAATAAGCACGATTCCCCAGTTTCTCGCTCGAGCACTTTCGCCTACTCCGACTCGAACTCCGAGCTCGAGTCAGCTCGAGCGAATTTGCGCGCGAACCTCTCAATAAGCACGCCCACACCGAGGAGAGCTCAGATGAGTAAAATGAGATAAATACATAGTTACTTACCGTGAAAACGTTCACATTCGTTCGAGCGTCCTTATTGGGAGGTTCGCATGCTATAAAGAGCGAGAGAGACAAAAAGAGCCAGTGAGCGTAGAGCGCGCGCCTGGTGGGAGTACCCGAATTCTCGGAAATACTCTTCCCCTTGTGGGCTCTTCCGTGCTTATTGATATCCGTGCAAACCTCTTAGTTATACCCCAGCATATCACTTCTTTATTGATATTTTGTTTATACCAACAATTTATAATTATTGAAAATGTTTGAAAGACCAGAACTCTTTTGGATTTTGTGTGAGGGAGTTCTAGTGATCGTTTAACATCTTATCACGACCCAAACCTCTTAGTTATACCCCAGCATATCACTTCTGTATCGATATTTTGTTTATACCAATAATTTATATTTATTGAACATGTTTGAAAGACCGGAACTCTTTTGGATTTTGTGTGAGGGAGTTCTAGTGATCGTTTATCATCTTATCACGACCCAAACCTCTTAGTTATACTTCAGCATATCACTTCTGTATCGATATTTTGTTTATACCGATAATTTATAATTATTGAAGATGTTTGAAGGACCAGAACTCTTTTGGATTTTGTGTGAGGAAGTTCTCTTGATCGTTTAACACCTTATCATGACCCAAACCTATCAGTTATACCCCAGCATATCACTTCTGTACCGATATTTTGTTTATACCAATAATTTATAATTATTGAAGATGTTTGAAAGATCAGAACTCTTTTGGATTTTGTGTGAGGGAGTTCTAGTGATCGTTTAACATCTTATCACGACCGAAACCTCTTAGTTATACCCCAGCATATCACTTCTGTATCGATATTTCGTTTATACCAATAATTTATATTTATTGAACATGTTTGAAAGACCAGAACTCTTTTGGATTTTGTGCGAGGGAGTTCTAGTGATCGTTTATCATCTTATCACGACCCAAACCTCTTAGTTAGACCCCAGCATATCACTTCTGTATCGATATTTTGTTTATACCAACAATTTATAATTATTGAAGATGTTTGAACGACCAGAACTCTTTTGGATTTTGTGTGAGGGAGTTCTAGTGATCGTTTAACATCTTATCACGACCCAAACCTCTTAGTTATACCCCAGCATATCACTTCTGTATCGATATTTTGTTTATACCAATAATTTATATTTATTGAACATGTTTGAAAGACCAGAACTCTTTTGGATTTTGTGTGAGGGAGTTCTAGTGATCGTTTATCATCTTATCACGACCCAAACCTCTTAGTTATACTTCAGCATATCACTTCTGTATCGATATTTTGTTTATACCGATAATTTATAATTATTGAAGATGTTTGAAGGACCAGAACTCTTTTGGATTTTGTGTGAGGAAGTTCTCTTGATCGTTTAACACCTTATCATGACCCAAACCTATCAGTTATACCCCAGCATATCACTTCTGTACCGATATTTTGTTTATACCAATAATTTATAATTATTGAAGATGTTTGAAAGATCAGAACTCTTTTGGATTTTGTGTGAGGGAGTTCTAGTGATCGTTTAACATCTTATCACGACCGAAACCTCTTAGTTATACCCCAGCATATCACTTCTGTATCGATATTTCGTTTATACCAATAATTTATATTTATTGAACATGTTTGAAAGACCAGAACTCTTTTGGATTTTGTGTGAGGGAGTTCTAGTGATCGTTTATCATCTTATCACGACCCAAACCTCTTAGTTATACCCCAGCATATCACTTCTGTATCGATATTTCGTTTATACCAATAATTTATATTTATTGAACATGTTTGAAAGACCAGAACTCTTTTGGATTTTGTGTGAGGGAGTTCTAGTGATCGTTTATCATCTTATCACGACCCAAACCTCTTAGTTAGACCCCAGCATATCACTTCTGTATCGATATTTTGTTTATACCAACAATTTATAATTATTGAAGATGTTTGAACGACCAGAACTCTTTTGGATTTTGTGTGAGGGAGTTCTAGTGATCGTTTAACATCTTATCACGACCCAAACCTCTTAGTTATACCCCAGCATATCACTTCTGTATCGATATTTTGTTTATACCAATAATTTATATTTATTGAACATGTTTGAAAGACCAGAACTCTTTTGGATTTTGTGTGAGGGAGTTCTAGTGATCGTTTATCATCTTATCACGACCCAAACCTCTTAGTTATACCCCAGCATATCACTTCTGTATCGATATTTTGTTTATAACAATAATTTATAAGTATTGAAGATGTTTGAAAGACCAGAACTCTTATGGATTTTGTGTGAGGGAGTTCTAGTGATCGTTTAACATCTTATCACGACCCAAACCTCTCAGTTATACTCCAGCATATCACTGCTGTATCGATATTTTGTTTATACCAATAATTTATAATTACAGTCCGACCTCTCAATAAGCACGCCCGCAATAAGCACACTTCCCCAGTTTCTCGCTCGAGCACTTTCCCCTACTCCGACTAGAACTCCGGGGGTACTCGAATTCTCGGAAATTCTCTTCCCCTTGGGGACTCTACCGTGCTTATTGAGAGGTCGGACTGTATAAAATATGAAATCAAAATTAGGATTTGGAGAACAATGTCGTTGGTATAAAAAAACGAATGTCAGCGATACCTATAGACGTGGTGCTCTGGATTTATAATGTTTCTACAATTTAGAAATCCGTAAACGGTAATTACATTTTTTCTCGTTTCAAATCTGAATGGTTATGGTTCATTCCGAGATAATTAATTATCTTCCACTATGATCGACTCATAATTGATTCTAGTGCGCAATGTTCGCGAAGTATGCAAAGACTTGCGGATCATAATGCAAATCCCACGTGGGCATCATTTCGAGTCGAGTGCACATTTTTATACACGTCTGTCATATTTTGTGGTCCCCGTAAATACCTTTCAACAAGTAATTCGGATGGTCCTTATTTTAACCGGTCTAACAACTTTGGACCGGTATCACTATTAACCGTTGCATATAAAAAAATACCGGGACCGTCCCCGTATGTGCCAAATGTCCCCCTATGAACCGCTTCAGCTCCGAAATGGTCCCGGCATAAACCTCTCCACACATATATATATATAATATATTATATATATATATGTGTATATATATATATATATATATATATATATATATACTCCACCGATCGAGCTGAAATTTCGCCCAAACCTTCGTTTTAATATTGAAAGACAACCCCTAATTTGTTCGCCTAATTTTACCGCGGGTTTTTTCGCGACGCGCAATAGATTTTGAGTTTGAGTTTGTTTGAGTTTGTTTAGGTTATTCGGGTTGTTTGGGTTTGTTGGGGTATTTTCTTGGGTATATTCTCATGATACGAATGAAGATATGAACGGAGACGTAGCAGATATAGGTATAGTCGACGCGCCTTAAAAAGAGACTTCAAAATTCAATATGTCGAAAATTATTGCGAGTCGCTGAAAATTCCGTCAGGGGTTGTCCAAATGTACCTTTGTTATTATACTAATGAATCACAAAAAAGATTGCGAAGGAAAAATTTTCAATGTTTTTTTCTTCGAGCAGGTCTACATATGAGGGATTTTTTTTTACTAATGACGCAAATAGATACCTTTTCCTTCTTTCTTCCTTTTTACTTTAAGCTTTAAAAGACGTCTGTCCGATGATTTGTCGTACAGTTATGGGTAATCAAAGCCAAGATGCCGCTATTGACTTTGATAATCAATATCTCAGGAACCAATTATCCGACAGAAAGTCGACGGGCAGTTCCGGAAAGTTCAACGTACGCCCTTTAAGGGAAAGAATAATATTCCAATCTTTTGTTTTATATGCGATATTGGTGTAATATGGCGTATGTTCGTTAAATTACAAAAGATACGATAACATCGCAGATAATCATCAGAACCATTATTTTTCGGCATTTGTTCTTAGTTCATAGTATCCAAAAAAAGTTTGCGAAGCGTTAAGTTACTTCGATTTTTTATTCACGTTGGCCAGAATGAACACAGTTTGGAACATTTGTAAATAAATTAAAGGGACGTCATGATTGTTTTTAACCATGATTAATTTGTTCGTAGGTTAAAAAAATTGTTTTTAGAGATTTATCGGCATGTTTGCTGATGTAAAGTGACAGTCCGCAGAAGAAAAAATGGCTATTATAAGACGCTTCGTTCTCAGGATAACCAAAAAAGTAGTATCGCTGTTCGTACTGTGACATAATCACTTGTTCAGAGTTAAAAAAAGGACGAGAGAGACCCTTATGTTCCTCCTCCCGTCACTCCTAACAACTTTCAATCATTACGTTTTTTGTGCTCGACATCGTCACATCGTTGCAGAGTTTAATAGCAGAAGCTCATCACCAGGAAGCGTCAGCCAGGCGATCATTCATATTACCGGGCATGGACAAGAATATCAAGGATGTCCTGGAAAAATGTAAAATGACAAATTTCTCCTTGGAGAAGGTTTAGCGGATAAGATCAGCTCAACAAAATCTATTGAGAAGGTAGCTGCAGAAATGAAACACAAACGCTGCTCCGAAAAAATTGGCGCTAAGACCCGCCGGTCAGTTAAACTGGAAAGCCCCATCCTCCAAAGTCCCGTGGACATCAAGGATGGGGACCAAATCGACACCCAAGGGGAAGTCAGGTACCAATCCACCTAGGAAGACTTACCACTTTCCTCAGAGCGATTCCAAAACAATTCGCTCAATATCGGGCTACCGACATCAACGTCAGAGGTACCGAAAGCTGCAAGACTAAGATTTTTTATTAATGAATGGAAGGAGATCACAAACAATAACTTTGTCTTAAATTGCATTAAAGGGCATGCAATAGAATTTTACCGGCCTGTTTTTCACGTCAAAGAGCCAGAAAACTTTGATCTTAATTTTTCTCCGAATTCCAAAGTCTGCAAGGATACTATCGATGGGCTTTTGAGTATGGGAGCTATCCAACCTTGTCATGACCAGGAGGGTCAATTCGTATCCTTATACTTCTTAGTAGATAAACCAGATGGGAGCAAAAGATTCATTTTAAATTTGAAAAAATTAAATCGATGTATCAATTCACCTAACTTAAAAATGGAAGATATCAAGCTAGTATCCAAGTTAGTTTCGCCCGGGGATTACATGGCTCATTTGGACCTAGAAGACGCGTACGTTTTGGTTTCCATTCACACTGAAAAAAACAATTTCTCATGTTTCGTTTTCAATCGCGATTATATGAATTCGTCTGCTTGTCATTTGGCTTATCCATTGCTCCTTTCATTTTTACAAAAAATTTAAAGCCAGTTTTAAGTTTCCTACGTAAACAGGGGCTCGTATCGGTAGCCTATCTTGACGACATATTATGTATTAGCGCCGACGTTACTTCATTTGAGAATAACGTATCCACAAAAGTACAGATGATCCAAAAACTCGGTTTTATTGTAAACCAGAGGAAAAGTAAATTGACCTCATCTAGAAGTTGCCAATTTCGAGGATTTTCCATATATTCGGAACGTCTGACTCTGGAGTTACCAAAAGTAGAACGCCTGAAAATTTTAGAACTAATTAAAAACTTAATCTCAAAAAAGGATTGTAAGATAAGAACACTTGCTCAGTTCATAGGCAATTTAATTGCTGCTTGTTCAGCAATCAAGTATGGTTGGCTATACACGGAGCGGTTTGAGACAGAAAAATACCTGGCTTTTCTAGTTAGTGATGGAAATTATGAAGCAAAAGTGGCCTTAAAAGACGATTTACGCGAGGACTTCATATGGCGGGAGAAAAACTTACCTGCATCAGTGAATACCTTCAAGGTTCACACATACAAGCGAGTTATTTACTTACTTACATCACTATCAGGCTGGGGAGCCTTCTCCGAAGGAAAACTGTCGCGCGGGCTGTGGTCATCAGAAGAAAAAAGCTTCCATATTAACTACCTCGAGCTCCTTGCGGTCTTTTTGGGTCTGAAAACTTTTCCTACTGATCTCTCGCGTTGCGACATACTCGTGAGAATGGACAATACTACCGCAATATCATACGTTAATCGGATGGGCGGGATTCAGCACCCCCAGCTAAATAACTTGGCTAGAGAAATTTGGCAATGGTGGGAGGCGAGGAATCTCTGGATGTTTGAAGCTTATACAGGGTGAGACACATAAAGTGTTACAGTGCAATAGCCCTCAAACTATTGATCATATCCAAAAATGTTTCGGACAAAAGTTTCAGTGTTCGAGAAGGCCGTCATTCTGGACTACCATATTTTTTTATCGGTGGAGGCGCTGAAACTGCTCCTAGGTCAACTTCACTTTTTTAAACGAAACCATGTCTTTTTTTTTTATATTATTACCCTTTGTTGTAGGTCGCTGAATTCGTCTTAAAACGGCAATAATGTCATCGAAAAAAAATTAATGGATCCATTTTAAAAAGCGGAGTTGACCTTGACGTAGCTTCAGCGCCTCCACCAATAAAAAGATAGGGTGGTCCATTATGACGGCCCTCTCGAACACTGAAACTTTGGTCTGAAACATTTGTGGATATGATCAATAGTTTGAGTGCTATTGCTCTGTAACACTTTATGTGCCTCACCCTGTATACCATCTAAGGAAAATGTCGAAGCAGATAGGGAATCCAGGTTAGAAAACATTGATACTGAATGGGAACTCGCAGACTATGCCTTGAAGGCGATTAAAAAATCTTTAGGAAATCCAGAGATTGATTTATTCGCGACCAGAATCAATATGAAATGCCAGACCTTTCGCTCCTGGTTCATGGACCCAGAAGCGTCTCATATTCTATACGCCGATACTATACCCTGGAATAATAAATTATTTTACGCGTTTCCACCGTTCACACTAATACCTCGAGTGCTACAGAAAATAATCGCCGAAAAATCGCAGGGCATTGTTATCATCCCATTTTGGATAACTCAACGTTCGTTTCCTGTCTTCGAATCTCTATTGACCGATACACCCATTATATTTCAGCCAAACAAACATTTATTACTGTCTCCTTGCAGAACTCGTCAACTTTCTCTGTCCCAGAAGTTGTCCCTGATTGCCGGGAAATTATCAGGACAGCATTCACAAGGAGGAAACTCTCCTTTCAAACTTCCGAGATAATGCTGACATCTTTATCAGAAGGGATCCGGCAACAGTATTCTCACCTAATCAGATCATGGTGGCTTTTTTGTATCCAAAAAGGTTCTGACGCATATAAAGTCTCTAAAACGGATCTCCTAGAATTTCTTTCGGAAAGGTTTGAAGCGGGAGCGTCCGAGGGAACCCTAAATTCAATGAGAGCGGCGATATCCCTGATAGCTATGACAAACTTGTCTACTAATCCGTTGCTGAATAGATTTTTCAGAGGCGTTTATAGACAACGGCCATTAAAACCTAAATACGATGGAACATGGGATCCTAAGACAGTGCTAGACCTTTTAGAATAATGATATCCCCTCAACCGGCTAAAGCTTTCGGAACTAACATTGAAGCTGGCATCACTGCTAGCCCTGAGGACCGCACATAGACTCCAAACATTATCTCTCATAAGACTGAGTGATATTAAAAATAGTGAGGATGGATTACAGGTAGAAATAAAAGACCTCATTAAAACTTCGAAGAAAGGGGTAAAACAACCATTATTAGTGTTACCTTTTTTCAAAGAGAAACCTCAGCTCTGTGTCGCAAGTACCGTTCTAAAGTATATTTAAATGACGAGTGCCCTAAGGACTCGTGATAAACTATTGATTACTTGGAAAAAACCTCATAAGGAGGCCTCGACTCAGACCATCAGTAGATGGATAAAGTCTGTCTAAACCACGTGTCGAGTAAGCGAAGAATTTACTGCCTATAGCACAAGGCATGCTTCAACATCATCCGCCTTTAGAAAGAGAGTAGATATCAACGTGATCAAATCTACAACCGGATGGTCTAAGTCATCAAACGTTTTCGTCAAGTTCCATAACCGACCCTTACACACAACAGAAAATAACTTTGCAAAGATTGTTTTCCTTAAAAAATAATTTAATGTAACCGTTGCGAAATAATAAAAAGTATGTGCTCCGTTAAAGCGCGCTCTGAACATCTACGTTTTTAGTAATCCTGAGCACGAGGCGTCTTATAATTGAACGATCAAACGAGCCCGTTCGATCCCGGCGAAGTTCGATCCGAATAATAAAATGTGCAATATAGCATAATTGCAGTCCAGGGTGGGAATAATCTTTGGTTTCGAGAGGATGGGTGGTAATCCTCTCGAACGAGGCGTCATATAATCCAGATCGAACTTTCTCGTTGATCGTTCAATTTTTGTTCTTTTTTTATTTCAAAATTCTTTTTATTTTCTTTTTATTTTCAAAGGTGCAATTCTATTCGTTTGCTAATTTCTCATTCTATAATAACAATTATATACTCTAACAGTAAAAACAAACATTGCCTACTCCTAGGAACCTACATTATCTGTACGAAACGACGAACCTACACAGGAGTTACGCGCACCTCAGCACATCGAATCAACGGTGCTAACGAACTGTTTGTCGTAGAGAATTTTTTTTCATTTGAACGCTGAAAAACTGGAGGATGGAATAGGATATGTGACAAAAACCTAACATGAATTTTTCGCCGTGAAAAAAGCGATTGAATAACCCAAGAAAAATTTAAAATAAACAATTTTAACCGCGTTTTTAAAACGGACTACAAAGTATAAAACAATTACTCCTATCCCCATACAGATTTATAACGCAATACACAGTCCTAACCCCCATACAGATTGTTCTGAAAATTTGTGATTGTGAATTTTCAATAGCTATGAAAATACTTGTAAGATTTAAAACGCAAAACGTGGGGCACATGCATCATTGATGCATCATTGATGCATGAATAGTTCACCTAAGGCACTAACAATTTTATTGCACTGCAAATGATATGAACTGTTGTGTGAGATTTCTCAACGACAGCTACTCCCTTTACTCTTATCCCTACAGTTTATCAGTTGCGAGCCCCTCACGTTTTTCGTTTTAAATCTTACAAGTATTTTCATAGCTATTAAAAATTCACAATCACAAATTTTTAGGACAATCTGTATGGAGTTAGGAATATATATTGGGTTGTATATTCCTAATCTATTCTGTATATTCCTATATCTGTATGGGGCTAGGAAAAATTAATTTATACTTTTTAGTCCGTTAAAAAATCGTGGTTTGAACATTTTTTTAACAATTTTATTTTCTGCTTTTTAGCCTTGTATGTCTGAAATATTGCTTCTCCTTCTCTAGACATCGCTTGTGTTGGGGGGGGCTGTCTACTTGACCATCGTAGAAATTGTCACTTATGCACTATTTACTGTTAATATTATTATTTTTTAAATTCTCATTCACTAAACTATATTTGTATCAATTTTTTTCTCTTTTTCTTTCGCTGTGACGGACTTGCCTGTCTGCTTATTTGTCTGTCAACCAGATCTGAGCTATGCTCAAAGTTTCAAGTCTCTAGCTCATCCGGAAGTTAGTTTAAAATCGATTGTAAATTTTGTACCGAACAGACAAACAAACGGTAGCCTCAATCGCTCTTGTTTGAGCATGACATTCATCTGCTGTAGATGTTTAAAAACAAAAAACAAACAAACAAACAGAAAGACAAGAAAGCCAGTTAATATTGCATTGTCATCCAGTGCTGAGGTTTGAAGGGTCTAGCTCATCCGGAAGTTAGTTTAAAATCGATTGCAAAATTTGTACCGAACAGACACACAGACAATCAAGAAAGCGATTTAATAAAAACGTGGTAATAAGATGATTTTAGCACTTCTCGCTAATTATGTGAGGTTTGGGGTATCCATGTGAGGGTCCTTGGGTAAAGCCCGTTTTTCGGTTATAAATTTAACTTTGTTTCAAAAGTTGTATAATCCCCTGTAGTTCCTATACCTTTTTTAATGCGGCATTTCTTTTGTGCCGAATTGGTATATTGTGAATACGCCTCGAGCTACACATTTACGTCACGAGGGCTTTCAGAATCAAAACAGTATTTGTCAGTGCTCAAAATTTTTTCTGAAAAATATAAACACAAAAATTGCGGTTTCTTAAATTGATTATCACTTGATGGCATTTGACCGAGCCGAAAATTACTTGTCTGGCAATTCTGCTTGGAGAAGATTCGCGTGACCGCGTAATACAGGGAGGGATACAATTTTTAGCAGCACCGTTAATTTTGAAACAGAAAAAAGTGTCGAGCGATGTAATTTTTTAGCTTCAGAAAGTATAATTGTTGTTTTTCTATTGAGAAATTGGCAAACATAAAATTACACTTTGAAAAAAGAAATTTTTTTTTTCAATATATAAAAACAAAATAAACTGTAATTGAGGAAGTGTTTCATCAGCAATGACTCATTTAGTTCTTACGTACAAGTGATCGAAAAGGAGTTCTCGAGTACGACAAATGCAAACAACAATTTTCAAGAACAGTAATATTTATTTATTGGCTATTATAATTCAATACTACGATTGAGAAAAATACACGCATTTCTTTCAAACTATTCATATGACACGTGCAACAAATGAAGTGTAAGTAGAAATGACACTGCGGTATGTGTTCCGATCCACTTCACCCTGTTCCTTTGATAAATTAACGAGAGCCTATCCAGAGCATTGCGTGGAATGTTGGATGTTCTGCGACGGAGAGTCCCGCAGAGGTCGCAGGAACAATTATGAATAAGATCGTCCCGTCGTAATCGTCGTCGTAATAATCGTGTCGGAGGTCGATAATCCGCTCGGTAGTACCGTAATCATCGGGGACAATGACACTATCACGCGCACTCGACTCGTATCCCCTCTCGCTAAACACATACATTAATATTCTCTATGGTCCAGTCTAATTATTGGATATATCCAGCGAGTCTCCAGCCTGCTGGGCGCTATCGCGGTGAACTCGATTCGGAATGTGAAAGTATCTAACGACGTTACCGACCGTAAGATATCTTGCGGTACAGGCCGGCTTGATCCTTTACTCGATCCCGACGACGACAACGGGCGTGTCGCCCACGCCGCGAGCATTGTGCGAATTATTATTTTTTTTTGCAATGACTTCATATTTTATTTGTCGCGGAGAAAGTGGTCTTGCTTTGAAGAACGATCATCTGCCATTTTTGTACCATTCGCAATTTTGAAAAAGAGCGAAATTGCACAATGATTTAAGAAACATTTTCTATTTAATTTTATTATTTGCGAAACATTTAACGTAACAATAATGAAATAAATTTAAAGGACGTTTGTTTTAAATGTTTTAATGGATCTCCTTACATCGCCAGAAATTTATTTATCGAAAGTATGGATCGTGTGTATCGGCTTATGAGTTTTCGCACCATAGCGTTAGAAGTAGTAGGAACTTCCGAACAGTTGAAAGAATGTCGTCTGGTAGGCCAACATACCTTGCGTTAGCGCGTCTATAATATAAAAATCCCAAACTACATTTCTCGCTTATTTTGGAACATATTTTTCAAATAACAAAATTTTCGAAGTAGATTTATTAATTATTTTCCGAGAAATTTATTTATCATAAATTTGGATCGTATGCGCAGCCTCGCGAATTTACGTACCGGTTCTGAATTTTGGAAATAATAAAAAATGTATAATGATTAGAACATATCATGTGGAAGGTCAATGTATGTTTAATAAGACTGGCACTAATAGTGGTCACCCACATTACGTCTATCGGCAGTTATTTATTTCTTTTTTACGAATGAGAATTTTCGGAGCAGATCTCATTACTGTTCGGAATATTTGCTTATCCCTAATTTGAATCATATTCACCGGCTGATGAATGACATGCTAAGCCGATGAATCATTTACGATACTATAACTGTATATTCGATGTATTGCGGCGTGAATCCCGGGAGGACTTCTGCTTGCAGAAGTGGTACATGCCATATGCTCGCTGCGTAAGCATCTGTTTGACATGATCTACGCAAGTATTTATACGCCATATACTCACAGAGACCCGTGCAAGGAGCTGCGTACTTTGTTTAACTGTTCAGTACCGAGATCCGCTACGATACATAAATATATGCTTTTCAAATTGTTGCACCTTGAGTCACTAGAGAATAAATTCTCGACGAGTACACCGTGAAAAGTGCGGAATTTCACATACGCTGTTTCTATTCCAGTAACGATGAGAGATAGCTACATCGAATTTTATTTTGAAGCCACTCATGATTAATTCCACGGTCCTGCTTATTTTCTTTTGTTTAGTCTTTTTTTGCCTTCTATCTTTATACCTTTCTTATTTATATATTGTTTAAATATTTGCAGCGAACCTTTGCAATGTTTAAATATTTATCTCGAAAACAACGGTTTTTTTTCATAAACACCAATCAATAAAATATCCACCAATCACACAGTTTCTTCATAATCTCATATTTTCAGGCTTATATTTTTGTACCATTTTTCTCGGGTTTCAATGCGAGGATGCGACGACGGCGTACAGATTCCGAAACACAATAACGAAGGATAAAAATAATTATTGAAACCATTTTTCCATAATACTCGAACAACGACTTTAAATATTTATTTACTGTGGCCATGTTTCCACATACTGACTCACGGTGTACGTAACTTATTCCGCAGTACTACAACCAAACAGAAAAAGAAAAAGAACAATAAATCCTGCAATTTATTTCAAACGGATTTTTGATGAGACGTATGCATTCCCGCAGTGTCCCGTTAGTCGCTGATAAAAAAGAGCAGTAAGGCAAGTCCCATTTGGGTTCGAGGTGTCTCTTAGTCTTACGAGATGGGTCCATGCTTATACTGTCCAATTAGGCGACAAGTTTATTACAATTTTATTACACTCTGACGCCACAGGAGAACCTTATTCTTTAGCATCGGCATTATAACGCTTCTCGCAGTAATGACATTGCTTTATATTGGCATACCCCTCAGGCCTTGCCCCAGGAAAACTTTTTGTCCGTATTAGAGACGTTTTGTTCTTATACCTCTGCATTCTCAATCATTTTCACGGTTTTCCCGCCGGAAAAACGTAGAATAAGTGCACCGACAGTAGTGGAAGCGTGATGGGTGTGCTACCGAGCGGAAGGCAATTGTACTACTCAATGGCACACAACTGAAACTCATTGCCAGTAAAATAATGCCTTCTGGATGCGCACTAGTTTTTCACCGTTTCACTGTACTCTTTTGTAAATGAAATATAGTAGGGCATTGGAAAAAGAGTGGCCATGAGCAACACCTTTGGGGTATCCCCAAGGCGCTGAAAATAGTAGTGACCAATGTGAGGTAAAAGTGAAAGCGCTAGGGTCTTCAAATCTCACAAGCGTATGCGGACAAACATTATAAATGGGGGGACATTTTTTTTTAGAACGCCGCGCTTATTGTCATAGAAAACCTATTTCTTATCTAGTCTTGTCCTGCTACGATTTGAGCTTCAAGGTTCTTAGATAATAGGGTTGACATGGTCTGCACACAAGCCACGCATGAAGAGGATACGGATTGATTTCCATATGAGAGAAAACGAAGAAAAAAGGAGTTATTTTATGTTAACCGGGGGCGGACATTGGTGAAGAAATCCCTCGGAAGCGGAAGTCAACGGCGGAAAACGACAAAGTATAACTATTTGTATATATATCAATGTAAAATGTCTACAATACACCTTATATTCTTTTTAGCCGCTAGTTCATACAAAAGCAGCGCGTCGCGGTAGGCCAAAGAGAAGGTGAGCGCAATGTAGTTTATTCGGTGACGTTGGGTGGGGAGTAGCTCTTGGATAGTCGGAAAGGTAAGTTCGACGTTCCAGCAAGCGGTTCGCGGGAGTTAGTCGCACGATCTCGTTCGGAGCGTCGGGACGTCCGGGACGTCGCGCGATTGACAGCACACAGCTCGTCTTCGCTTACGTGCGTCCTTTACGATCACGGCGTAGCCATCATAATCACATTTTTTTTTAAATTTATCGACTCGTGACTAATTGTTCGCGATTTCGAATTTCAATAACTAAAAAACCAACAGGCCGAATTTATACTCCAAATTTTTAATTGTGCATGTTCATTCATTTCGTTTTTTTTAAATCCAAACTAAGAAACGACGATTGATATTTTTTTAATAAAATTGCAAAGATATCCGCGTGTGTTCCTTTTTTTTTGCGGAAGTTGATTCCGGTAAACGGTTTTTTTTGGTCGATTTTTTCTGCAGTTCCATCGTTCTTCCCGAGGATTAATACTACTGTGAAGCGAAGCACTGTTCATTGGTAGGTGCCAGAATAGCCAGTGTTTTTTTTCGTTCTTTTTAATATTCGACGATTTTGAAAAAGTGAGTCATAAGTATGTTGGGATAATTTCGAATATGAAAAAAAACGCGACTGATCGTACCGATTTTTTATCTGTGGAGCTATCTCACTCGGTTGTATCTTCATCGGAGTAATGAGTGATGGAATATTATAGTCATGGCCAATTGCATTTCACTGTCGAAGCGAGGCTTGGCGCCCATGTGAAGATTTACATTCGTTTTGCACCCCACGCATACACTCCCGTACAGGATATAGAGTATGATTAATCGCGCCATCATGCCCAGTTGGATCTTGCTGGCGAATCCTTGGATTACACATTCGATAGGATTTAGCGAGCGGCTTTTCGTGCACGCGCCGCTTCTCTATTGTAAATGACTTACATCCGGTTATACGCTTCTGCTTATTTTGTACGCACGTATATGGGCGTTTTAACGCCCACTTTGATTATTTCAATAATTGTTCTGTCTATACGCTACGAACATGAAGGAGAGCTTATTCGGAACTCATTTATAAATAATGTTCATAATGCGTTTCCGAAATCGCTGATCGAAGCATTGTTCAATGCATTAAAAAAATGCTTGCCCGTCGAATTCGAAAAAAAATATTAGCAGAGATGACAATTCCCAGTCCCGAGCAGCGGAAACACGATAACAGCTAATAAGGAGAATATACACGGAGAAAAATACGGCCTCAAATTCTAACACTGGTTGCCAGAATTCTAATATTCAGTGCTAGAAAAGTATAGCCGCTTACTGCCAGTTCGGAATTCTAAGACTTGTTGTTATAGAAGTGTACAAATGATTCTCACACCGTATAGTAAAAATGATGCGTGCATATTACATTTGAAACTATTCTCGCATAGGCGCGAGTCCTATATGCTGTATAGTAAAAATAATGCGTGCTTTGTGGAATACAAACCTTTATTACACGCTATATTTTCATATGGATTTTACTATACGTATAGCATGAATCTTCGTGTATGTATAGATTTCACTATACGCATAGCATAAGTCTTCGGCGTATAGCGAAAAATATTACGAAGTTATTAGTAAAATGTGACTCTTTATACCGTACTTTTTGTAAAATACTGGGAACTAATTGTTCCAATTACGTGGGCAAAATATTTTTTGAATACTACAAAAAATCACAATATGCCGAATAAAATGTATTATTTGTATCAGTTTACGTGCCATATCGTGGGTTAAAATTTAGATTTCTTCAGTATTACTATACTATAATTACAATTTTTATCTTCCATTCAATACTTTTTGATATTTAATGATATTTTTTTTAGAAGCATAGTATTAATTCTAAACTTCGAGGACCCCTGTTTTCTCCGTGTAGGTCTGATAGTTGTATATACGACTACGACGACTGGACAATCAGTGTTTCATGATTGTTATTACAATCTCGAGTTTTACGGTCAATATTGAGAAATCAAATATTAAATCTCAACGTCTGAGATTTTGCCGTCCCTTTTGTGTTGGAATGACCCATGTACTATGTGCCGGTCCGTCTGTTCAACGATTGCTCTATCGCCTTTTTTGTTTTACATGGAACGTACAGATTCAAATAAGAATTACGTCTATCAGCTGAATAAAATATTTCCTGTAGCGAATTTAACCGTGCATATGAGGTGCACTTTAAAAAAATACAAATAAATAGAACTAGGACAAATACTAATATGACCGCGTCTCATATACCAGAGCGCACATAAAAAAAAACGTACAGTAATTAACTATTACTGCCGCCGCTTCATGATACTGACCCATAAAATATTGTTTTAACTTTCACTCTGAACATGGCAGTTCTACTACAGACCTATTTTGCAGTGGCAAAAAGTCTAGCAATTCCGGGAACCAAAAACAAATATATCGGATTTGGATGAAAATTTTATTTATTTATCAAATTTATCGCCTTTTTGGGGTTCGAGATTTTTGTTTGCATGAAATAATATCATTACAATTCCCTTCAATTTCATCTCGTGTTTTTTGTTCTTTTCTGTGCATTTCTCTTTTTATAACGTCGAAATTAACGGTACACCTGTATTATGCACATTCCACATTTCAAACGTTTTCCTGTCTACATATATGTTCACAAATATATTTGCACGCCCGTTAGTAAAAACCGCGCGTCAAACGTTGCTCTCTCTTCCTCGCTCCTTCGTCCTCCCATGTCACGCATCATATTTTACGGATGTCGAATATTAATTAACGTGATTAGTATGCGTCGGACGTAAACCAAACACGCTATACAAGCATAGAAGACACGTGACTTTACATCCGAATCTTTTCACGGAGTATCGTGGCACTCGCATGCGGACTTTGTCCCAACACAGTGAGAGACGATGATCCCGAGTGGTCAGTATGCACTGATGATCTCTCGAGCTTGGACCTTGAATAATTTCTCCCGAATCCGAGGAAATACAGACATAATGTACGAACAAAGAACTGACTGGCCTTGCTCGATACAAACAGCGAAAGCAGGAGGTGCTATACGACTATGAGTAAAAAAATGTTAATAAATATCAATACGAAAGCTGAAAGAAAGAATGGCAATACATAAGTTTAAAGTCGGCGTATACGAAACAAATATATGGAATTTATTACGCAATTTCGATCAATGGACACTCGTAAATTCATGAAACAATGTTGCCTATTACTGGGAGACATAATTTGGTTGACTCAACTAAATTCGATACATGTAACATGATTTTATTTGACCAAACTTGATTTTATTCACTTTTAGTATAATATTTGTTAGACTTGAAAGGTGTTATGGTAAATGTCCGGAAGTGGGGCTCCTGCTAGAATCTGGCCAATTTTGGTTTGGGTTTGTTTGGGGTTGTTTGAGGTTGTAAAGGGGTGTTTGGATTTGTTTGAGTTTGTTTGCACGCTTGAAGAAACAGCCTGATTCTAGCAGGAGCCCCACTTCCGAATATTTACCGGTAATTTTTAAGCATTCCTGACGTTTTAAATAAACTTGTTGTTGCTTGTTTAATCCGAAAAAATCGTCTATTCAAGTAAAATAATTTTTTTTTCGTAGAGTATTTATTCATCTACAAGGGATTTATTAGATTGGGATAAAGTTCCGAAAAGGACATACCTCCGGTTAGTTTGGAATTTTGCGTACCCATGTAACTTTACTCGATAATGACGAATATGATAGTGAAAATACGCGCAAATTTGATTTTCGAGGTCAAAGCCAACAAAAACTGATTTTTCAAAAGTTTTTCTATTCTCTTGTAATACATGTTGATCTTAGAGAAAAAGATTTCCTACAAAAGTTGTAGCCTATAAAAAGATCGATCTTTTATGTTCTATGCAAGTTTTGTCTAAAACCGATCTGTTTCGAGAAAAATGGGACAATGCTCCAAAAGGCACATTTTCCTAAAATCCATTAGTTTCGATATTGTCTACTTACGCACTTTACCGCGGGAACGTTGCAGTTTGGTAGTTAACACTATACGCATACCTAAACAACGCGAACCCAAAGAAACTCCAACCTTCCCGCGGTAAAGTGCGTATGTACAATAGATAATATCAAAACAGAATGGTTTTAGACTGTATGGGACATAAAAGATCAATCTTTTTATAGGCGACAACTTTTGTAATAAACATTTTTCTCTAAGGTCAACATTTATTAAAATAAAGTGGACATTTTTTTGAAAAATCAGTTTTTGCGAGTTTTTACTTTAAAAATAAAATTTTCGGGTATTTTTATTATTATATTCGTAACGTCCGGGTAAATATATATGGGTACACGAAATATCAAATTAATCGGAGGTGTGTCCCTTTCGGAACTACAACTTTAGAATAAAATAGTTGTTAAGTAGACGGATTAAGAACGCACTGTGCGTCGAATTCTATACGGGAACATCGTGCTGCGTAAATGCGTAATGATTCTATCATGAATAACCAAAAAACCTAACCTCCGTAATCTATTATAAACTTCAGTTACTGCTTTAAATTTTGATCAGTTATTTCGCATCTCTATACACAAACATCAAGAACAAAAATATTTGTTAACAAAACAATCGATTTGCTTAAGCTAAAAATATTTTCCGGCGCCAAATAAAAAAGTCAAATTAATTCAACTGAAGTAGCATTAGAGCTACACATATGATTTTTCTTGAAGACACTTCCATTGATCCATTGAAACATTTAGTGGCAATAAATATATTTTTTCCCAGAGCATCATACAAAAGTCAAGTACGCCAGAATTCGCACAAAATTTTATTTGATTCAAACAAATAGTTTTTCTCCATGCCTCTGTATCGATATATAAAAAAATGAAGGTATTCATAATTCCGATCACGATATGTGCTCACACATCTTCGAGCATTATAGGGCCCGATGAAACAATGCGAATAATGTACAGAAAATCCGTAACAATAAAGCATATTTCTTCCCTTGGGGTTACTTTGTACAAAGACCGGTGGCAACACTATGGTACGCGACGCGCTAATCACCATCATAAATTCATCATGATGATCACGAACGTCAAAAGTCTCGAACATGATCGCTATTAACCAAGACACATTCTCTCTTCGCGCACGTGTAACTCCGGACAATATATCTATAGCATTAGTTACCTCATCTCTCTGGGATATACAAGGATATATTTCACACGGGCTCTCGTGTGTATACACCTGAAACTCACGCGACTTATCGAAATTAACACTGGAACTCTGGAGCACTATTCAGATCTTTTTTACATTTCTTTCATCTCTGTCCTATTGACTTTGAATGAATACCCGCTGGACGAATGCGTTTCTTGTATTACAAACCTTACATATACTACTATCTTATAACACTGCTCGTATGATTTAAAAATAGGATTCAAGATCATTCCCTCTAAAAGTATATTATTGAATGAAGTTTACTCTGAATAAATGTTAATATTCGTTGCCGATGATTAGCGTTTGTGTGCGAAAAAAACTCATTTGTCACTTAACTGATGCGGCGATCGTTTAGATGTCATGATATAATATTTTCTAATGAGCTTTTCATGCATACGATTATCTTATTGATAAGTATATAGAATAGGTATTTCGGCCTATTGACGAGCGTTTCTGTCTGAATCATAGGTGTCTCTTAATTTATTTTCAAGGTTCACCGCGCCAACGCCGTCTGGCTCAGATCAGTGTCGATTTCTTCGCCTACGACCCAAGGATATCGTCGCAGGATTTCCGTACAGTTGTGTGTGAACAGAAAGGACGGAACGAGCGAGAAAAGGACGTCGGCAATGAAGTTCGAGGATGGAAAATGTCTATAAATAAATGTTAAACATTAGAGAAGATAATTATTTAATGAAACAAGTGGTGTGTTATAATAAGAAACGGCTGTAGCGGTGGGAGAGAGAGAGAGAGAGAGAGAGAGAGAGAGAGAGAGAGTCGTTATGTCGTCGAGTGGTGAATTCTCGACACTGTCGAGCGGTGAAGCAACTGGTACGGGTGACGATTCTCTGCCGAGTTCGCGAGAAGCCACTGCCGAGGCTGCCGGTTCCGGTGGCTCGTTCGTACCTCTCCGCGAGTTCCTGGACAGATTTTCGTTGCCGCGAGTTGTTCGGGTCGAAGGAGGCGGCGGAAGGCCGATTTTATTGTACAAACAGCAACAAAGATCGCTGAGAGTCACCGCGACTCTGCTCATGCATCGTTATCGTCACGACGTCAAGGTTGGACCGGAAATCGTTATCCCCGAAGGTTACCCCGGTGAGTTCTCTTACCGACATAACCATTTTACTCAAGCAATAAGTGCGTGTCGACTATACTCACGGAAAGAGCCTAAGTTTCTCGACCGAGTACTTATCAAACAATTCTTCCCTCATCCGTGTAGATTCACACCCAACGATTTACCGCCTACGTAATAGAACACGCCGTGATACGTGATACACAACGAAAAACATTCCGCATACCAAGTGCATGAAATTAGAAGCCACGAAATTTTCCTCGCCTCCTGTGTGCACATGTGTGTAGCGCATATGTGCATGGTGCAATTTATCACGCGGTTCGATGATATGTCCGACTTTCTCCTAATCGCAATTACGACTTGCCTCGTCAAGTCGCGATTTTTATCAGTGCTACGCGTGCTGGGCTACATTCGTAAGAATCTATGAGAGTGCCTGGCGCGAACGTATTCGTATGTGCGAGTGTAGTACGTTCCACTTCGCCGCGCTGTATTACGCCTGCGTTTGCAGCCGGTTCGAGCTTCGGTCTAGCGGGTGATTTTCACACGGGTGGATGCATCGGTAGCCCGAGCGTGTATACTGCAGTCGTACCGCAGAGCGCACACAAGCCGTCTGCGCAACGTACAAACTGCAAGATCGTACATGATCAGCAGCGTGGATACTGCGTCCAGTAGTTTTAATGAGACCGTTGTGAATACAGCAGCTTTAGTAATACTGTTGCAGAAATCTGCTATGATCGTCGATACAGTAAGAGAGTGCGTCAACGTCGCAAACTACCGGTACGTGTTATTTATTGCTGCGAGGAACGCCATGGAGCATTCAAAACTTCGATCGGCATTGAAATTCTCGATACAGTTTGCTCTCGGTTCGCGAGGTTACGATATTCATCGCCTCCCACTACGCTCCTTGCGTCATGGGCAAAGCGCAGACTCGCGGCGACACTGTCCCCATCCTGACCGCGGCGTAGTGGGAAAGGCGCGGACCCAATTACGGCGATACTGGCTACTGTGGCGGCTATGCAGAGTCCAGTAAGCAGAGCGACTCACAATCAGTGCAGCCACGGTCAGTTGAAGCTTCGTTGAATTAGGGCGGCACGCTGCGTGTTAAGATGCGCTGGACACTCGAGTTCAAGCATACGTGTCTTCTTTCTCGGGGCCATCGAGAATACAATGGAATCTTGCTATTACCCTACGGAACAATCAACAGTTATGTGTCTGTGTGTTGATATGTTCGTAAATGAAACCGTGAAAATGGACCAAAGGATTTTGGTGAAATCAGATGATCGACCATTTTTGATTGCGTGAAAACGATGTAGCGAGGGTTCCATTTCGACAAAACACATTAAGGAGGTTAAATAAATGAAACAATTTTTACAAACTGAAAATGAATCTGAAGACTTTGATAAGCTAGAATTGTCTACCGTTTCCGGGTACGCTAAGAGGATCCAGCTAGGTCTCAAATGCGAACAAATTTATAGTGGGGCAATACGACGTGAAAACTCCGAAAAATTGATGCAAGTATAGACATTTTTTAGCTTAAAATAAGCTGAACGAAATTTTATTTCAAATACTTTCTTGTAAATGTTTTGAAGTGGATGGAAACATTTTTTAAACCTGCAAAGTTGCGCGGCCATACACACATAAGTGCTGTGCAACGTGCTGCCCCAACGCTCGCGGCACAAACGCTGCAAATTTGAGCATTGAATGAAAATAAAAATTTTCGAGCTGATAAACCCCTGGAGAATTAGTTTTCTACCGTTTTGGCAAGCATTTCAAAGAAAGAAATGCTTCGTTTTCAAAAGAAACATTTTATAAAGAATCGTTCATAACCAGCGACGTATTCAATAAACCGAGAAACCCCGAGGTATTTATGAGGGCATTCAAGTGAATAAAATAAAATTGATTTAAGTTATGCTTCAAGCGGTTTGACAGTGAATAATCTGTACTTAAATAGCAATTTTTCGAAATTAGTTGCCCATTTTCTTAAGATTCTTAGATATAATGTGCAGCTAAAAAAGTTTATTTCGACCCTCCGGAATAGTATGACTGCTCAAGGGCGTTAAAAAGCCAGATTCATTCCAACAAACTGATAATGTATTGTTACAAAAATAAAGACTCGTCTTTATAAATCTCTATTATTCTCGCTCAGCTTTCCAGTCTCTAAAATAACATGGTAAATGTAAACTACGCAAACTAATAAAGGCAAAAAATTTCCTCGGAAGTTTCTGTCTACATTGATCATTGGCTCGGGAAACAAGTTGGTATTTTCACTCAACAAGATTTGTGTCATGCTTCCCAGCGATCAGGAGTTAAAGGTTGAGCCTTTCTGAAAATTCGGTTTAATATTGCTTACAGCGACTGGGTGAAAATCCCATGGAGCGTCTATACACCCATAAATAGCACAGAATACAACAACGTTGTGGCTTCTGCTCCATTGACGGAATATATATCGCAAGATGTTATTTAAGGTATACGAGCGCGGGGTGGCTCAGGTCAAACTCGAAGCTTCTTTGCTTTGAGAAAAAGCTCATAAATAGGAAATATTAGCGTGTTCCGTATTACACGCTGTCGAGGCGGTTGCGAAAGTGCATCTATACGTACATTTATATAAGCGAAACTTGTACTCGTAGCGCGAAGGGGTTTGTAACAAGAGGTTGAACAACCACGCGGGTGCGATCGGGGAAAGAACATTCCCCTGATCATCGTAACTCTCACTGTGTATATATGTGTGTGGTTCTCTCTACGTACGCACATCGATCACGTCCAGGCGCGATGATCGATCGCACTCTCGCGAATCTTATCGGAAATTCGATCTCGCGGCTCTATATTTAGTACATGAATGTGCATATGTATGTATATCCGTGTAACTCTTCATCGTAGCACGATTCAACAAGGTGACGTGCCGAACATATAGTCGAACTCAGGAGAATATAACAGCTTCGTAAATAATTTCTTTATTCATCCGCTCTCTCTCGCTCTCTCTATATATATATATATGTGTGTGTGTGTGTGTGTGTGTGTGTGTGTGTGTGTGTGTGCATCTTTTTCTCTATGGCTCGCATGCTTCGTCGTTTATGTATACGGTCGTGAGGATAGAGCGACGTAGCGGTCTCGGTCTTTCCTTTGCCTTCCGCCTATTTATTGGTCCGTGTTGATTGGCATCGAAGCAGACTTAATGCCACGGTCAGACTGCATCTCAATTCAAGACGTCCTCTTGCGAGCAAACTTCTAGTGCCGTCACGTACTCATAATCTTCAGCGAGCCTTGCATGAAGCGGTACGTCGATGTGCTTTTGAAAAAAACCCGAGGAAAGGAAATAAAAAATGCTTATTTTTCAGCGTACACTGAAGTCTCAGTAAGATCGATCGCCCGAAAATTGTAAGAATTGTGTTCCGCGAATGGAAAACATGAAACTGTTTTAAAGAAGTGTATGATAGTAAAAAATAAGAAAGGAATGAAATAGTAGTAATGAAAAATGAGACTATGATAGTGAGTACCGTAAAACGGGGCTACTTTGACATTCAGGGTGACTTTGACAATTGTTGGGGCTACTTTGACAGAGCGACAAAATACGGTTTAAACGTGTGTGCAGCGAGCTCGCGTGACTTTCTGTGGCGGGTGGCGGGTGCGGGGAAAAAACTTGAACAACAATTTGTTGTTCAAGTTTATTATATTGTTGCTCAAGTTGATTTTGATCTCAATGACAATTATAAGGCTCATTAAGTACATACAATTGTACCTCGGGTACTTGATATTTTTATGTAAAATGTTTCCTTAAGGTAAGGCACCACCGTAACGGCCCATTTTCAATCGCTTTCTTTGGAATTTCTTTAAAAAAAAAGGAATAAAATACATGATCAAAGGAACTTTTAGGTTTTATCAGGTGTATATTGAAGTATGTAAAAAAAAAAATATTTGTCAAAAGGATACAAAATGACGGCGCACGAGTCACTATAGCACTACTGGTTTTCAGCCAAACCACTCCACGGCACGCAGTAAAAGTGTCGTAAATTTACTCCGTAACTAAGAGTGAAACATTTTCGTTAATCATATTAGTTTTAGCAGTCGCGTGCGAGGGGAAATTAAAAAATAATTATAAAAAAAGAAACGAGTTAGAAACAAACGTTCGTTTTTTCGACCATAATTTTTCATATCAAAAGTGATATATTTTTCTCACAATTTTCAATTAATCGAAAAAAGCGCGCGTACGTGGCTGTTAAAGCAATCTAAGAAGCTACAGTAAGTATTTCAAGTCGATTGGACGAAAATTGTTCGAATTCTGCTGTGTGCCGATTTCAAAAACATGGTTCTGAGAAAACCATTTTTTTATTTTCGTGTAAATTTAACAAAATAAAAATTTACACGGAATAAGTTAAATGTATGCTTAATAACATAACTTTTTTCCATATCCTAAATAAATAATCCAGTAGAGAAAACCAATCGGAAAAAACGACCTTTTTTCTGTCTGTAACAGTCGTGTTCTCCCTCAATATTACTGACAATATGGTTGTGAAAAATCTTTTTTCATTTAATTCCATGTATAATGCATAAAATATTACATATTTAATCAAAATCATGCCAAAGTAGCCCTCAATCTTTGACATAAGTTGTATTTCAATGCTCTGTCAACGTAATCTCACACAAGGGGCTACTTTGACACCTTTAATCATATCAAATTGTGGTGGTGTGGTGGGGCTTGACTTGCTTATACATTTGATAGTCAAAGAGCACATTGTTCTATTGAAGCAAGAAAAGTTGGAATTTCGGATGTTAAAAAAAAAGTTACCTACAAAAAAGTTCCAAAACCTGTTTAAAATAGCCCCGTTTTACGGTATGTCAGCAGTGTGCGGTTTCGAACATCGCCAGTGTTGAGCAGCGGTGGCCTGGGCTTATGGTCGGGTGGATGACCGCTCGGCTTGCGCACCGACTACCGATAAGAGGATAGTTTCAGCAAGTTTTCGACGGCGACGCAACTAAAACTCAGTGAAATATAACCAGCTACATGGCCACGGCCTTCCCAGTTTCCCTGTGCCTCCATGCAAATGAGACACATTAGTAGTGTATTGGGAACAAGCGACCGCAGCAGACACTCCAGGGGGTCTATCGGAAACTGAAAATAGTGCAGTCACAGGTGGGGGGGGGGGGGGGGGGGGGGTAAAAGTAAAAGGGCTTGAATCGTTAAAGCTCGCAAGGCCATCGGAATGGCCATTTGGAATTAGATAATAATAATGATAATAATAAATATAGAAAAAGAAAAAACAACAGATTACTTATAACGATAGAAATGTTTTGGTAGCAATTTTTGCCAATCATTTCTACAAAATAAAATCACTCCCACCGAACGTACAGTGAATTATGTTCATATTATATCACTGAGATACGTTACGACATGCCAACAACAAAAAAAACCCATGGAGAAAAACTTGATTTTTGTCCGCCTTTGACTTCGCGGGAATACTACCGTATTTACTTTAAGCTTGTAGCGCATCGCACACGATTCCGCGAAGCGAGAGTTTCTCCCACGAGATAGAACTCGCCGATTTTCCCAGGTGAGAACGAGTACACAACTAGCCTGATCGTACGATTCTCGAATGCGAGAGGGGTTGGAGGGGGAGGGGGGTTTACATGTGTTAAGGTATACTAGCACGCATAGCTCGCATCTTGCATCACCGGATAGTCGCCGTACTATGTGCGTGAGACGTATCTTATACAGGCGCATCTAATACGCCAAAGTACCTTGTGCTTCGACTCCTAGAATCTTATACGAAGCGTGACCTATTTTTTAAACGGCGCTCTAAATCATCCTATTAGTTTTCGGTTTGAGTAGTATCAAACATTTTGTTGACGAATCTTAATTTTTATTGTAAAGATTTTTTTTTCTCCACATAGATGTGGTCAATAAAAATTCAATGTTGAAGTTTGCATCAGTTTTGCTACATCGTCTGCGAGAAAAGAAAAAATATAAATTTAGACACCACCTGTAGCGGACGCGTGCTGCTTAGTCGATGTCCCATGGTGATCTGCATTGTCCTGGGCCAATACTTGAATAGGTGACTGCGTAGCGACGTATCAGTTTGCGCACTGACTACTTATCGACTGTCATTTTCACGGAACTTTGGATGGCGACGCAACTGAAGCTCACAATAAAATATAGCCGCCTGTATTCGCACGGGTTTTCCACAGTTCCTTCGTGCCCACGTCCGATTAGGGTATTGAGAAAAAGTGGCTTTAGGCATCATTTTGGGGAATCCCTCGGGAACTAGAAAGTATGCAGCGAAACGTATAAGCTGAACGTAAACAGGATAGGATCGCATGATAGTCCGAGAGAACATGAAGATTGGAAATAGCTGCCAAGAAAAATGAGTCCAACTGTGATTTTTTTCTCTGAAACTAAGGTAACTTTGACGAAGGTAGCTGAGCATATCTGTACGTCCAGAAATACATAAGAATCCTTGAAACTTAATCGTCGTAACGCCTGATCCACCTTCGCCTATTCGGTTATGAAAAAATGAAATCGCGAACATAGATATTGCAATAAAGTCCTTTTATGAAAGGCGCGACGACAAATCGTACAACGTTCATCGATGCCCATCCCTTGATTCATCGTGCGAAGGTGAAGATGTATCGATAAATGGGAGATCGAAGGTTGCAGAATGATTCGGTTCATAAATATAGAGAAGTGCAGTATAAGAGGTGCGAGAAAATGTACGTCGTAAATGATAATCCACCGGATCTGCGTCGGGTATTCGAATCGCGGGTTACCGATCCCACCAACCAAAGAGCGTAACTTGGAAAATTTCACGTGCAGAGTGCCATGAGTTACGCCCATTCGTTTTGCAGCTATCTGTATGTTCATTGTTGTACACGAATATGGGTATGTGTATGTAATATTTCGTCGGGGCTTGCGGTACCCCGACTTGACGTACGTACTTGTAAAGCGAGTATCCTTCTCTCTACCTCGATGTACGTAAAGCTCCTAGCCGAAGCAGTACAAAAGTTACGTGAACAGACACAGACCTCGCCAGGGTACTTGCTTCACAATGGCAACGGTTTGCAATACCTGTAGTCTTCTATCGTGTGCTGGTAAAATCAAAGGTACAATTGACGCTATAAGTAACTGGTGCTAAAACGAACCACGCTATTGATTTTGCCACATTCTCTCACGCAGCCTTCGATTACGAGAATACTAGCGGTAAATTTCATTTATAAAATCGTACTCGCGAAGTCTGGATGACAATAAACATTGGCACGTTACACTGTGACCCTGGCTTCGTTAATAAACTCTTGTTCACTCGAAACAGTGGTATGAATTGAGATTAGTTCGCAGTTACAAAGAATGAGCACTGTACCTTATTCAATTCAAGGCTCTATTTGTTCTGAACCTAGCGTTATTTCAGCTTCATCCGTCGGTAAAAAATGATCGCAATGCATCGAATCGATGATTTTCAGGAATAATGTATACCGTGCGGAAATCCGGGCCTTTGGTTTAGCGCATATCGATTTTCACATACTTTTTCAGGGCTATTAGGTCCAGTTCGGAAGACTTATACTTATAAATGCTCAAAGGGTGGTTGCCTCTTTTGACTAAAATCCAATATGTTAGCCTGATTACTAAATTATTTAACCAGAGTTGTTCAAGTACGGAAAATTATTGGTTTTAAATAAAATTACAGTTTAGAACAATAACAATACAAGTTTAGCATTTATATCCGTCGGTTATTGAATTGTACTGCAATATTATATTTATGGACTTTAAGGTGGCGAATCAAAATTCAAATTAATATTTGATTTACGAATTTCCACCCACCATCTCGACAATGGCACATATAAAATAGAATTCGGATATAATAAATGACACTAAATATATATATATATATATATATCATTATGTGAGACGGAGTTTACTTTTCTATAACGAAGTTTATTATCTTTTAGTGCCCATCATCTATGTATCCGGGTCTCCTCATGATACCCAACTACGTTCTTAATTTGAACTAGCGGAGTGCGCGCAAGTGAAAACAAATCGAATCCGGAATAAGGCTATTCGTTCATATTTGGACCAACTCGGTATGCATGTAAGTATATCAATCAGTGTATATGTACGAAAGTGCAGGAGACGTACAGTGGTCAGCGTTATTGCCGGTAGGTGGTCAGTGACATATGGCCACGAATAATATTCCAATCATATTAGCATAACCCTTTACGATAAATATGTGTGTGCGTTTGTGTGCGCGCGTGTGGGTGCGTGCGTGCGTATGTATGTGCGTGCATACGTGCGTGTGTGTAAAAGAATTATGAATAGCACACTGGTCTCTGATCTTAGCAAAAATGTTGAGCGTGGGCCTAAATGACGTTTCCTCGTGTATGTAATACAACAGCACGAGAGTATATTGCTCTAACAACGAGCTCAATATAAAACTTGTTCATCTCGGTCTTTTCGCCATATATATCCGTCTGAATACTTTAGTTCGTCGTGAGAGTAAATCTCTTTTTCTTTTCCCATTTGCGTCTTTCTTTCTTTCTCTCTCTCATTCTTTCTCGAGATTCTAAAATACATACACTCCCGTCTTCGGATTTATTCGTACAATGGATCCTTAACGAGACCACGGAAGAGCAGGAGAAGCATTTCTCACCCGCATCCCATCCGATGTACTTTGCAGAATAGATTGAGCAACTGACGCGTACATGGGGTCCTTGAGGATCTTATTGTGTAATCACTTATTAATTTATCTTTCACGCGCTCATCACGTCAAGGCTTCGGTACGTTTGTGCAGACAATCAACTTTGTGTGCCTCTGTACGAGTGTTGAGACGTCCCGCTTATTCTATATTATTGGTCTTTTTTTGTTGCGGACAACAAAAAAAACCTCACGCCCGTCGGCGAGAATCAATGAACGTATGAGGAGTTGTGCGTCACAGTAAAAATGAAAATCGTCTTTGCGACGTGATATCTCATGCCGTTCTGCTTCTCGCTGATCACCAACGATGAGGAGAGTGAGGGAAACAGCTCCCCCCGCTATACCACTTTTAACATTTGACGGTACAGCAGGGGGCGAAGGGGAGAGAGAGAGAGGGGGGAGAATGTGAGAGGAGCGACCACTCGCGATTTCAAGACGATGTGATATTAAACAAAAAATCCGTTTAATTGCTCCGATCGCGAGTTCTCTCCAGCTCTACTTTATGCTTGCCATATAGCTTTGCGTTCAGTTTCTACAAAAATCCACGTCCGCATTCATCCTGTTCTTTTTTCATTAGCCTTTTTCTTCTCGTTCTTCCTCTTATTCTCGATTCCCCTCCTTCTTCCTATCTCGTGACTCCTCACCTGCCGCACGGAAACTGGGACTGAGATCGGATCGCGCGCGCATGTATAGTATGTGTGCGTTACAGTGTACACCTGCATAGGCATATGCAGGGTGGATCAATAACTATTAGCACCATGGATATCTTCGAAACTATAAGGTTCACAGAAATATTTGCTGAAATGAAATAGCACAGTACGAAAGGGGCCATCCGATAGCGATAATAGTTTTTTTTGCAGGTAGAGGTACTTCGGACGTTTGAAGGTCAACGCCATTTTTTAAAATGGATCGGTAGGTTTTTTTCTGTATCATGAAAGAGGAGCTTAAAACGAATTCAACGACCTATAACATAAGGTCACTGAAGGTCATAGAAAGTACATAAGAGCATAATACTGACAGTTTCGGTAGTAAATAAAATGACTATGTTTATAGTGTGTTCGAAATGACGAACATCAATATCAATGTGTACGTTATAGCGTACGCTTACACATTTCTTAGACAGGTACAGAAAGTACAGAAAGGCGATAATACTTACGGTTTACTTCACTGAAAATAAGCACTGTTTCACGGACACTTTAATAAGTTTGCAGGATAAGATAAACATGATGAGATTAGTGTCGATCAATCGTGGCCAGCTCGGTCCCCAGGCCTAACACCTTTAGACTTCTTTCTATGGGGAACATTGAAAGATAAAGCGTACAAAGAAGTACCAACTACACTTGACGACACGCAACAAAGAATGATTACAGCATATGCATCAATACATTCTGACGCTGTAAAACTTGCAAGTCAATCAATTGATAAAAGAATCCAATGTTGCATTGATACTGATGGTCGTCATTTCGAACACTTACTCTAAACGTAGTCATTTTATTCACTACCGAAACTATAAGTATTATCGCCTTTCTGTACTTTCTATGACCTTCAATGAGCTTATGTTATAGGTCGTTGAACTCGTTTTAAGCTCCTCTTTCATGATACAGAAAAAAATATACCGATCCATTGAAAAAAATGGAGTTGACCATCAAAGGTCTGAAGTACCTCCACCTGCAAAAAAACTATTATCGCTATCGGATGGCCCCTTTCGTACTGTGCAATTTCATTTCAGCAAATATTCCTGTGAACCTTATAGTTACAAATATATCTAAGGTGCTAATAGTTATTGATCCACCATGTATCTGCTCGATAGGGCGAGCGCAATGGACGATAAATTCCACGGGCGAATTCTCCGCGGGGTACGTCGCACTAAATGTTGCAGGAGGGTCCGAAAGATGGAGTTATGCGGTTCATTATAATAATGTATACGTAAAACACACGCACCTTATTTAATAGCGCATTGTTCAAAAACGAGTCATCGTTCTGGACGACGCCCGTTCACGAAATTGCACGCGATTTATGCAATTTCAGCTCATTCGTCACTTTAAGCAGCTTTCATGAGAACGGGTGATCGCTCCATTTTTTAAAAATCGGTTTTAGGCGAAACACATTGAAATTTATTTTTTAACAATTCTTTGTACTAAACCTCCATCAATCATCTTAAAATGTAGTGTCAACTTCTTTTTGATTCCATGATAAAATTTAAAAAATTGTGCCTAGATTTTTTTAAATGGTGGTAACCTTGAAATCTCTCAAGCGCCTCCCCGTAGATCAGGGGTTCCTAAACTGGTTTTATAATGCCCCCTTTCTCTGAAAAAGAAGATGGCCGTACTGTCACATCTTTATCGATATTAGTGTAAAAACGCGCCCCCCTGTATATCGTGATGCTTCCTTAAGGGCACTTTGAAAATCAATGGCCTAGATGACCCTCGTTGCCACCACACGATGCCCCCCTTAGAACTAGACAACTTTTGTAGGAAAAGATTTTCCTATGCCTGGTAGTTTAGAAAACAAATCTACTGCTAATAGTTGTTGTCTCACCCGGTATATAGTAGGTAGGAGCATAGTAGGTACAGGTAAATGAGCCGCGGTGAACAAAGGAGAGTACCCCAATCGGGAGTCCCGCCACGTAACGATTCAAAGGAACGCGAGCGATCCTACATGACCCTCTTGCCTCCCGCTCACCTGTTACAGCCAAATGTTGAGGTCGCTTACGAGATCAAGGATATTCCCATTGTGACACGCGGTGACTTCGCGCGACATATTTACGTAGAACTTCCTTTAAGGTTATTATGGGGGTAGGGCGAAATGCTACAACCGAGCTGAACATTTTTCTGGAAGTTTGTCATCCCTTTGCTGACCATCCTGTGCAGTTTGTATACGAACCGTAGTACCGTTTTTTTAGAACAAATTCGGAAACTCGCCGTATTTTGTGGGCCCTGGTCCGATATTGAGGTTACGAACAGGACGCGTATGTCTCTATTTTCGCGACACTTCTGCCATACTGGGCATTATCTTTAAACACGATTTACGACATGGCCACTTCGTCTTGCGTTAATTGAGCGAGAAAAAGTTGTAGAAAATAATTATACAATGTGATGAAAAAATTTACTGTGATAACCGAATGTTCAAAAATGCATATTTTTACAAATAGGTGTACAAAAATAGTTCGAAAACGTACTTTTAATATGGCAATTATTTGATAGCTAACAGTTGGTAATAGTCAATCGGCTCAATGCAAAAGCATAGGGCGCTTCCCTCGTACTTTACCCCGACGGCTCGACACTATAACAAGCTTAATCCAACCGCTATCAAATATTTTTGCAATTTTTGACAATGCTACAATGTGTTTCAGACAAACGTTGAATAGTTTAGGGGACCCATTATCCGGTGTGATTGTCATCTACACGAATGCGTGGAGGACCTACGAAGATCAACTTTGGTTGCTATTGATCGCTGTTTTTACCTTTACATCTGCTTGATGCGATAGTATATTTTTTTTTAACCTGACATCGGTTAAAGTGCCGCCTGAAAACGTTTGACTTTCAACTGAAACACACATTAGGATCATCAATAAATTTGAAGACATTAGAATGGGTTCATGAAAATGGACAATGGGTATGAGTATCTTTACGTACATACAGTCGCGGTTTTCATCATTGGAATTTCCTGGATGGCAAAAAATCGAGGAAAGAGTTTTAGTTGCGACCATTTTCCGCATGTCCAGGAATGTTCTCTGTACGGTATGATAAACCGATAGAACCATCAATTTCCGATTTCCGACGGGCGGCAACGATGACAGATAACTTGATAATTTCGATGACAGATGACAGATAACATGATAATTTCACAATGATGTATGACAATGGTAGCTCTTCGCGGTTATCCCGAAGCATTTTCGTAAAGAAAAGTCATTGTGGAATGTTATCCCCTCATTTTCGAAAGTATGGTCGAATCCTCGAAAGCTCTTGAAATTAATACTCGTTGAAATATCGAAATCACGAATGAAGTCAAACTCACCGGTACTCCGCAAAGTTTGTCCACATAGTAAAAACTCTGTAACTGGTAGGTTCCATCGGATAGCTGGGGCTCAGATATTTATTATTGGATGACGTGGTAGAAATGGATGCGGGATCATCCGTATATCCAGTACCGGTAGAAAAAAAATGTACAATCATGTCACCATGTGTAGTCATGTGATTAAGGCGGCACGGAGAGGAATTTCGACGCGGTGCCTTTCTCGTGGTTGTACTACGTTGACATCTCCTGACCCAACGCCACTGCGTTTCGCCACGTGCCACTGCCGTGCCGCTCTGGCAGCGGATGACGTATGCTCTGAGCGGAGTGAGGTTGCGAGCATATACGTTTTGACACAATTATTAAGGGTTACATGCATGCACAGTTGTTGCAATTTTATCCGGCTATTTTTCCACAAAATGCAGCATGTCAAGATGGGCGTTCCCGCAATGGCTTAGGGGAATAGCCTTTTTTACGATAAGCTCGAATGCGAGATCTCAGATAGACAGTCACGATTGTCACGCTGTGCATACAATTGATGAAGCAAATTTTTCAGCATATTGAATACATGTCGTGATGCAAAGCTATGAACTCATTTAGTATCATGAACGTACAAAACATTTTGATGTCAATATGTCGTTCAAAAATACATCGTACGTTTAGATCACGTCGAATCCATATCGCTGGGCTAAATTTGTGGATATTAGTGTCCGGAATTAATATCCGCAAATTTTATGTCATATTAGAGTCATGTGTAGACATTTGGGCCTGTATTCACTATGGTAGCATTAATTGTTCTCATGAAATGAACATAATTTCGTTCACGTTGATGAAGAAATTTCATGAGCTCATTCAGTATGATGAATTTAAGATATATCGCGACATTGATGTGTCGTTTCAAAATGCATCATCCGTTAACTACTAGATGAACTCATAAGACGGCAAATTTGAATTTTTCAACGAATATTTGCAGAATGACGTCACATGAAATTCATCCCATGATTTTTGTCGGTGTATTCACTGGGTTGGCACTGGTAGTAGACATGCCATGCAAACAATATGACGGCGATATGCAAAGTTTTTTAGTGATACATTCGATGGGCGCAACATGACGGCGATAGGCATATTTCTCAGTCATAGATCCCATGAGCGCAATATAACGACGATATGCATATAGATAAAAATCAAAAATGATAAAAATAAGCAAACAAAAAAGAAAGCTTATACAAATATTAGAATGGATAAGCAGGTAACGCGGTCAGCTCTAGAATTAGAATACCTTAGTTCAATTCCCGAGTGTAGGTAAAAACTTTAACTCCGTAGGATACGTTTTTATCCAATTATCATATAGTCAGGAACATAAATAAAGCATATGGAAACAAAAAATATTACCAGCATGTTTATTTAAAATATTTCGATTTTTTCCGATGGGTATCAGACGTGATTTCCACATGAGCACATCATTGTTACGTCACGCCGTGCTGCCAATATGAGCTCCATAGGAGCACTACAATTTCTTCACGCTGAAACCCCCATTTGAGCCCCATATGCACCACTTATTGTTGGATATTCGTGAGCCAATTTTGCTAGTGCTGATGAATTCAGTCCATGCATACATACTCGCGTGAGAAAGACATTGCTTCATTTGGATGCGTTATTGTGAATCATCATGTGATGCAAATATGACATGAAGGGGGGCACCCATAACGTACCCATACCTCTGTGCACGTGACACCTGAGTATCGCCGATCTCAATTTTTTTAAATTGAGTTCCGAAGGTTTTGGTTTGTAGTTGATTCTAGTAAACTTAATTTCGTTTGTCGTAGCCCTGAAAGGAATTTAGGCCACCAAAAAAATGGCATCCCACGAAACGGAAAAAATCAACTTTTAGAATTTTTTTTTCATTTAAAATCATTTGTAGTTGATTGTAGTAAACTTATTTTCGTTTGTAGTTGAAGGGTTTTTTTTTATTTTCCAAAAAAATGAACCCCGAAAAATGAAACGGCCGGCAACAATTTTTGGAATGAATCCTAAATGCTAATTAACATATGTCTGACATTAAAAACATGAACTAAAACGACGGCATTACCGAAATGCAATATGTCACTATTTGTATAAGCAGATTTTGCTTGACAATGACCGCAACGACAGGAAAACGATCTATCCTATCGTACGGTAGGATAGATCGTTTGTAGCAGTAAACTAGATAACTATAAACGACGCCTGGGCTGCTAAAACGTTTGTAGTCGTGTGTACTTCCGTTTTGATCATTCATAGTTGCAGATAAAGTAACCATAATCGAGGAAATCACCTGAAAATAATTTTTCAACCACTTCGGAAAGAGCATAGCTGTGTGATTTTCTATGCCTCATAGAAGATCTACATATGATGCCAATATGAGCTATATATGTCTATCTGAGATCGCTTTGTAACCTCTTTCGATTACAATTTGGTCTACTAAATTGATCCGACTTTTTTTCTCGAAGATATGAATATTCGGGAGATACTGGTCTTTCCTTCAGTAATATTCCATCAACCAAGATTGCAAGTCGTTCGGTCCGGCCGGTTTTGAGAATAATTCCGCGAACCTTTCATTGATTGCTTTATCGACGGAGTGATATGGCGATTCACTTTAATAACAGAGAACATTTTTCCAGCATCAAATCGGAAAAATACATGATGACTCTTGTTTTTAGAATTCCGTAGTGGAAATCGGTGGAATGCGCGTAAATAAAACTGCACCATCACCCCTCGATATACGAGGCTTTTGAACTAGAACTCTAATAAAGTTAATAAAAAATCATGTGGGTCCAATCTCCATAGAGTGATGAGGTTCCGTTTTGCATCGTTGGAATGCAATGGAAATTGATATTTCTGAATTCTGTCAATTTCTTTTAGGCGATTTAGCCTATAAAAATCGATAAACCATTTTTTAAAATAGTTATTTAGCAACTTACAATATAAATCTATAAAAAATATCTTTTATAATAATAAAAATAAGAAAAATAAAATGTAAAAAAGAACGACCGTTGCGTTCCAACCCAAACAAACTTACACCATCCGATGTGATATTCTAAGCAGTCGTAGGTTTTTTTTATTCTCTCGTGGATTCCATGTATTTTTCGTCATGTTATTTGCAAAAGAAAAAAAAATGTATTAAGTATCGGAACGAATACGCGCGTCTAGGGAGAAGCGGGGTTATATGGACGTACTTTACCCTTCGTGTTTTTACAGCGAGAGTGTATTAAGGCGAACGAGTTGCGCCGAGCAATATAAGTAACGTTGATGAGAAATAAAAAAATTAATGCTGTTATCTTCATAGCCGCGTAGACGGGATAGGTCGTGAAAGCGCACTCGTTCCTGTCTCGCGTCCTCGTTCATCGCGCTTCTTTCATTCGCTCATATCGTTGCCTGCACTCGAGGGTTATGGAGTATCGGGCACCTTTACCTTGCACAAGCATCAATTTATATATGCAAGAAATTCTGCTCTAATATAAATTTTATACATGCGCCTATATACTCGTATATATAGGTTATGCTCGCATGGTCTGCTGTGCATATTGTAGGTATACGATAACGTATTTCTTACGCGCTCCCACTTTGAATTATTTTCACTTATCGCGTGACCCGCAACGCTCTCGGATCTACCACTGTCAATTAGGAAATCATATGTTTAATCGCTAATTAATTGATGAGAAGCAACCTACGTAACCAAGAGGCCGCGGTATGATCTACGTTGGACGTGAGCTCGGTTAATAGTCCACATAAAATATAGGGTACAGTATGCACAGCTTGTGTATATACTCCGCATAGTATCGCAGATATAGGTTTGACTATTTTATCGGTTGTATACAGGTAATAGATACACACTTGGCGTGTATACTCGCGGCGATCGGTATTAACCGTACGCGTACAACGAGGGTCGACCACGTGAGACAAATCTTGTCGAGGCTGTGAGATGAAATCGGGCTTTTTTCCGCAATACAACGAGACTATACACTGACCGAAAAATTCTATTGATATATTAACTAACCGCGTCTATTTGATTTTTTTGAATTTGAGATAACTCAGTTTGTCGTGAAATCAAATTCTTCCTATTGCATTCCATTATTGGAATTATTTATTTTAAATATATTTATTTATTCAAGTCAAGATCTATTTAATATCTTCCAATACACTGAATGTATATTTTTGATTTTTTTTAATTTTAATTAAATAGAATTTTCGTAGAGTCAACCATTTTTCTATTTGATTGAAGTAATGGTCTGTCTATTGCAACACACATATCAAAGGAGTATGGGGGAAGAGAGGGTGGAGAGATAAAGGAATTATACATGGACCATTCAATGTGACCACACCAAATATCTCCGTTGCCTTTACAGTAACAAAAAAAATGTCGCGAGGTAATTTAATTGATTTCGAAGGGCTGATACAGTGGTGGAAAATTAATTTTTCCAACGTCATAGTTTTTGCGTTCGCAAGGTCATCAAGGGTTTTTCAAATGGGAACATGTTTTTTTTTTATTAAGGCTTTGTCGCGGATATTCAGAATAAACTATAATAAGACCTATAATATCATGACCTTGAAACGATTTTTCACTAAAATATTTTGGTGAAAAACCTTGAAATTTTATCATAGGTCGTTGAATTCGTCTGCATGTGAGCTACAACTTCTTATTACAAAGAAACATGTTCCCAATTGAGAAACCATTGATGACCTTGAGAACGCAAAAACTATGACCGTGACAAAAATACATTTTTCATTACTGTATTAGCCCGTCGAAATCGAACAAATTACCTCTTGACATTTTTTTCGCCACTCTAAAGCAACGAATATATTTTGGGTGGTCACGGTAAATGGCCCACCCTGTATACAGGGTAAGGCACATAAAGTGTTACAGAGCAATAGCACTCAAAGTATTGATCGTATCCAAAAATGTTTCAGACAAAAGTTTCAGTGTTCGAGAAGGCCGTCATACTGGACCACCCTATCTTTTTACGTCGAGGTCAACTCCACTTTTTAAATTGGAATCATGTATTTTTTTTTCGATTATATTATTACCGATTTTGAGACGAATTCAGCCACTTACAACACAAGGTCATAATGTCATCGAAAAAATACATGGTTCCACTAATAAAAGTGGAGTTGACCTTGACGTAGCTTCAGCGCCTCCACCGATAAAAAAAAATAGGGTGGTCCAGTATGACGGCCTTCTCGAACACTGAATCTTTTGTCTGAAACATTTTTGGATATGATCAATAGTTTGAGTGCTATTGCTCTGTAACGCGGTAGGTGCCTCACCCTGTATGTATATATACAGTCGGACCGCGATAAAACGAATGTCTAGGGAAATCGGTTATATCGACTTTTCGTTATATTGAGGTTTCATTATATCGAGGTCATGTTTCTTAAAATGTTCTTCAAAAAATATATCAGTACTATAAATATAGGAATATTTTTTAAACAAAGAAAGGTTTCATTAAGAGCCATTTTTACAAGCAATTACAGCATAATATATATTATTATGTCGTTGTATGAGGGTTTCGGGTGTCTATGGAAGGGAATGGACAAATCTTCGTTATATCAAGGATTTCGTTATATCCAGGTTCGACTGTATAGGTCATGTTTGAAAAATCTATAGCATGTTATCCGATAAAACTCTCTAATTATCACAACGGTATTAACTAATTGATATTATTTATGTAATGCAATAAATAATTATAGGAATTTATTTGGTCTTTTATGCCATATTTGCGTCCAAGATGTTACAAACACTCAGTAGCAAAGGGGCAGCGTGCGTAGCTATGAGTAGGTAGGTTCTAGGGTCGATTCTATTTATCGATTCTATTTAAAAAATACGATCGTGAACTGAAAATGACTACTGTTTGAACGCTATATAACTGTGCAAATTCAGGTGAATAGTGTGAAAGTTACACAAGATATCAATTCTGCCGTCTTAAGGTATATGTAGTTTCGAGATAACTGCGTTAAAACTTGACGGATCACGGTAAACCCGGCGCACTGTTCCAGTAAAATAGATGGAACTTCGTCAATAAAAAAAAATGTCGGGGTCCGGTTGGTCTTAAAATATTCTTGAAAGTTCACACTATAACAATATGAAGAAAAAAAAATGATTTTTCGTAGTTTCCAGAGAGGGATACCACCTTATATTGACACGGTGGTATGTATGGATCATTGACACGGTGGTATTTATGAGTGCACGTTCAGTCTTCGAAGCTTCAGCGATCTCCTATGCTGAGCAGTGGCTCTCCGAAGAACTGAAAATAGCAAAATGATAAGTCCGTAACAAGGGTAAAGAAGATGAGATCGTCCACGAGAGTGTGAGCAGGAATATTGCAACAACACCAACAACAATGGAATACTGCAATTGTTCACACCGAATGCAGTGGATTGAAACGAAATTCACTTTGTTCTCGTAAATAACTACGCTTTGCTACGTTCAAGCTCTTCGAAATATCATAACATTGCTGGACAGCATTTTATCTTACCTCCCCATTCTTGTGACCAGAACTCGTTCGCTTGCAGGCCAATTTTCATTAGGGCAAAAATACATAGCATAATTCACTTGCATTTACGATACCCCATCAGCTCGTCCGCAGTCCTTTTATAAATGATTCCATCAACATTCTTGAACGAAGACAGAACAAAAACATGTCGAATGAATCGATTTAAAACGTAGATGGTATAGCCGGACGTAAAATCGATCGGAGCCTACGAGAGAACTGATATTGCAAACCACTACGCGCGCGCGCGTACTGTCGTGGGTGGAATGGAGTATAAAGGTTGGAATCTCGTACCTACAATATTCTTTCTCACAGTGGGCGGATTCTTTCTCTCGGATCTCATTCTGAGCGGAAGTGAGCTCTTCCCGCACAGCTCAGCAAAGAGTGATGCGCTCCCTTCTGTGCATAACACGTTGATTTACAATCAGAAAACGCATCGCTTGTACTTGCGTACTTCAGTGCGATTGTAGCATCAACTATTTACACGCAGGCGCATATAAATATATATATATATATCTATCTCTATAGATATGTATGCGTGTAATTATATATATGCACGTAGAACCGGTACTCACCACTGATGTAAAAAGTTTATATATAATTTTTTTATCAAACACATCAAAGATCGTATAGTTCAGGAAAGAACCTCGAAGGTGGGATTCGGATTTTTTTTATGAAGATCTTAGACGATGCTGCAGACTTTCTCTCTCTCACTCTCTCTCTCTCTCTCTCTCTCTCTCTCTCTCTCTCTCTCTCTCTCTCTCTCTCTCTCTCTCTCTCTCTCTCTCTCCCCCTCTCGCTCTTTTCCCCTTTTTAGTTCTGGAGGGAAGGAACACGAGTGTGTTTATCGTATCTCTGCAGATTTGCATAAATGTTGGGAAAAGGCGCGGGAGGCGCGAAATCGAAAGTTCAGCCTCAGTGACTCGCGGCACAGTATACATTCACAAGTGTATATACACCGTGATTCACTAGAAGTGAGACACGCGAGAGTACCTATAAATATTGATTTCAGACGAGAAATTCCAAAAACTGACCATACTCAACGAAATTTTTGAACACGCCATGCAATTAAAACATCATTTGCGTTTAAACCCACCGCCTTTTTGCTTGCGTTGCTTTAATTGCCGTTTTGCATTTTTTTAAAAATATTTCAAGGTCACCCTAAGGTCATGATATTCTTGGTGATCGGTTTTGTTTTTTGTGCTCTACATTTGTGGCCAATATGAGAGGTTTCCCCCAGAAGAAAGTGGCGATGACCTTGAGATCAGGCCGATAGCACCACTTGAAAAATCTTAGACTATCAAAATGTACATATTGACATACTATCCAAATTTCGTCTATGACTTTTTCGTCCAAAATCAATATTCATAGGCGTTTTTGAGTGACGAACTTTCAGTGAATTAGCCTGTACGTGTGAGTGGTGGAGGAGAAATTGCATACGTATGTACACAATATTTTCGCAACACACTCGTGGCTACACATACATACGTACAGGTTCTGTATTCGTATCTACAGTGGGTATGGCGGAATAGGATCCACTCAAAAGCCTCGCAATGAGCATAAATGTATGGAGGCACGCGTTACAAGCTGCAACGCCCGTTTTACGATCGCGCCACGGGAATTTGTTCGTAAAGTGCTGTGGACCCTTCCCTGTGGATATATACGCTGGATGCTGGTCATTCGCCCGGTCTATCCGCACAATCCCATTCGTGCGATTCCTTCTCGTACTATTCGTGTTTTTTTTTATCTTGTTTTTCTTCTGCTTTCGAGTCGAGCCTCTCAATGTGTATTTCCCCCTCAATGTGTGATTCTCATGGAAATAATACCTCTAACGAATTACCGCGTCACGGCCTTCGAGCTTGCCCTTCGCGGTAAGACCGTTGATTCGCGATCTTTATTTTTTTCGTTTTCGAGCACATTTTTCTTTTACACCGAGGAATTTGTCAATGGCACGAAAATACTGAGGTTTCCATCGTATAATTTCTCTCGGCAGCAGTGACCATACGAATTTATGCAGAAAACTGACAGAAGAGTCGCAATAAAATTCGGAGCCTTCAAATACGCGGCCCGCATAATAACGTGCGCATCGTACAGCCCCACTGACTAAGGGGTTGCGTGGGTTTCAAAGACGAAAAAAGCATATTTACGCTATTAAAAAAAATGTATAATATATAAATTATTTTATTCAAAATGTCAAGCACATAGAAGAGCAACATTTAGCTCATTTCAACTTTGCAAATGTCAAACACATAGAAGAGCAACATTTTGCTCATTTCAACAATATTATTGAAACATTCTACCAGAATCTTGGGAAATTCAGCCGGTGGGACCTGGTTTCTGGAAACCTCTAAAAAAAGTGTCCTTCTGGTGAACAGGATAATTCATGATAGTTTTATCTGAAATTAAAACGCCAATTTTTTTGCTGTTAGTAGTTAAGTATAGCTCGTGATTGAACAAAGGGGTTTTTTAATTAAAATTTGAATTTTTGGCAGAATAGTATGCAAAATAGTTTAATTTTTGGTACAACACTGAGAGAAAAGTGCATAGTATGGAAAACAAATCCTGTATAGTCTATTGGCATTGTAATCATAATATCGTTAACACAACTAAAGCGACAAATATATCTAAACATGCAACTTTGGTAGCGTGCTCGACTATCTATTATCCCCAAAAAACTACTAACTATTGTAAAAATATTAACTGGATTAACTATATCGATATTGTAAAGTCTTTCACAATAGTTAATTGTTATTTCAGGGATACTATATAAAATACACACTACCAAAACGGCGTGATTAGATAGACGCTTATAGTTATGTTAAACATATTATGATTGCGGTAGCAATAAGCTATATGAATTTTACTGTGCCCACTTTTACCATGGGCGTTTTTTTTATATTATAAATACTATGGACATTTTTCTCAGTGCAAGTTTGTACTATTTATATGGTTGACATTAACACTTGTTGAGTATAAACGGTTATAAGATCTTACGAAAAGTGACTATACGAACAACATCATGGTAATCGTATAGTGAAGAGGTAAATCATTTGTCAATAAAGTAGAGACAGCGGTGGCACGCTATGATCGATATAGATATATTAGCGCATTAATTTATCAGTTTTTAGAATTCGATGTTTCGAAAACTATGGGGCTGCGCCGAAAAATTCATTTAAGCAGTGACATATATTATCAAAAAGGCAATCTGGGCAAAATTCCACCTATATCAGAGGCAACAGCTATTCGGAATTGTCGCGGGAATTACTTTTATCCGTTATGCCAAATCTACGATCGAAATAACATAAGTACCCATAGCATAACAGTTAGCATAGTGGCAGCGTGCCTGAATATATATAGGTAGGTCGTAGGTTTGAATCTCCATAAAGGTGAAATATTTTCTTCGAAAGGAATCATTTCAGGTGGTCAGGGAATAACAAATCATGATAAACAATCATACAGGTAGTACTCTCAATTGAAAACTTTTGAATTTATGAAATACCATATACATTTAGTAGACATACCATTCAATATGGTGAACACCACTATTTTTTTATAGTGTTAGGAATCATCCATTTTATGAAAACTTACTATATTATATAGTATAGGAAATCAATGCTTTGGAATTGGAATCATTGGAGTTGGAATCATTTCAGGAGGTCAGGGAATAACAAATCATGATAAACAATCATACAGGTAGTACTCTCAATTGAAAACTTTTGAATTTATGAAATACCATATACATTTAGTAGACATACCATTCAATATGGTAAACACCACTATGTTTTTATAGTGTTAGGAATCATCCCTTTTATGCAAACCTACTATATTATGTAGCATTGGAAATCAACGTATGCTTGAAAGATTGTTGGTTGCGGTTAACATATGAGCATAGTTAACACAACTGCTAATATATCATAAGCAGTACTATATTTTCGGCAGTAACCATGACTATAAAATATTATTGTCCCCTCAGGGTAATATAAAATATGGTTGAAATGTGGTTGAAATTGCTATACATTTCTCTCTGTGAATATACACTACGTACAGCCTTGTAAAATTAGTTATAATGGGAAAAAATCTTCGTTCAATCACTAGTCAATGCTATTTTGAAGAAGTGTGCACATTTTCAATCAAATCAGTGCATTACTTTTTGAGAAATCGTGCTTACCGACTTCAAAAATAGAGTTTTGAGGAAAATGCGATGTACCCGCGTCGCTGCCGTCCGGTATTTTCCAACGGGATGAATTCCCAAAGGTTTTCTCTCCTAGAATTTTACTCTGATTGACTTAAAACTTCGGGGGAATATTCTAGACATATTGTTGTATTGGATGATAAATTTTTTTAAGTGGATTATGTGAAATTTCTAAACCCACGTGTCCCCCACGTCACGAGAGAAGGATTTTGGGGGTAGCTGGATACATATTTTTTTCAATTGGTAGGCATAACGATTGAAAACCTAGTATGACGTTGAAGTTTGCATCGCTGGAAAGTAACGAAAATGGTTTGTTTCAATTTCCCAAATTGCCTTAGGCAGATTTGAGCTACGAAAACCACCCAAACATTTTTCAGAATTCTTATTTAGCGATCTACGGTAAGTATGCAAAGTATGATTTTGGATAATATCGAAAATAATAAATTGTAAAGATTTCTCGTTGCAATCCAACGATGAAAACTTCATTCCGACAAAAAGATTCAAAAAGAAATTCGAAGTTCAATTGTTTATTTGAATTCCACTTCGCCAATCCGATGTTTCGAAATTCATTCATAGGGCTAACTTTTGGAGCCCTCGAGCGGCTGCAGGGAAAAGTGTGACCGTCCCTTACGGGTGCATACAGACTTCTAAACTTGGACTCTTACAAAGCTAGGAAGAATTACCGTAGAGGCGCTCAAAGCCCAATGTCAATTTCCGCATGGAAAGGCATCGACAGAAATTTCTTCACCTGTTGGTGCACCTGCTGATCTCGCTTTACACGAGCGAGTGTATAACTATTGGCGAATGTCATATATCTAAATCCAAGCGCGTTCCAAGTCCGATAAAAATACCTTATCATTCTTCCCAGCACGTAAGGTTCTCAGACTCTTCTTGCGTCCTTTCTATGTATACATATGTGTGTGTGTAAAAGGGAGGATATAACCAAAAAAGACGCAATACGAAGACGTTAAACTATTCCAGGCATCTGCGGCAAAAGAGCATCAACGCCAGCGGTGGAGCACGTATCGATCTATCGAAGGTCGCGTGTATGGACAAAGCAGCAGCATCCAGAAAAAAGAACGAGCGATAAGAGCGAGAGAGACAGCGAGAGAGAGAGAGAGAGAGAGAGAGAGAGAGAGAGAGAGAGAGATCGCCTCTGCGAGAAGGAAACCGCGGTAGTTTTTTTTGTCTCCACGTTGCTCCGCTATGCTCCCCGAAGGCTATGCCCCTTCGCTCTTTCAACTCTTCTTGTTCTTCTCCTTTTTGTCCCGTTTTTTGTTCTTTATTTTTTTAATTCCTCTACTCCGATCGCCACTATTCCGCCCGAGGAGGAGGTTGAATTAAAATATGACTGTCAACTCGACCCCTTTGTCAGTCACAGCTCACTTTTCCTTTGTGCTCAAATAAAAAAGTATATCTCTTTCTGCATGGAGGCAACAAAAAAAACTATAATCCTATCAGGCAATCCTGAGACGAATCAATTTTAGCCCACGTGTTGAATTTTAATCGACATAGCTGCATCAATGTCTTTGACGAAAAAACAAGACAGCTCAGCGCGTGTGGGACCCGAGTATTTGAGTGGTAGGAAAGAACATTATTATTCAAGCATAAAAAAAATATTCAAACTGCCCCACTTCAATAAATGCTCTCGGCGCCGTTGATGTTTATGTAAATAAATATTCGGAAATGAAAATAATTTAATAGAAACCCTTTTTTTATTTCTACCCTTCCAAAAATATGTTGCTTAATTGAAATGGTTTTTTTTAGTCGAATATGCATTTCTTCTCGACTTTATTATAAATGATATTTTTGCTGCATCGGTCCACAACTAACGTGTGCTAACCTTCGTAATAGTTTCCTTTTCCTCATCAAAGTTTACCCTGGGACAAACATTATTCTGATCGTTCCTGAAAAATGTCTCACTCGTACTTCTTCGTCCTTGCGTGATTGTGCAATAAATATTTCTTATCGTCTTTATTATTAACTATTTTTATTCTGATCTCATGTCACCATGAAGTTCCGTTTCTCATGGATTTTGTTGTCATTGATTTGTCTGAAACCGAATTCGTTAATTCGTATGAAAATCTTCTCTTTAATAAACATAAATCGGTTCATTCGTGGTCATCATCTCGCTCGCGCTTTTTCGTCCTTGAATAATCATTGGACAACGTCGTGATTACCTCTCAATTATTTTTCCCAACTGGCTACATATATATATATATATGTATGTATGTATATATATATATATCCAACAAACACCACGTCGGATCGCCGATCCCAGACGCGAAGCTGAATGAAAAATAGGCGTCGACGGATGAAAGAAATGTATATAAAAACAGGAGGTGCGGAGACAACATTAATTTACGGTTGTAACGACGCCTCGATATACCAACGATTATGCTTCTGTGATGCTTTTGCACCGGACCGCGCCTTTTGCCGTTGAAAGGATCGGGAGATACGACAGATCTCGATACTCGTACACACTCAAGACCTTCAGCACTCAAATGCCTCCGCATATCGAATACTGGAAACCAGACGGGCGTATTCTTCGTGCACTTTACTTATAAAATCGCAACGGCCCGCGGCCTCGTGGATTTATGAATTCGAATCACTATATACAGCGAGATCTGATACAAGCGAAGTTTCGATTAAAATAACTCCGAGTGCTTGTTCACATGAATCGCGCCCTTATGCTTGCCAGAAATCCATATACGCGTGCGCATCGAAGAGGAATGCTATATCACGTGTATGGCTGACCAAGGGGATCGATCGGTAGATCTCTCGGTCGTGGATCGAGGCCGTTGTCAACCCGCAAGTGCCATCACGTATACGGTACGTGCCTATACCCGACGTGTGCTGTGTAAGTCGTGGCTCACTCTCTCTCTCTCTCTCTCTCTCTCTCTCTCTCTCTCACTCTCTCTCTCTCTTGCCATCGGCCCTATCGCATCCTCCTCTACAGCTTTCAGCACCCGGTATAGCATATAGCCACGTGTACACCCGATAGGAGACTGCTTCACAGATTTTTCCCATAAGTGCATTCCTCGTCTCGATACATATTGGATTTTCTGGAGATGCGAAGTTCGTTAGGGATAGAAGAACTGGACGTCCTTCCAAAAGATCGTGGCTGTCGTTCGCCTTGATCCTCTTTACTGATAACAAAGCATAGAAGCATCCATTCAACTGCACGGAGAAAAATACGGCCTCAAATTCTAACACTGGTTGCCAGGATTTTAATATTCAGTGCCTGAAAAGTATAGCAGTTTACTGCCAGTTCGGAATTCTAAGACTTGTTGTTATAGAAGTGTCAAAATGATTCTCACACCTTATAGTAAAAATGATGGGTGCATATTACATTTGAAACTATTCTCGCACAGGCGCGAGTTCTATATGCTGTATAGTAAAAATAATGCGTGCTTTGTAAAATACCAACCTTTATTATACGCTATATTTTCATATGGATTTTACTATACGTATAGCATGAATCTTCGCGTATGTATAGATTTCACTGTACGCATAGCATAAATCTTCGGCGTATAGCGAAAAATATTACGAAGATATTAGTAAAATGTGACTCTTTATACCGTACTTTTTGTAGTATGCTGGAAACTAATTGTTCCAATCACGTGGGTAAAATGTTTTTTGATTGCTACAACAAATCACAATATGCCGAATAAAAGGTATTATTTGTATCAGTTTACGTTGCATATCGTAGGTTAAAATTTAAATTTCTTTATCATTACTATACCATACTTCCAATTTTTATCTTCCATTCAATACTTTCTAATATTTGATGATATTTTTTTTTTAAGCATAGTATTGATTTTAAACTTCGAAGCCCCTGTTTTCTCCGTGTGGGAAAAAAAATTATTTTCTTCCACGATTTCCATTTTTCTAAAAACGAACGCGCACGAACGCAAACAATATACCACTTTTCCGGAATTTAAATTATTAGGGTTTCATCGCAAAATATAAAAAATCATGCAAATATTTCCTCACTTAAATATAATGGAAATTAGAAGAAAAAAAATCTACAATTTATACGGACTCCGGTACGTAACTTGAAACCGATTGTACCACAAAAATTGAAAGTAAAGATGAGATGTGTGAGAACGCGCAAAAATGTATTAAATTTGTTGTACGTACATTGGAGGATACCCTCAATTTTATTCTGCTCGGAGATTACTCGGACGGTGTGAAACCTGCTCTTATCTCGACGTGTGTACAATTAACTATCGTGATAACTTCGGCTTGTTGGACATACATTGAATTATTTCGTATTTGCGTCAATGAATTTTAACGTGACATTTGAAAATCTATTTATGGAATGAAAAAAAGCCAGGAATTACATATATGGATTGCAAGTTGTACGATCTGTTCGTCGGAGAGGGAAGAGAGAGAGAGAGAGACAGAGAGAGAGGGAGAGACAGAGAGAGAGAGAGAGACAGAGAGAGAGAGAGAGAGAGAGAGAGAGAGAGAGGTGTAGTCAGGATAAGAGCTTATCGGAGAGTTCCCACATACCGAGGCGCCGATAAAACGCATCGAATAAGCCTCTTGTCGGATCCTCCATATATATACATACACATATAAGACAAGCACGTTGTAACCGCGAACTCGAGTTATTTGCAGTGCTTCGTTAAATGAATTATTATGTCGAACGAGCGCGTCAGGGTGCGCCACCGATATTTTCCGCTTTGTGTAACCTAAAAGTCACGCGGGACCTCTTTACCTTAATCTCACCGTTCCTCAAGCGTATATGTATTTTCATATGAACGTAACAATTTTGTCCGAATGAAAAAATAAATAAATAAAGCGATTCCCAGTAGTTGCACGCAACGTACAATAAAAAAATTAAGGAGCACTACATATTTCTCACGGAATATTCAATCAGTTTTGCCGGATCGTCCCAGCATCTGGGAATGTGGTAGAATACATTTAACCGCCGTCGATTGTGTATGGTGTCAGGCATAAATGAGTGTACCATCTTTTGGTTTATGGACCACGATAAAGGGATACCTATTATGTTTGTTGCATTGAGGGCTAAGAATAATAACCGTTTGCAGTATTTTTTCTGCTTCGTATTATATATATATATATATATGTGTGTGTGTGTGTGTGTGTGTGTGTGTGTGTGTGAACACTCTCTTGAATAGAGTATCATTCGAAACCTGTCACAGGTTGTGCAGAACACTCGATATTCGCCTTGGTGAAAATTTGCTTCGCTTCCTCTCTCTCTTTCTTTCGCTACTCGTCAAAAGATATGTATAAATACTTGAGACGTACATAAGTGCTCCGGCTCGAGGGCTTCGTGAAATTGAATGTAGCATAACGCGCGAGTACACCTGAGTACACCCTTGTGCGATAGTCATATACACATCGTGACGCCCACCACCGGATTCTCTCTCCTTCTCTCTCTCTCTCTCTCTCTCTCTCTCTCTCTCTCTCTCTCCCTCTCTCTCTCTCTCTCTTCTCTTTTTTGTTTTCCTCTTACGATATATCTCTTCTCGCGCGGAATCCTTTACCTTACCAGGTGAAAAAGGAATAAATCAACACGGGGGATAAGAGCAGGGAGAAAAAGAGATGGAAGGATCATAACGTGGAGAAAAGCAAGGAGATATTCGAGACGAGAGAGTATATATATGTGCCGGATCGCTTGGAGCGCTAGAATCGTTAAACCGCGTGGAGAGCGAACGGACGAGCGGGGTCGCCTTGATATACCTGGCTTAATATCAAGCTCCGATTGATGATACACCTGCATATCAATCCTATAAATCTTGCTGTCGCACTTCGAGAATCTCGCACGATCATGGGAATTGTAACGTCTACGTCACCCTAGGCGAGTCGTACACAGTCACTGGTACCTCCGACTGTTTTCTGTGGACAGCGAATCATTACGTATGACATCTCCCACAAAAAAATATTTCAGATATAGAAAGTCCATCACCATTCATCATCCGAAAAAATCAAACGCGTTCACTCGCGTCACTAAATTCAATGCGAAATTCAGTCTTGCAAATGGCAAGACATCGAGCACTTTCCCGCGCAAGAACCGGTTAACCGTCCGAGATCCAGATTCCAGTGGGTCGAAATAGTGGCCGCGTGGAAGGTCTTCGAAAAAAGTGTCCAATTGCAACGATCAATAGGTTTCAAGTAGAAATGAATACGAGAAATGGGACTTTTTGACTGTACCAAATCCTTCATTAACCTTAATTTACGAGGATCTATTGGAAGCAATTTGATGACTAATGTGAGCAGCCTAAAAGGAAAGTCCCAATCATGACACGCCAAGCACTAAAACAATGTCTGGGGAAAAGAACAGGACAGTATCGATTATTCTTTTAAAGGAGGGAACAACAATCGCTCCCTTCAGTAATCAAACAATCTCCTCTTCGATAATGAATTGTAACCTATTTCAGAATTGAATACTGCAATTGTTCTTCTATTTCGGCTGATAAACTCTTAATTCAATTAATCTCCGTCAAAAGAAAGCTTTTGTTCGAATTAAATAAAATTTATTTCGTATCGTGCCCTACTGGACTTCTCTTTGATATTCATAGAAATTATATATGTATCGATTGTACCGAAATGTTCCATTGGAGTACAATATAGATGTGGAGCCAAAATCCTACCTTTGACTCGAATAAAGTTTAACTACGGTTTAATTAACTTTCATCTTCTGCAATGGGATTGTATATTAAACTTAAACATATACTTTATTATATTAAAATGGAGGCTGCTAGTAGAAAAAATGTATACTTGACTCTGATAGTACCTTATTCAAGTCTAATATCTTTATTCACTGTGTCAACAAATAGTTTTGCTATCGAGGTTTGGCCGAAAAAAACTCGGACCTCAATATCATAAAATGACAAACCCAAAATAACAACTTAAAATTCAAATCAGTAACTGTTTTTTTTTAAATAAATCGCTACGATCACTGCACAACACGATGGCCCCGTTTAGAACGTGTCGCTTGCCTACCCCTAACTCAAGGGGCTACATCTACCTAGAGGCCTGACAAAGTTGTCAAATTCCGAAAAAAAAACAATTGTGGTAAGCAGTTGAAAAAGAAACGCATTTTTTTCAACACAGAGGTACATGTATTGAGAGCTTATAAAAAAAATCACCAAAAATTATAGAAGAACAACAAAAACATGGCTGCCGGCCGATGATGAAAATGTTTTCGCGACGTTCGGCGATGGACACTCTTCCGCTGAAACGGTTCATCTGAAATCGAAAAAGAAAACGGGTTATTCGAGTTGACAATAAATACAAGTCGTTGACGATCATTGAGTTACAAAATCATTTTTTTTTAACCACGTGGCGACGAATTGAATCTCGAGCATACAAAATCTATGAAAACGTATCCATTTTCCCGTGAAAGAAATTAGGAGGGCAGCCATAAAAAAATTCGGGGCCCATGAGGGTTTGAATATGGATTCCCTACTAGGGCTTCCCACAACACAATCGGATTAGGCCCCGACAGGAAAAAAACAGGGTTAGGTAACTTATTCAAAAAAGGTCGTAGTGAGGAAAATGATGAAGGGCCCAGACAGGATTCATCAGGGCAGTGGCATACAATATATTTGAAAGTTATTTTTAAGAATTTCTAGTTTTCAGACTTACTTTCATAGATGTGATATATTTAAAGTTTTAGGCATCGATAAAACACTAGGATAGGTTACTTAAAATAAACACACACGTGGAAGTTTACTATAAATAATTTGTATTTTATAAACGTTCAGAATGTTTGGAAAATAAATTTCGCAATACAAAAATAGTTTTTTTTAAAAATAATTCATGCGTGCAGGAATGACAGCACATATGTACGTACAGCACCGTTTGGTTGCTTCGACATTTTTAATTGAACTAATTTCCATTCAATGCTCGTGACGGAATAAACAACATCCACTGAATTTTTTTGAGATAAGTCGCCATCCGGAATCTTTAGATGACTTTGTTGGGTACATGAATACATTTGTTTTTTTTCACTCTTTTGCTTCAATGTACAAACATTCTTCAGACTTGTTACGTACGAAATTTTTTTAAATCTCCGCGACGTATCTATTACGCAAAAGCACAACGTTATCTGGCGCTCTCGTACCAATAAATATAGAATGATTAAAAACAATTTTTTTATAGTAGCTAATCCATTTTCGAGGTACTTCTGACCAATCTCGCTTGATATGTATTCACTAATAAAGCTGATAATTATAGGGCAGTAGTACGGCTGCTTCATGGCTTCGATCGGGTTCTGTTGAGCCAACCAGTCGGGCCCTGATTCATAAGCCTCTTTAGGCCATCGTCGACAAAGTGTGACCACCGGCTACCAAGGGACCTGGTCAGGTGCCATGTTAGGACCCTTACACAGTAAGGAAAATATAATCGGGGCCTAGTCATAGCCCTGGCTGAATTCTTTCACGGGTTTACGTAACTATTAAAAAATGAAGATCGATTAAAAAAATGTGAGATTGTCAACGACCTTCAAATGTTTTTCATTGTATCTCCGTAAATATCGAAACATAAGTGGTTTTCGAGATATCACGTCCACCGACTTTAAAACAGTATTTCGAGAGAAAATCGTTTAGATATGTTAGAAATATTGGAACTGTAGCCCATTCAATTTTAAGAATATTTCAATAACATTTTCAGGGTATATAGCTAAAAGGTGATACGATCAAATAAAAATATTTATGAAAAATGCAACTTTTTGACCCACCTAAGTAAGTGTAGCCCGTTTGATTCAATCCAACAAATTATTTTTTCGGTACCTAAATCCTCTGCTAAAACATTTTATTTTACTCGAATAAACGATTTGTTCAAAGTTAACGTTCAGTGCAAAGCTTATTTAAAATTACAGGCATGCTTTACAGATAACTATTCCGTTAAGTATAAGAAACATTGCACCCAAAGTGACCAAAAATATACGCACTTTGAAAAAAATACGGTAATCTACCGTATTTAGTTGATTTGAAAAATCATTTCTAACTGACCAAACGTACTTCTGATGCTATTTACATGCGTTCGTTTTTTCTTTTTGACCTAACAGAGAAGTTTCCAAAAATATTTATTTTCCGAGCCCTTTGTCTAGAGGGTGTAACGAGTGAAAAAAAGCGACTGAATTGTTGTCTACCGATGGTTCATTATTCGGCGAACAATAGCTGCAGGCACACTTTTTTGCTTTCTTTCGCGCTATTTTCACCTGTGGGAATCCTTATTTCTTACCTGGAAGATTCGCGCTGCTCACCCAAGCACGGTATCCATTTATTTTTCTTATTTGCCCGCGAGCGCGATGAGATGTATAAAATGTTGGAGAAACGTAGTATACAGAGTATCCGGAGGGGTTGAACGCGACGTGTAGGGGCATACAAGGGTTTTGAACATTCGCCTACCTATATACAGGCAGTTTTGCAGGGTCTCAATTAATCCTTCTCTCGTAACCCCCTGGAGCAAGTAAAGCCAGCAGCAACAACTCGCCAGAGATCTTTTCCCTCCCCCTATATATACATACGTATATGCACACTTTCGCCACATATTCCACGAGATCCGGATACTCACATTGAATTCTTGGACGAATAATCGTTGCGAATCATCGCAAGGCGCATGCTCGGTTACTCTGTAATTTCAGAATTATTCTCCGCAAGATTTCTCGTCTATATACGCGTGCACATAGCCTGTGAATCTACTGCACGTGGATTTTATGTGTTTGCGCATTTTTCTACCTATATTGTTAATTCCTTGTTAATTCGTGGGTCTTGGGCTAACTCTTGAGGTGAATGGATAAGAAATTCTACTGATGGGTATACATCGGAGAAGTAAAAGAATAATAATAATATGGCAGTGCATATTAATATTGATAAGACAACCAGAAGCTTGAGACACTATGATCGCACGATTCACTTACGTCTGGGGTCGGCATAACCGCAGCACAAGATGCGCATTAGGGTGGCACAAATTTGAGCTCTATTTTTCCCCTCTTTCTCACCATCCAATTATCTACTTTAAAAAAAATATCGTCGCAAAAGCTGCGGTGGTCAAAAAATATTTAGAGGTCGTTCAAGCCTCCGAAAAATTAAAATTTTCGTTGAAAAATTGGTTTTTTTCTCCACCTCTCATCGATGAATTTTACGCTTTGAAATTGTAAGTTTAGCTCGCGAAAGCTCTAGCCGGCCAAAGAATCCTTAGTGGTCGCTCAACAGCTTCGAAATTTCCCACTGTCGCGATTTTTTTTCCTTCTCACTCATAAATTTAACACTTTGTAAAATTTTCAAAACAATTGATCCTTTTTTTCTTTAGAAACGGATTTTTTAAATTTACCTCACACTTCGAACCCGATAAAACGGCGCACCTATATTTTTGTTTCCGGACAAGAGCTTCAAAGAATTATTTTATCAGAACAAAGATTGTAATTTCTTGGTTAGTAGAATGAGGTAAATTATAAAAATCTGTTTCTAAAGAAAAACGATTAATTGTTTTGAAAATTTCACAAAGCCAAATTTATGAGTGAGATGAGTAAAAAAATTGGCGACACTTGGAAATTTCGAATCACTTGAGCGACCACTAAATATTCATTGACCGGCTAGAGCTTTTGCGAGGTTAATTTAAAAATTATAATGCGTACGATTCAAGGCTGACAAGTGAACGAAAAGAAATAGATTTTTAAATGAAATTTTGAATTTTTGGGCGGTTTGAGCGACCTCTATTTTTTGACCGCTCGCAGATTTCGCGATTATTTTTTTTTTCTTTAAAGAAGATTTTGGATGGTGCAAAAGGTAAAAAAAGAAAGCTCAAATTTGTGCCGTCCTAATGTGCATTGACTGTACTTCTTCTTTCTTCAAGGAAAAAATTGTAAGTCTCGAGAAGCGATCGCCGATAACTCGAACTTCTTTCCTCATATTTCGCTCTTTTATTATCAGTTTTTTCAGTTCGAATATTGCAGCCTTCGAGCCTCTTTTAATTTTTCTTTCCCGTTCATATTATTCATCGTATTGACCCGGCAATTATTCACTTTTACTTTCGCAGCCGGGCCACCCTTATCACACCATTTTTTCTAGAAGGTCTCTTGGTGGTGTATAATTTCTCATGTCGTCGGAGAACCCACATTAACAGGTTGAAGCTGAAAATAAATGGTGCATGAATTTGAAAGATTCAATTGAAATCTTGCACTATACAAGTAAGCCTGGTCTCTTTGCAGGATCCACAGAAGGACCTTCTCCACTGCAGAGATAACCCTTGATTTCCACTCCATAAATGTAACGGGTTCAAAATATATTTGTACAATGTTGGATATCATCAAATCTGACTTCTGAGGACGATCCTTCATTAATTGTTCAATAAATCCAATATTTTCGGCACATATCGATTCTTGAAATGACCCTTGCATAAATATAGGTACAATAGAGATGGTTTTGAAGACATTGGAGTTTAATGATGTTCTTTGGGCATACAACAATACACTGTTGAAATAACGACAATGTAAAGTGGAAATATACACTATAATACAATGTTGAAGGATGCGGATAATGAATTACTTTGAGGGCGACTCTCAAAGTCGAATGTCTTCAAAATCACTGTTCCGCTTATATATATATATACATATATATATATATATATATATAAACCGGTGTGTATAGTACCTGTCGTTGCTGTGCATTCCGTAAATCCCGCAGGTGAATATATTCGCAAACAGATGCAAATAGCCGAGAGGGCTTCTCCGTATAGAAGCTCACTCGTGCTTGGGGAGAGTGTTCTCTCTGTCCCTGGGCACATTAAATGCTCCCCGTACGTTAAGCGCGATTCTGCGTGGCCGACAAATTGCTCACATGAACTAGAATAATTAGCATCGCGAGCTCACGGAACTCACCGCGGCCTTCCCTTGCCCCTTTTCGTTGCTAGCTATCTGTGCACACCGAACGTGTACGCGCGTGTATTGGATTTGTATCTGTACGAACCAAGCCTATGGAAATAATCGAGGTGGAGTTAGTGTGGCTTAAGAGGATTTTTTTTAAATCCTCGAACGAAGGTTGCACGTTTTTTTTCTTCCCGTACCGAGATCGAAGTCTTCCGAAGCAGATCGAAGCGATTATTATTCGAGGAAAAGGACAGAGCGTAAGATCAGGTTTTTATGTTATTTTGTCCTTTGTTTTTTTTTCGTGATCTTTCCTCGTGTCAACGTTTAAGGTAGTCCTGCTGAGAATGTGGCTGGGGCTAGCTTTGCGTATACATGCTTTTTTATGCCATAATTGGGAGTATTAAATTCGAAATTTATGGAACTGTGGAATGTTCTATAAATATCAAATGCACTTGATTCGGCGTTTCGTTGATACATTATTTCTATATTTATGGAACTAGAAAGTGTGTCACACAAATATCGAATGTGCTGAAAATGATTTATATAAATTATTGAACATTAGTATAAGAGATTTGGAATTGAAAATTATCCATTTTCATAAAAGACACGAGGCAGTTCTCTCGTGAAGACAGTTTTTAGTACGTAAGATTCAAATCGCACGATCGCCTCGTCAATGTGGCGGAAAAAAGTCTCTCGAGAAAATTCATCGAGATCCGATGGATAAAACACACACACGCACACACATCCAATGATCACTCGAAAAATTGTTTTTCGTCTTTCTCATCTTTTTTCCTAAAGGTGCCTGCTGCGTATACAGATTTCATGGTGAAAACCTCCCCGCAGTTACCGAACATAAGTCTCCTGCCAAGTTTTTCCTTTCACTTTCAACTATTCACTTCCCGCGCTCTTCGACTCTCTCTCTCTCTCTCTCCCTCTTTCTCTCTCCCCCTCTCTCTCTCTTTCTCTACCCCAATCGAGTTTTGTTCTTTTTCCTGAGCTTCGCGATGTAGCACCAGTCAGAAAAAAGCGCACATTGTACGCCACATTATACGCCAGCGATAAAGAGTTTCGCAGTGGGCCGTTGGACGTGCGTTTAATCAACGCGCGCTTCACGTACTCGGGTCCATATGAGCCATGCTAAGCTAAACGTTGCCTGCTTAAGAATGTAATTTAATATGCAACCTTGCGCCGTGTGGCACCACCGGAGAATCATATTTATAGATATTTATACACGATCTCTCGCAATGCGCCTGTTATACAAGGAGTAGAGAGGGAACTTTACTTGCGCCTGTTACGTGGGTCACAAATGTTATTGGCTTACATGCAGATATATATGTATATATATATATATATGTGTGTGTGTGTGTGTGTGTGTGTGGGAGGGGGGGGGGGATAGTTGAAGATGTTCGACTTGAAAAGGAGTCCTCATTAAAGCCTATGTTGTCCCCATACTCAATACCATGTAGGCTTCAATGTCCCTAGAATCATTTTTCGATAAGTGTAAAGATATTCGTAGAAAGGTCATTCTTGGGACCATGCTGTCCCTTGAATCATCGATTCGTTAAAGCAAATTTTAAGGATCGTCCTAGAAATGACCGGATGTGCTAATAGGCAGTATGATGTTGGCTATCTGGAAATATATGGCTCTTTATATGGCGTGTATACGTGTGTGTGTGTGTGTTTAATACGCCACTATTAAACTATACGCTCCGAGCAATTTTTTTTAAAATTATAACTTTCGTGGACTTTATTTTTTAACGGAATGTAATGTAATAGGAACAAAATGTTATTAGTACTGTTGCAAGGTGTGATATTTCCGGAAGCAAGGATCTGCACAAAGCCCGACGTTCGATTCTTCACACTCGCATCGCGTATACGGGATGAAGGGAAAAGTATTTCGAAAGAATTTTACACAGAATGTAGAGCGCAAAATTTATTGTTTCTGACACACGAGACGCTATTTAACGTATAAGGTGAGAAAAATTGAAAGAATAAACAAGCTGTTGGCCAGATCACGTGATTTTAGGCCAAGCACATGTTTACATATACATACATTACATTACGTTCCCGGAGTGAAATGTTCGAAAAAAATAGCTGCTGACGGATTATTAGATTTTCCGGATTACCGAAATATGGATAAAATGCGACAAACAAATAATACATATCTAAACCCCTGGAGCTTCTAAAACTATCCATAAAGGTATATCATCAAAAGGTCAACGAATTAACAACTTCGAGTTCGCTGTGATTAGTCGCGATAATTGGTTAAAAATATTTAGTCGTTAGGTACCTACTGTGCCGATAATGATGTACGAGCTCAGCGCCGCCAAACTCCCGGATTACTTGCAGTGACTGAAAACAGGCATCTTTCGTAATTAAAAAGTAACCGATTATTGATTTCCTTCGCAAGTGTCAAAAGTTCTCCACAAACATGAAACACTGAAAAAGTTGGGTGCAGAGAAAAAAACCTAACGAGTTCGTTTTTGAGGAAAGTTTAGGAATAAAAATCACGATAAATGGTACATGCATAGAAATGAAATTTGTGTACATTATATTCAACAATTGTTCAATTAAAAGTAACGCAATGAACAAATTATCTTTTACTAACAATGCTTTTTTTCTGTCTGTACTTCGAAGACAAAAGACTATAAAAGTCCGAGACTCCGTATCGCAACAGTCGATAATTTCCGTCACGAAGCATGCGCTGCAGCGTCTAACATGATCGTGTGAAACCTGACAACAATCAATGTCTCGTGAAACTTTATTGGAAAACCACGAGTTCACCCTAATGACAGGCATTTTCTCATTCCGCGCGCCTATCTATAGCCGCAATATCTATATAGATCCAAGGATAAATATAATGGTAACCCGATCGACCGGGGGATCGCGGAAAGTGTGATCATGACACGATCGTGACATGCGATATAGTCTTGCCAGGCAGAGGCGGCGGCGGCGGAATCGACTGCCCCTTTCAATATCGATATTCCAAGATCTCCGAGGAGTATGGAAATTCTTTCGTAAACGATACTCCAATATCTACACTATATACGTACTCTGTACGGTCGGAAGATGGTGTAATATCGCCGTGCTGTGAAACTGCACACACACTTTTTAACTCGACGTAACACGTACGCGCCCGTT
>OX632363.1:16304373-16309373 GCA_951751655.1 Ophion costatus | reverse complement strand
CAGTAGGGGAAGAGCGAGAGAGAGAGAGAGAGAGAGAGAGAGAGAGAGAGAGAGAGAGAGGGAGAGAGAGAGAAACGGAAGGAGCTACGAAGAGGAGTGTATTTTGTACACTCTCGACGCAACGGTGCTCTTCACTGATGCTTTTCTTGATCGCATAATCTCTCTAATCGTTTCCGGTATCGATCGCTGCCGCTTTAAGCCCTTCCAGTATCACAGGGACGAACAACGCCGCAAGAAAACCGGTGTACCTTGTAAGGCACACATATTCCTGTACAGTATAGATATTTGCAACGCAGAAATAAATATACTTCCGAATAAAACCACCTCAAGATCGTCGTATTAGTCCAATCATTATATACATTTGGAAATGCAGGTAAACCGAGAAAGCTGATTTTTGGATATTGTGTGGAGGGGGGGGGGGAAGATTAACTTCAAATTGTCGACCAAGATTTCCTATATGCATTCTCCGCCATCTTGAAAAAGGGTTAAATTTTGTTTTTTTTGCAATAACTCGGCTCTCCGTCGAGATACGAAAATTGCGGAGTCATACTTTTTTGTTGCTTCTTTACGCTCTAGAATTTAGGCCCTATACATTTTTCACGTACCGTTCATCGTTGTTGAGATATCGAGCGAGGAAGTAAAAAATTCAGGTAGTGAAACTTGTTTTTTGCCGTTTTCTTATTTCCCGTGATAAATATGGAAAAATGTATATTATCAAACTCGCAGAGCATGTTAATACCTGCATTGTCGAGTAAAATTGTTTTTAGACAAAAATTACGACTTTTAACGCGCCGTAAAGTCAGTAAGTCCGTGCGCAGTTTCGATTTCGCAGCTCGCACGGTTGTATTCATATGTCATAACGGATTACCGGTTGTTGAGGGAATTATTGAGGTACAATATAAATAAATAAACCAGCAAAATTATAAATCACACACATGAAATTTATTAGGCAATTACTTTTTTGTGTTGTAAAAAATAACAATTAAAGGAGGTCCGTTTTTGATATTTATATTTTTCTTCGCTTCGATGGCCCCGGTTCAAAGTGTTCCTCCTCGGAATACTCATCGAGTTCTGGAGATTCATCAGCCACACGAGGTGATGCTTCGATGGTCGAAACATCGTCGTCATCATCGTCGTTGTTAAGCAGAATGTCGACTTTGGCGACGTTGTTGCATGTTTGCCCACTGCAATTGAGGCAAATAATGGAGCAAGGAATCCCTGCTTTTCTGCACCCACAGGCAGCTTCACATTTCCCTTTGCATTTGCACGGAATTGGAGGTAGAAGGGGAGGATTAGTTGCAGAACAGGCGATATATAAGGCGGGGGGTAGTGGAATGGGAGGTGGAAAGTTGATGTGGATTGGGGCTCTTTAAAAGGGGGAAGATCCTGTACGGCTGGAACAAAATCAATGAAAAAAAAGTTTAGTTGAAGAAATTCAGCGTCCTATTTTTTAAGTGTAAATAAATGTATAAACATGTACCGACAAAGTACTGATTTAGGGTTTGTCTCAAGACTAGCAATAATGTCTGGCCCAAAACTGGGCACGTATTCTGAGCCAATACCCGTAAACAGTGTCGGGCCGATTCGCGGCACCATAAGTTGGACCGGTGTTAACAAACCAAAGTTGTATCAATACTGATTTGGACTTGGGCAAGGCTTGGCCCTTGGTAGCCTGCCAGTACTGGCCGCTCTGACATCAGTACTGAACCAAGACTAAGCCAAGGTTCCAGTCTATACACGGGCATGTACCGGCAAAGTACTGATTTAGGGTTTGTCTCAAGATTGGAAATAATATCTGGCCCAAAAGTGGACACTTATCCTGACCCAATACCCGTAAACAGTGTCGAGCTGATTCACGACACCATAAGTATAGGACCGGTGTTAACAAGCCAAAGTTGTCTCAATACTGATTTTGATTTGGGCAAGGCTTGGCCCTTGGTAGCCTGCCAGTATTGGCAGTTCTGGCATCAGTACAGTGCCAATACCAAGCCAGTTTGCAATACGTAAATGGGTAATTGGTTCAAGCCCATGATTTGGTCGTCGCCAACCCCATTCCTGAGGATTCTTGTCAAACCCGAGCCATGTTTGCACCTGCAGATACGTACGGAATATATGCTGGCGGACTGCGCTTTTGGTTGGTGGGAGTAGTTGAAGGTGGTTCAAATTATTATTCGTCATTGACTTAGCGAAACGGTGGAATCGCAGAACATTAATAGATTTATCCTGCTTATTACCGCCATATAGAGCGATGAGGAATTGTTCTCCAGTGGAAGTCAGAACCTGCGGATCGACTTTTTCCTGTTTGAATAATTCCACCGATGACCGTTGCTCCAGATTCTTTTCGAGACTGTTGATGAATTTGGATTTTCCAATATTGTAAAAAGACGATGTGGTGTCGCAACCGCTAGAAGCATGAAGGAAGAGTATGTTGTCAAAAACGGACTTATCATCCTTGAAACTAGTCGGAGAGTACAGTCTTGCGGGTGTATTTCCTTTTGCTGGTTTCCGGAAGTATATGTTTGCTTGGTCCTGCGCAAGTCGACTGATCCAAACCAAAATATCGATGTCATCGCCGACGATTTCCAATGATTGTGAGTCATAAATCGACGCTTCTTCAATTGCCGTGGTTACGATAAGAGTATCTGCGTCCTCAAATGCCTGCTCAACTTTGATGTTGGCTTTTGCAAAATAAGGGCGAAGCATTTGTATAAAGTTATCCTTATTTGTGTCTCTTGCAAGAAACTTCTCTTGGCTAAATTTTGGAGCTGTAGTTTCATCGAATGTAAATTCTGGCGATTGGTTCTTTCTTGAACGTCGTACTCTTTCCGAAGTTTTGGTGCCTGCGATACTCATGTCATTCGGATAACCGTCGAATATAATTGTGACATTCTCTCCAAAGTGTTGTTGCACGTACGTAACATATTTCTGGCATATGAGGTATTTGACCACATCAATACGACCCCAAACGACTTTGTGCAGAAGAAAACTACTGTCAATTACGTGAAGATGTCTGTTGCCAGGTTGTAAGTTTTCTTTTGAAGGTTCAAAAGCATTATGTAACCTATGGTCCTTTCCGAAAGCATTATAAAGCCTTTGTTCCTTTCCGCATTCCTTCTTCGGTGAATAAAGATAATGGAATGAACGATTTTTTCCCCCTACATACCGGAAATTTTGATTCATCGCAGAATGCTTCTCCACAAAATAAACATTTATTTTCGAAATCAAAACCAGGTATAAGCTGCGGTTGTTCTTCGGGTTCTTCTGGTTTTTCCGATGCAGGTTCACTTCGTCGAGAGGCAAAGACGCTAGTTGTTCATTGCCGTATTTTTTGTAGCACGCACTGTGAACACTCACTGAATCGACACTTTGTAACGTGCGTTGATGCTCCTCACGTCCTCTTTTTACGCTCGCCGCTAAGAGAGTCTGAACAGCTCTCTTTTTGGTCACATAAATGTCTTTAATCAGAGGTTTTCTGCAAATGAAACAATCGCCGATTTTCACAAAACAATTTTTCAAACATGTACGCTCGCTCCAAAAGACTCGAGACAACTGACTGGAATGCAACGAAAAGGAGTAGATGTTCCAGTATGAGTAATACAAAAGGGTGTTTTATACCTGACCCCTGAAACTCGCTGCGGTGAACTTTGTGGCGCGCCAGACGTCGTAATTTTCGTCTGACAAAAAATAAAAAAACGACATTGCAGGTATTAGCATGCTCTACGAGTTTGATAACAGACATTTTTTCGATATATACCACGGGAAAGAAGAAAACAGCAAAAAAACAAGTTTCACTACCTGCATTTTTTACTTACTCGCTCGATATCTCACCAATGATGAATGGTAGGTGAAGAATGTATAGGACCTAAATTGAAGAGCATAAAAAAGCAACAAAAAAGTATCTATTCGCAATTTTCGTATCTCAACGGAGAGCCGAGTTATGGCAAAAAACAAAATATAACCCATTTTTCAAGATGGCGGAGAATCCACAAAGGAAATCTTGGTCGACAGTTTGAAGTTAAGCTTTTCTAAGCCCCCTCCACACAATATCCAAAAACCAGCTTTCTCAGTTCACTTGCATTTCTAACTCGATTCTTTTTTGACGTAAATTCGACCTTCGTATGCTTACATAGTATACACATATGCCAATGCGTGGTTATATAACACATATGTGCATGTATGTATATATTTATATTTGTCAAAAAACTAAAAGTTTACAACGCGTTTCCTCACTTATGCGGCAACATCTACCTAAAAGCCCGAAAAAATGGCTATTTTCCGATTTTTTTCCCGGGAACAAGCTAGTAAACAGGTGGTAAAAAAGAAACGTATTTGTTTTAACACAAAGGCACACATATTGAGCGTCTGAAAAAATCACCAAAAAATACAGAAAAACACGAAAAACATCGCCGCCGGCAGATGATGACATCTGTTTCCCGACGTTTGGCGGTGGGCCCTTTCCACCCTATCCGGTCCATCCGGAATCTAAAAATCAAACGGGTTATCCAAGTTAATAATAAATACAAGCCGTTGACGATCGTTGATTTTTTACATAATCTTTTTAACGACGAATTGAAACTCGAACATACAAAATCTATGAGAAAAGTCGTTATTTTTACGTAATTATTGAACATTGTTTTTGAATGAGTATGATCGTCAACGACCTTTAAATAGTTCTCGTCGCATCTCTTGTGCATTCGGAAACAATCTATCAAATGGTGTTCGAGATATCATGTCCACCGACTTTAGAAACAGTGTTTCGAGAAAAACGCATTTGAAGTTTGAAGTATGGTGCTGCTACTTCTCGCCCGGCCAACTGTTAGAAGCTGTAGCTCATTTAATTTTAGGAATATTTCAATTAAAATTTCAGGGAATATAGCTAAAAGGTGATACTATCGAATGAAACTATTTTTGGAAAATGCAATTTTCTGACTCACAGATGTAGTCCGCTAAGTGGCTACCGTAGAACGGGGTTGAATTGACATCAAGGGTAAGTTTGACTG
>OX632363.1:16196873-16299373 GCA_951751655.1 Ophion costatus | reverse complement strand
TCCAGTGTAGTGTACATGTGCGCGCGTGTAAATGTTAATGAAAAGAATGTATCCATACCGAAAGGTTTCCACCGACTTCCGAGGAGAAAAATATACTTCGGAGAACAGAATAAAAAATAAATGCTCGAATCCTCTTTTAATGGCGATGACCAGCGAATAGTTAAAAATGGGGTGTTTATTTCTTTGTTTTTTAAGAAACCGATTCAAAATAATACAATGCTCAGTGTTTTCTTCCCAAATCCGTCCAAGATTAACCGAAGTTAAACGTTAACGGTTCAGACTAAACGCCTCGGCTCGTCATTTGGCCAGTGTATGTCGCCGCATGATCAGGAATGCAAGTAGAATAGCCCTCGAGTGATCGGGCATGGAACTCCTTATAGCTTTTGCACGAAATCCAATAATACGAAGAAGGACGTTGCGTGACGGACGTTCATCGATATATATCGTCCCGACAATAATTCTTCTTGATTCTTTCGAACCTCGAGTACGGGCGAGAGTGAGAAGACCTATACAGCCAAAGGATATATATTTTATGGCCACGCGATGTCTCAGGGTGTTTGTGCTCTGAAGGACTTGCATGAATTCTCAACGGGTCAGGATTGGAAACTAAAGGCAAAGTACGACTTCGTGGTAGAAAGGCAAAAGGGCTTACAACGCTCCTTCTCTCTCTCTCTCTCTCTCTCCCTCTCTCCCTCTCTCCCTCCCTCGCTCCCTCTCTCTCTCTCTCTCTCTCTCTCTGCTACCGTAATGCCACCTCAGCGAGTTCTTAGAACCTTGAGGACTTCCAGGATGCACCGCGCGACATCTGGCCAGGTGGGAATGATATTACAGGGTCACTGAAAGGTCTCGCTCCTTCAGCATCCCATAGTTCTTCATACATATATGGACCAGGTGTGGGGTAATAAGGACCCCTTTTCCACGTTTCCGTCATACTAAACTTAAGAAAAGACCAGCGCTGATAACAATTATTTTTATTCCGAAAACGTTTGTGCAGAAACATTCCATTCATCGATTGATTAAAACTCGTTGAAGAAAATAAGGAGCCTAGTAGGTTCTCGCTGGAACTTACCCAGGTAGGATTTTAAAGTCGCGCCTACGTTGGCGCAACGACGCTTGCCGGCGTTAGGACGTCGGCCCGACTCTGTTCGCCAACGTCGTTTTGGGGTCCAATAAACGTCCAAATGATAACGTCGGCCCGACGATCCTCCCAAACGTTGCGCCACAATATTTAATCGATGTTGGCCCTTCGTCGATTGCAACGTCGGCCCTAAGCCGATTGTTGCGTCGGCCCTGCGCTGACTGCGGTATCGATCCTACGTCGATCACCGCGTCGACCCTACATCCATTGCGGCATCGAACCTACGTCGTTTGCGCAATTGACCCTACGTCGTTTGCGACGATGGCACTACATTTACGAGAGGGTGTTTAAAGGAATAGCAGATTGACTATTTAAAAGAAAAAAGACATAGCATTAATAGAAATTTATTGTCAGTGATTGACGTATTGATGTCTGGCTTAGGTTATAAATATATTCAGTCTTATAACTTCATCAATATATTCAGTCTTACAACTTCATAAATATAATCAGTCTTACAACTTCATAAATATATTCAGTCTTACAACGTTATTAATATATTCAGTCCTACAACGTTATAAACGCTAGAATGGTAACAAAAATGTGAAGAAGGCCCAAAGGAACTATCAATCGTGTCTGCTCCCGAAACATACACGAAGAGAATTTTTAAGTATTTTTTACGGTGAAATCTCCCTCAAAATTACATTAAAAATTTGAAACCGGTGACAAATGTGCACATAGTCAAATATTGACACTAGCTTTTAATATTTTGCTTTCATTCATGTAAAAATTTAAGCAAGTAGCATAATTTTTTACATTTCTTTCAGTAAAAATTCTGACACATCCTCGCGTAGAATTTTAACAATGGGCTGCCTCAAAACTTCCAAGTTTCTACAGTAAAAATAACCAGGACAAACTTGAAATTTCTAAAATCCCTAGCGAAAAATGAATTCCCTATGATTAAATAAATACTCTATATACTGTATTTCTGAACATTTGTGTTCTTGATTGCTACTTATTTTAGCATATCATCTTTCCGTACCATTGTAGACGTCCTTTATCGAAGTTTCTTTTCACGTTTCTTTGTTTTCTTGCGTACAACTGCGTAGAACACGTTAAACTGCACGAGACCACGAGGCTTTCTTGGCCCATGTTTCGTACTATAATGCGCATGCGCGGTACCGCTGTTGCTAAGCAACGCGGGTCGGCGTCGTTCGTGCTCGTCATACTGCTTCATACACAAGCATACTCTCACAGCTTGCGTACACGTATGCGCACGCTCGTACACAGAGCTCACGCGTACGGTCAGGCGACCTAGCCCTAACTGATTTTACTATAAAGAACGTAAAATTCCGGTGGACGCACGGAAAATTTGGCTTTCTCAATGTTCCACTGAAAAATTTCATTTATATTAGCACTTTTTTAACTTATTGTCGTAATCTTTACGTTTCATGAAATTTTACTATTAATTTCAGTAAAAATTCTGGAAAATATTTTAAATTTCTGTTACGCAAAAGTAAATTTTGATTCATTTCCATGAAAATTTATAATTTATTTCCTAAAAACCTGTAGAATTGCACATTTGTCACCGAGTTATTGTGATTTCACAGTAAAAATTACTTAAAAATTCTCTCCGTGTAGCTGTTAGAAGTTGATTGGTGGGCAGAAGCGTTAACTTCGTTTTCCTCTTTATGGAGACGACGAAACTTTTTTACGCGATTATACGAAGACCTATTTTTATCCGCCATTGGTTAAATTAATTCCACTGTGGAATATCCACACCGTTTAGGTTGCGCGCTACACAATACTGTTCAGGCAAGCTCAAAAGAAAATTCGAACGGTGGAGGTCGGGTACCAACGGTCTACTGGACTTTGTTTACGGTCAAGCATCGGTCGAGCTCTAGGTCTACAAAAAATGGTCACCTACACCCGTGCGACGATTACCCAGTGTCGGATTAAACGTGGTAGCCAACGTTGCGCGAAGTACTGATCGTAACGTCGGCGCGACGTTCGAACAACACTTTCGCCAACTCTAAGCCATAGTCGCGTCCCGACCGTCGGCTGTTTATTCGACGTCGTCTTACTGCCAAGGGTTGGCTGTATTCTGGGTCTGCACACATGGCCAACTACACCCGGGCGACGACTAGCCAGCGTCGGATGAACCGTGATGACCAGCGTTGCGCCAACTATCAAGCGTACCGTCGGAGCGACGATCGAATAACGGTTTCGGCAACTCTGCGCCATAGTCGCCTTTCGATCGTCGACTGCCGAGCCATCGCCGCCTGATAGCCAACCATGGCTAGTACGTTTCGCCAACGCTGGCTCATCATAGGCCGTCGACCGTTGGCAGCCGACGTCTTGCCACGATACAGCCAAACGTCGGCCGTACTCGGAACGTCGTAGACCCGCACATGGGTATTTATAATAAATATGTCTACAGGATTACAAACTAACATGAGATGAATAAATCCCCACATCCATAGTGATTGTTCCTAGATTTTTTGCCGTTGAATAGTACACTGGTTCATATTGCACCACAAAACGTTTTCTTCGGTTATTTTTCACATATGTATACAGCACTTTGTTCTCGCTATAATAGTATCTATTCCACACTGAGCAGTATCAAAGGCTCTGTTCTCGGCGTTCATAAACCGGCTAACCAGTCACGAGGACTCCTCTTTCAGGTCCTCCTGCATTGTACGGACGTGTATGTAGTCGCGCTCGCGAGGCCGCTGGTCTACAGACTAACATGCCGCTGTCGCTTCTCCCTACACGATACACTCTGACTCACGGGAGCGCTCTCTTCTACGGTGGTACATCGCATTTCTATATGGGAAAGCGAACAAAGTGCATCGGGAGACGGTTAGGCGCTAACAATGCTACCGGACATTCGATGTCCTATCAGGTCTCGTATACTATTACAGGAAGAAAGAGCGAATAAGTGTGCACCGAGAACGAAACTAAAATGATCGCCTATACAGAGTATTCGTGAAGCCCGCGTAGTTTCCATTTATAACGAGCACGAATTTTATATTTTCGTGACTAAATATGTACATTTATATTTTGCAGTACTTTTCATTTAAACGAGGCAATAAAGGTTCCGTTCCACTGTGAATTATTGTTGTGGAAGTCAATCGTATTGATCACATGAGTATTTTTAATTAAGGAGGGAGATACCTTAAGGCGAGGAATAAAATTGCAGACTTTCATGGTTTTCTTAAAAGGAAAGATTTCTTCACCATTTTTGAGACATTTTTGAGACCAATCGGGACCTCCCCATATAGCACAAACTGCGTGGGTAGAAGAAGGGTGGTGCCCATTTAACGTTCCGAAAATATTTCGCCTGAGTAGGCCATAGGAAAGGGTAAAACGCTCTCCAAAGATTTACGAAAATGAGGGATAATTTTTAAACCATGTCAAAGTCAGCGGCGTAGCGCAGTGATCGAGCGCATTGCCTGTCACCCTGCTGGCTTGGGTTCGATTCTTACTGTTACCGATTCTTTTTATAATTTTTTTTTAAATTTCTTGCAGCTGACAAAAGAGCTTCATGCAAAATCCTTGGAAACAACATTGAAGCCATAGGTCGCAAATGATAAATTTCTTCTATTGGTGGATTCGTGGACCGGCTAAGCAGATTGGACGATGTATTATATAATGAGACACCTGAGTAGAAATCTTGCTCCGGCTACAAGAAAGACCTGATCAGGCTGCCTGATTTGTTTTTCTGGCCTTGATCAAGCCCTGATCATTTTTGAAACGCAATCCTTCACTTTGGTCTGATCAGGGTAAACAATCAAGGCCTGATCAGGGTCAAAAATCAAGGCCTGATCAGGGTGAAAAGTGAAGGCCTGACATGTAGTTCGAAGAGAGAAAGTCGCTGCTGCTTCGGAAACCTCCAACTCATTACATTCTTCATTGCACTGCCAAAAATATTTAATTTACATAGGATGTATTTTAATCGAATAGGGTGTTACCACGATTCTATTTGTTTCAAATATATTTTTTAGAAAATAGAATGGAGTAATTCATAAATCCAAAATAAATTGAAATACTTAATTTAGAGTTCTACCACAATAATTTTGTATCATAATTCGTCATTCCCTGGCTTTCTGAACGATTTTTTTTTAAGAAAATATTTCTGCAATCCCACGGGATCGAACCTAGTATCTACCGACCTACCTGCAAGCTACGCACGCTGCCCCTACGCTGCCGAGTGTTTGTAGCATTTTGGTCGCAGATATGGCATAAGAGACCACATGCGTTCCTATAATTATTTGTTATATCACATAAACTATATCAATTAGTTAATATCGTTGTAATAATTACAAAGTTTTATTGAATATCATGCTATATATTTTTCAAACATAACCTGTATATATATATAATTCAATTAAGTAAAAAAATGTTTGTCTCTATGAAAATTCTATTTAATTAATAAAAAATTTAATAGTGTTGAATTTAGTGGATCCAACTAAATTGTTTTTTGAACAAAGGAAACCGAATCACAGATTTACTAAGAATAAATAAAATAGCAGGAATAATAAAAAATGTACGCATAGGGTGGACAATATGTCTCAACGTTTTGACGACCCGCTAATATATATATAGTTCGTCTGGTGTTTGACAAGAGGTTAGGCGTGTGAAAGGTGCCAAACTATATATAGGTCCAGTTACTTGATGATTGCTTGAAGCCAGCCGGATCAGGCGAATTGAATCAAGACGTAAGTCCAGTTGCCTGACCATCGCCCAAAAGTTATCTGACCAGGCGAATTTAAGCAAGCCGTAAATTCGGTTGTCTGACTAGCGCCTGATTCAGGCCGGATCAGGAAAATCAAGGCACACGTAAATAAAACCTCCGTGCTACAGCGTGATCAAGCACAGATCAAATGTCAGGCCAGCCTGCTAATATTTCTACTCGGCATTCACCAATGAGCAAGGCGAAGCAACGTGCACTATGAAAGTCATTCCACCCAAATGTACGTTGCCGGTTCAACCGTGTGATTTATATTTATATCGCCAAGTCAAAAATCTAATAAAAAAAAACTACAAGGTGCCCCTGAATTTCTCCAACAATAGCGAAAGATATCGTCAAGAGAAGATGCAATTAAAATGCATTCGATCGTACAGCATAAATGCAGTACTCCTGTTTTCACGCCTATGATCCAGTACGCTTGGTTTGCATCCAAAACGGCAGAGGAACAACCTTCGTATCAAAACTCGAATGAAATATGCTTTTCAATGAAGCATGTTACGGAAAAATGTAACTGCTTAAACAATGCTGTTATACAATGTGACTGGTGTGAAAAATATGTATGCTTCAATTGTTTCTGCGATGAATATTATCCTAAAAAGTGTCAAATCATTTCTGGTAATAAATAAAAAGCAGCGTACATAATTGCAAGAATTTTCGGAATTTTTATTTTTATTAAAAACTTCACCTAATGATATAAATTAACTGCTTGAATATATTTAACTTCTGCAATAGATAGTTGACCATTGGGAAAAATTGAAAAAACGGTAGCAGCAAGAATCGAACACAAGCCAGCGGCGTGACAAGCAATGCTCTTGACTACTGCGCTACGTCACAGGAAATGGTTGAAAAAATATTTCGTTTTACCCTTTCCTATGGCCCACTCAGGCGAAATATTTTAGGAACGTTAAGTTAGGACCCTCCTCCTTCTACCCACGCAATTTGGGTGAAATCGGCGGGTGCCGATTGACGTCCTCCCCTTGTTAGGAAACGGGTTATAACTACTTTGGGCTGGTACATGGTTTTTTTTTTATTTCTGTTAATCTTTAAAAATGGCGAATGTATGACACGGTCTTCTAAACGGGTTGCGGCGGGTATTGACAGATAGTGTGACAAGTAGCGTTTCAGCAGGGTTAATCTGAAAACAAACCATCGAAGATTTGCGTTTCATTAAGTTCATTGAATCATTATTCCTATATATCGTGTGATCATCATCAAAATGAAAAGACGAATTTTCTTCGACTTTTTTCACAACTTGACACTAGTTACTTGTTAAATATAAGAACAAAATTCAAGAGATTGGCTTTTTTTTTGCCTTTGTAAAATATTTCAGGTAACAATACTGACTCATTTTTTACACGATTCGGCCATTGCGCACTATAATTTCACTCATCTTTAATTGCATCAATTGTAGTCGATACTGCCAAGCTGTACTTAATAGTCGATCTGAGAACATTTATGCAATTAACGCTCAATATTTTCTACGAAGGTTATTGGGGTTATGGAAAACAGTTTTTTTTTTCAAAGCCAGGCATGATCAAAAATTGAAAAAAATGAGATTTTACCAAAATTGACCAAACAAAGATTAGTTTTGGAAAAAACTGTTAATTGTTCTTTCTTCCAAACAAAAGATCATTTTTTAAAAAAAGTGTTTTTTGTATCCCTAATAACCTTCGCAGAAAATATCGAGAGTTTTTCGCATACAAGTTCTCAGATCGACTACTCGATACAGCTTAGGGGTATCAACTTTGAAACAATGCAATTAAAGATGAGTGAAATTATGGTGCGCAAAAGCAGAAGCGTGGCAACAATGAGTCACCATTGTTTCCTGGAAAGATTTACAAACTGAAAAAAATTAGGATTTTTAGAAATTTTTCCAATTTTTTCTTAAATTTAACAGGCAACTACAACAAAGTTCTAAAAATAGTTGAAGAAAATGGGTATTTTCATTTTGATCATGATTACGCGATGTTTAGGAACAATACACTTGTTCCTTTAATTCTTTTGTAAAACATTGATCGATCGGTCCGGAAAAACGGGCCGATGGATCAATTTGAAAACTTATACGGCTATTGGGGGTACGTTAAGCTGAAAAAAATATCTGGCAACATTAGTCTTTCCACCAATATTTGTAACGAAGTAGTAGATTTACTGAAAAACCATAAAATGCCATTTTTTGTCCTGTTTTTCAAATTAATATTAATGGTGAAAAAAATGTTTTTTTCTCAAAAACCAACGAAAGGGTCTTGTGCGAGATTTATTCAAGTTTCCAAAGCTGCCCATTAATTTCCTGTGCGATCATTGGTTGCTGAGATATCATTGATCAAAAGCAAAAGGATCTTTTTTCATTAGAAGTCGGATATCTCAGCAAAAAGTTGACGTAGAGAGGCCGCAAAAAAACCAAACTGAAGCTGAATAAACAAGCTAACAGACCTATGCATTGATTTAACTAAAAAAAAAATCCCTTGAAAAAAAAATTGGAAAAATAATGTTCTCGGTACACTTATCATTGCGCGATAACCGTAGCTCACAAAATTATTTTGCCAAAAGATCTAAAACTAGAAACTTGAAGCTTCAAAATGTTTTTTTTTCATCTTGATACGACTATTTTTAACATTGACATCCTTTCAAAAAACACTTAAAAAAGTGAAGAAATTTTCTACTTCTTCAATTTTTTTTTTGGTTGGGAAAAAAGTGATATATTTTTTACAATTTGTCAATTGAAACAAGCGCTCGTCCTTGACTATTAAAGCAATCTAAGAAGCTACAGTTAAAATTTCAAGCCGATTGGATGAACATTTCGTTCAAACGGCTCGTAGCAGAACTCGAACCAACAGTTCGAGTTCTGCTACGTCCCGATATCGAAAACATAGTTTTGAGAAAAACGTGTTTGAAGTAAACGGTTTCATAGACGCTACAGCTGAAGAAGTTTTTTTTCCGTAATCGAATGCGACCTATTGGTAAAAAATAAAACTATTTTTAGTCGGTGACTTTGTCCCCATAAGGGGGCGTCCATAAATTACGTAACGCAAAAATACCCAATTTTTTAGCCCCCCTCCCACCCGTATCAGAACTTTTTTTTTAATTGCCCTTGAGTTGGCGACGAAAAAAAATTCTTTTCATTGTCCCATCGATATCTTTATGACAGCTTATCTGTAAATAAAGTCAACAATTTATCAATATCTATACAAATGAAGCTATCGTTATGCGCAGCCGTTTATTTATTTTAGTTTTTTTTTACAAAATGCCAACAGTTTGGACATTTTTCTTCAATCTTCAAGGCCCCTTTTTTGTACTCAAGCAATATTTCAAAATAGTAATGATCAAAATTTTTTAAATCGACTACGTACAACCTTAGTGACTGCCATTACAGAAATGTTTTCAAAAAATTGAAAATCGGTTCATACGTTTTTGAGTATTCACTGAGAGAAGGTCGAGAAAAGTAGTTTCGAGAAAATCGCGATCAAAGTTTTCGTTCCGTTTTTCTTCATATAAAGTTATGTTTTTTTTTCTTAAATATTGATACTTACATTAAAGTATCAAGTCGCGGGTGCCATGGCGGTTTTTCATCTTCATTATATTTCTCAAAATAATAAGAGCTTGCACTTCATCTATTCTAAACGATGAGCTTTATTTTTTATGCTATTTTATTATTATTTATATTTATTATTATTAAATATTATTATTTATTATATATTATTATATATTATATATTATATTATTATATATTATATAAATATTATTATATAATATATTATTATATATTATTATTTATTATATTATTAAATATTATTATTTATTATTGCTATTTTATGCTATTTCTGACAGTTCTAAAATCGTGATGTAACGCAAACCTCGACCAACCCCCTCCCCCCACGTACGTAGACCGTAACGCCAGGCCGACACCCCAATTGCGTTACGTAATTTATGGACGCCCCCTTATCTGTTTGGCTTCGACTATTCGGCCCAGTGCGAATCGAGACCGAATTCGGGAGCGCTGCGCTGTCCATCGGTAATGCCTCGTGGCTAAAAACTGCGAGATCTCCACTACCGACGTAACGACAGGTCGCGTCGGATTTTTCTGACATGTGGGACATATATAGGCAGAATATGAAACAAGCAGAAGTGAACAATGCTGAAAATCGATGAAGTGGTACGCTTTGAAACAAAAATATTGATTTTTATGAAAAAGGCTCGATTTTAAAATAAAAGAAATAATTTTTTTCAAAAACAGTTAGGGTCTCGTTTCAGACAATAAGGTTAAAAAGTTTCCACCAAATTTCATCAGAATCGGTCGATTAGTTTTTTCAGTTATACGTCACTCCAGTGTTGAAAATGCAGTTTAGAAGATCATGCAACGGCTCCAGCATCTTCAAAATAAATAAAAAATACTATGCAACAGGAGAAGGCAAAATGGAGGAGAAATCTTCTCTTTAAAAAAAATTACGAAAACCAGCAAATTTGACATACATACATCTATAAAATTACAATTTGTGCTAGTAGAATTTCCTTACTCAAATATATCCACTCGTATAAATTGTGATTCCTTTTCAATAGTTTTTCAATACCTTTCGAGACTTTCCCCCATTTTCTCCACCAATTTCCATACGCACATTGTTCTCAATTAATTGCCATTAAGTTTAACCGTTCAGGCACGAGCGTCTCCTCTTTTCTGTGAATCGTGAATCCGCGTTGCATTTTGTGCGACGACGACGTCGCGGCAGTAACAATGATAATAATAATATTTATGCGTGGGATTTCTGTGCGGCGCTCCTCGAAAGCTGCTACACTGCTGTTACTTCACTGTTCCCCTGGATTCGTTGGACAGTGTACAACATACACGGGATCTCGTTTGCTCTCTCGCTAATCAGATCGTTGATTGGTGGTTTGTCTTGTGCTCGGAACGTTCGGCGTTAAACTCAAGTAGCCCCGAGGATCTTGGGAAACTAAGCGGTAACGCGTATATATACGCTCCGGTGTGTTCGGCCTTGCCTCGTTGAGGACCTACATCCACATATACAATATTATATACGGTTTCTCGTTAATGTAACTCGTTACTCCGCAGAGCGAAATGATTGCTGGTTGACGTTGCTGATGAAAGCGCATTACTTATATACATATATACATATATACATATATACATACATACATATATATATATATATATATGTCGACAATACAATTTTCTTTCCTTTTAATGCACCCGCCTACCTGGCGAACTAATTGTAAAGAAAAACTGGCAAAATCAACCAAGGGTTGCAGCCATTCCCCAGAACGCGGAAAAAAAAGAAAAAAAATATTACCCATCAACGATCGTCATGACTATTCTTTCGGCCAAACGCATCATTATATTATTGAGTATCACGTTTTATCATTTAAAAAAAGTGGATCACTCTCATCCTCATTGCTTATGCGATTATTCACAATTATTTCCGCACGATTATTTCTCATCTTTGTATGTAGACTTGAATCGTTCGTAGCAAAGAAATTCGTGCACATACCCGAGTCCATCGTATAAATGGTCGTTCAACGTCATAATCAAGCGATTTGTTATTCATATAAGGGCAGTATAAAATACGAAAGAAAAATTGGACGTCGCTTCAATGGAAATCCTTTGGATAAACGACCCCTGTTGAATCAGCGTAAATTATCGGCTTAAATATACAACTAGATGACAGGGACAACGGAACTTCTGCGTATATATTTATGTATCACGAGAGTTGACGAGTATCATGCAGAGATGAGACGACGCAAGCGACTGCAATGAGGAAAAAGGGGAAGCCCTTCGCGGACTTTCTAAGTGGTCGCGTTAGATATCGTTGAAAAGTCCACTTACGGTATTTACGGCCGAATATAAATCAGGCTTAAGGACGGGTTCCGTTTGAAAATAGCTATACTCGCGATATACATACGAGTATATATATGTGTGTATGTATTTATAAACTACACGAAGCTTGAACGTTCGTAGACGGCGCTATTTATGAGTGAATAAATTGTCTATAAATGGTAATGATCCAGTTTCTTATTAGGGGTTGTACAGGCCCGTTGGGTATTGTCCAGGTCGCGCAATACTGCCGAGTTCTTATCCTTCATTCAAAAAGTTGAAGAAAAAACATGTCTCGTTTCTTAAACTTCGCCGATTTGTGTACAAACCGTCGCTTTAGCGATCATCATCGAGGGAGACGAGATACGCGAATGCGTACTGAAAGACAAAATTAGCCAATGATCCTTTCTGCCTTTTCGCGCTATTCATACGCTCAACCGCGCCGTCATACGGTATTAATTACAAGCACCGAAAAATTTCGCAAAATGTATTATATATATTGGTATATATGGGTATACATTTTTTCGCGGCTATTTAGAAAATAATTATAATTACGACGAGACGCGATCTATACGTTGGCTTCTTCTCTACATAGCCCAAGGGGTTACTCGGTGTCGAGCAATGAGCGGTTGAAAAATGAACCAAGTTTCGTGAATAGAGGAGCGCGCTTTTCGAGCTGCTTCGATCTCTTTTATCATTAACTACCGAGAAAATAATTATACTCGTATTGTGGAACCTTACGAAACCTTGCGGTTTAAGAGGGGAGATACGAATATGTATATGAGGTATTCCACGTGAATCCGGTGGACTTTTTCCCTGACCCCCGCCAATTCGATTAGTTCTTTAAAATCTGATTCCATTGACTTTAAAAGACACCCTGATTTTTTTTACATTTTCCGAAACAACCCTTAGTCAAAACAAAATTTTCCGCAAAAAACTCCGATTTAAAAATCTGAAAAAAATCCCAAAAATGCGTGATTATATGTAAAAAATTTCAAGCTATCACCCGCAGTGGAAGTATGCTTTTTTCGTTAGCAGTCAAAAAGTTCTGGTTTTAATTTCAATTGAAGTCGTATTCAGCACAGAAAAAAATCATACTTCCACCGCGGGTGACAGCATGAAAATGTTTACATCTAATCACGCATTTTTGGGATATTTTTCAGATTTTTTAATCGTGGCGATTTTTTCGGAAAACAAAATTTTTGACTAAGGCTTGTTTCGAACAATGTCAACAAAAATTTCAGGGTGTCTTTTAGCGTGAATCGAATCGGATTAAAAAAAAATAAATCGAATTGGCGGGGATCAGGGAAAAAGTCCGCCGGATTCACGTGGAACACCTCATATACACGTCTTCGTCCTGCTCCTGGCTACAGTGTTAATTATACATATTTGGAATATCACGATAATGGAGATTCGAGAGTGACTCACTGCCCTTCTTTTGTTCGGTCTCGGTCTTTTCGAGGGCTCTCACTAATTAATAATCGATTATCCAGAAGAAATTAAGAGCAGCGCGCGCAGCGTGAATCCCTCGGCGACGGGGCAAGGCCACAACTGTCTCGAGCAGCTGTTTTAATCCTGCGCCATAATCCGCGATAGTACGCATATACCTTCATTTCACTTCCATCTATATGCGCACACACGGACGCACACGCGCGCGCTCGTGTGCGAGGGACCAGCCGCTGCACGAAGGAGAAAGTATTTGGCTCATTTCTCACTATATGGAGGGCAACAATCGCGCGCCACTAACTCGAAAGATCAACGTGCTCCGATCCACGAGCCGCATCGATCGTCGTATATTTTACGTTGGAGTAAACTTAAATATTCAAATTGAGGGATCGAGTAACGAAGGTAATTCTTGGTTCGAGATCGATCCTTGTCAAGGAATTGTGTGTGTGTGTGTGTGTGTGTGTGTGTGTGTGTGTGTGTGTGTGTGTGTGTGTGTGTGTGTGTGTGTGTGTGTGTGTGTGTGTGTGTGTGTGTGCGCGCGCGCGTGCGGGTGCGTGTGTGTGTGTGTGTACACGTAGCCAAACTGTTTGAACCCTTTTTCTCTACGTGTCCTACGTGTTAGTCCTCAGCAAATCTGCTTGTTTTGAGGAAGGTCCTCGAAATCGAGCGTCTTCAAAATTTCCGTTCTCCATTCATGTATAGTTATATATGCGAATGTTTGCGTGCGTCATGTGCAGTAGTGCGGATCTGAATAAATCGCACTTCTTTAGGATGCCCCCATATACAGTACCGGTCAAAAGTACTTGATCACTATGGAGAATTGTAAAATTTTATTTAATAACACAAATTGTATATTAGGACCGTAAACCACAGTTTTATTATGAAACAGATGAATTTTGAGCAACCAGATTGTAACGAAGATACTATACAGCTCTATAAAATGAATCATGTCATTCTAATATAATTTTGCAACTTTCCAAGGTGATCGAAAATTTTTGCAATTATCGAACGTGATCGCATTTTTTTTACCGATACTGTATGTGCGTGTTAATGCGTATAAGACATTCTAGGCAATTTCTGTGTACTCTCGATCGTCATATATTTTTATACCTCTTTTTATATGCGATACTTTAGTCAAAATAACATTTTGAACAGAAAAAGCTGAAAGGCGTGCTTTTTTATAACAACGTCAAATCCGCAGTCTTGTTGAAACGACTGAACAAACTGAATTTCATTGTGGCTATGATTTTCCGGCTGTGCTGTGAAACGTACGGTCTTCAAAATTATGCTCATCTTCGTTTAAAACAAAATTTTATTTATTATATTATAAAGTGGCGCGGCAACAAAACTTGTTTGTTAAATTTAAATACACGTAATTACGTTGCTTCTTTTTTCACTGCTCATATCAATATTACGAGTAAACAAAAATACAAATATTCGGAAAAAATGTCATACTTTTTTTCACTTCACTGAAAGGAAACGCCTCTTGCCGTCTTTGGCCAGACAAATTGATTCATTGCAAACAAATCAAATTGAGGCGCGATTTTAATTCTTATAATCTATCACAACATTATAACCACAATTTTAGAGCCTTTCACAGAGCCGACACAAATACGAACGCTACGCGGCGCCGATGTTGCGCGTGGAGCCAATATGTGCCATTGCATACTTTGATATGGCAGCGGAGATGAGGGCGGTATTGGTTAACTAGGAAGCTGCCATCGAGAGTTATGTGCACGTAACGAGAGAAAATATCTGCTCGCGCATGCGAATATAATTAACTTACCCGACTCTTGGGCTTACGCAATTTCGTACGAGTGATTCCTGTCGTGGTTAACGCTACGCCCACGCCGTTACGAGCCTATATGTGTGCACGCACACGAATGAATTGTACCTTATTATTATTACTATATAAAATGAAGGCGAGGACGTTTACGTTCAATAAACCCTCACGGTGCTACATAGCGCAATACACTTATCGAACAGAATGCCTCGTTAAATTAATGTATCGAGCCAGAGTGACATTTATATACTGTACGTTATCAGAGAGCTCGAAGCACGCGTTTTATTTCAGAGTGCGATAAAGTGCCTGATTCTATCACGAAACTTTTTTTAAATATTTTTCATTGGAAAATAAATCAAAATCGAATCAAAATTCCATTGAATTTGACAACGGGTCGAAGAGACGAACGAAAACGAACCCGGTTTGCCCTGAAGTAATTTGCCATGTCTACGGGAAGGGGACCTTCTCCGAGCAGAAAACGGGAGCCTTTTTGAATGACAGATTTTCTGTCATGTTCGAAGTTGTACGAGCTGCAATGCGTGCTCGCCTAGGTACATCCGTTCAGAAAACGAGAGGGCTAAAGAGGAATTAAGAGGGAAGATACCTTTAGGGAAGGAAATAATTGTTGATTCTCATGATTTTTATAAAGATGAAATATTTCTTCACCACTTTTGTTGTCACATGAAATTTTTATTTATTAATGTTTGAAAATGGCGTAGGTATGGCACGGCATAGTGAAAAGGTTCCGGCGAATCTTGTCAGGCGGCGTGACACGTAGCGTCGCGTCACGTCGGCGGAATTAATCTGAAAAAAAACTAATGAAGATTTTTCTTTCATTAAGGAGTTACGTGGGTTACGAAGCCAAACAAACACACTTGCTCTATTAAAAAAAATATAATATATACATTTCTTATCCAAAATGTTAAGCACATAAAAGAGCGACATTTCAACAATATTTTTTTTAAATCACCCAAAAATTTGGGAAATTCAGCCGGTGGGTCCTGGCTTCCGGAGACCCCTAAAAAAAGTGTCGTCGTGGTTGTCACGATACTCATGATAGCTTTATCTGAAATAAAAAAAACAATTTTTTCTGTTTTTAGATAAGTATAGCTCGCGATTGAATGACGGATTTCTTAAAAAAATGGAATAAGAATTTTTGGCAGAGTTGTTTGCAAAATTGTTCAACATTTTGTACAATTCACAGTACGTGTAGCCTTGTAAAATTAGTTGTAATCGAAAAAACCTTCGTTCAATCACTAGTCTATGCTATTTTGAAGGAGTGTGCAAAATTTCAATAAGATCGGTGCATTTGTTTTTGAGAAATCGTGTCGTGAGAAAAATGCGATGTACCTGCGTCGCTCCCGGCCGGTCTTTCCCAATGGAGGGAATTCCCGATTGACTTAAAACTTTGGGAGAATATTCTAGACACATTGTACTATGAAGTAAATTTATTTTTTTAAATCGATTTTTTGAAAGTTTCCAACCTCTGTCACCCCTTAACTCTAATACGCAGAGTATGAACCAAGAAAAAGTGATAAAGGTTGAAAAACGATAAAATGGTATGCTTTGAAACACATTGAATTTTTCGAAAAAATCGCTACATTTTGCAATAAAAATACTTTTTATTTTCAAAAACATTTAGTCATATTACAGACAGTAAGGTTAGAAATATTTATACTAAATTCCCTCAGAACAGATCGATTAGTTTTTTAGCTATAGTCACGCCTTTTTCGAAAATGGAATTTAGAAGACTGTGCTAAACCTCCGCCATTTTTATAGATTAATAAATAAATAAATACCAAGTAACAGCTAAAAATATAACAAACCTTAACTTTGAAAAATGGTGAACAAATTTTCCGCATAAAAAAAATCATGAAAATCAGCAAATTTTTTCCTTGCCTGCAGGCATCTCGCCGGAAAACGCGAACCTTGTTGAATGAAAGATTTTCTGTAAAGAGCTCCTGATGTTCGAAGTTGCACGAGCTGTGATACGTGCTCGCCCCGGTACATCCGTATGAAAAGCCAGAGGGGCAAAGAGGAGTTAAGGTCGTATCTGATTCACGATCGTTTGCCATTGTATTGTTTCTGACACGGTAGGGGGCAATCCCCCTAATCGTACGTGACTCTGGCGCAAAGTGGAGACGTCTGTTCCGCGGTATTCGTCGCCTTGTGTGCTGGTATTCATACGCAACTGGTGAAAAACTATACCGACACTTGAGTTCAGGTAGAATTCGTACTCGCTACGGCGATAAATGCGTGCAAACTAATCAGCAATGACGAAGTTTTGCACCAATCTTTCTTCTGGTTCACGATCCAAGATGTAAGTTCACGCTCAATGTCGTAAATCCTCGAACACCCTCGCCATCGCGCTGCCAAAGTTCTTCTTTTTTCTCGGCGCTTATAATTTTTTTTTTTTCAAATTAAGTTGAACCTGTCGAGGCTACAAGGATTCGTTTGAGATGTCAAGTCTAAGTGGTAGCACCAATTCGAGCGCTCGCGAGTTGTCAGTGACGACGGATCACGAGGTTCCACACGTCGCCATATCGGAGGATCAAACTGTCTTACCTGCTTGGAATTAACGTCGACCAAAACTGCCTTCGGTCAAGTGAAACGACCAGGTAAATTGAAGTTACCGAACCAGTGGAAACGGCGAGTTGTCCACATCGCCATTCAGACATAGCCAGTTATTTAGTGACTCTCCTTGCTCTGGTCTCAAGGGAAGACACTATGGTGTGATAGTGGTTGAAATTCGTTTTCAGTCGACTTTGGGGATATCGAACAAGAGCTGGCAGAGCCTAAAAGAAACTGGAGTTTCTTCGTTTTTGCGTTTTCAGGACAAGCGAAGAGACTGGTCACGTGGTTTTAGGAGGGCAGGGAAGACCGGACACCTAATGACCGCCAACAAGAGTCGCCGGACAACGGAACTGGTGACTTCGTCCTCCTCTTCGTCCTTCGTAAAAGACGAGACGAAGACGCTCGAGTAGCCCCATTCCGTCTGGACGGCGAGACATTGCGAGATCGTCGGGACTAATCTCTTTCAGTCTGATCCGATTGCCTTGGTCGCTTCGACGAGCAGTCTAGCGTCGAAAGATCAAAACCTACCTCCCGAAGCAACCAACGAACCGGTCCAAACGAGATTAAGCTACGCCCCGGATCATCACCAAATTCTCTCGAGCGAACCCAACGATTACTCGTTCCTCGATACAAAAAGGGGCGTATCAATGTCAGACTCGATTTCGGCGACCGCGAAACACGACTGCACGAAATCGGCAATGGTTCCGGGACAGAAAGATACCCGTCAGGATTTCGAGTGTCTTGAATGAGACGGGACGATTCTACGTTGTCGAAAATTCAACTCGGATCATCGAATAAAAAATGTTAAAGATGGTAAACGTTGTGTACTCAAATCCAAAATGTCACATGGAAAAAAGAATGGTGATATCGGTAAAAAAAGAAGCATCCGATACTAACGATCACCTAAAGATTTATGCACCGCGTAAGAAAGAGAAATGAGACATTGGCGAAAATTAAGAAAGATCTCGACACTTTCCGCGGACGATGACGACGACTATCATTTTCTCATGTCGTTCCATAATTAGCTAAAAGCATTGCCGCTCTCGAAGAAGCTCAAGATGAGACTGGCAACTCACAAGGTACATCCCTCAGGTGACACCCTTCGATTTTGTTGAAATTTGGATATGTTATAAAGGACCGAAAAGTAAGCGATACGTATTTTTTTGTATCGGCGGGAAAACGGTTTTAAGGGATAAAACCGCCCCTCGAAAAAGAGGCATATCTAGGGTGGTTCACCGCTTAAATTTTTTTTTGCAATGTCACTATAGTTGATTTTTCATTGCTTCGGATTAGAAGAATTTTCGTTTTTGTTTAATTGAAATCGGTGGACTTCTTGTGCGTGAAACTGCTATATATTACCCCCAGAGATGCCTTTTTTCGAGGGGTGGTTTCACGCCTTAAAACCGTTTTTCCGCCGATAAAAAAAACGTATCGCTTACTTTTCGGTGCTTTATAACATATCCAAATTTCAACAAAATCGAAGGGGGTCACCTGAGGGATGTTCCTTGTTAGACGATCTTTTGCGAGGACATCGAAAAGGACGACGAATCTTTTCGGTCTCGTTGATTTTCATGAGTTACTACGACCAACACGAAATACTACTATTTTATTTCACGAAATTATTAATCTGCACTGCCAGAATAAAACGCGACAAGCAGATTATTTAGCAGATTCTTTAGCCCGTGGCTTCGCGCACACGTATGTATGGCCGGAATTTAGTCCATACGTTTGTTGGGAATGGATTTGTAGGGCCATATCTTATTAAGGGCTTTATGCTAAGGTTATTATGAAAAACACGCTATCCATATATGTAAAAAAATGTATTTATTTTCCGTTGAAGATCCCCTTTTTTATATAGCTGAACACATAGGGTAAGGGGGCCCAAAGCGGGCACCCGGCCTAACCCGGCATCCTCCATACTACTAACGTTTTTAAACTTACCGCGGCTTAGGCTACCCCCCTGGGCAAACCGGGCATTCGTTGAAGTTTTAGAATTGGTTTCATTCTTTGTATTTATAAGATTTACTGGAAATGTGTGGATGTACTATTTTTTTTATGTATTCCTCAGAGGTCGGGGCCTTCCCCTTTTACCATCCCCTCCTTTTATTCCTTCCATTCCTTCCGACATTCACAATCCTTCCAGAGCTCCCCCGCAGAGTGTTGACCGCAGCCACTCTTTCCTAATGCACTACTGTATCGCATTTGCACGAGGGCCCAGGGAAACTGCGGAAAACCTGGGCCGATACAGGCGGCTATATTTGGCTGAGTTTCAGTTGTATTAAACATCAGAAACTCAGACAAACTGCCTCCCGCTCAAAGGTTGACGCGCAAACCAGTGCACGGGCAAGCGGTCACCGCTCCAAGTATTGGCAGCCTCCAATGCTGCTTAACTTCAGTGACCGCCGAGCCCGCACACCGACCGCGCGCCTACCTCTGTCGGTTTGTGGATGTACTATTAAAGTACGATAAATTTAGCACCCGATAGCAAAAAAAAAAAATGTTTGAATATGACATTTTATAGCGGCTGTTTTTTAAATTCCCCTAGAGTGCCCGATTTGGGCCCCCTCCCCCTACTTATAATTATTTAACTAGAAAATAAGCATATTAAGCTGGATCAGATGATGATGAAAGCTATCGGAACACGCCTTTCACATTGAGTATCCACTGAAGAGATGTCCTCCAAATCCTGATATACCACCGTCGTTTTAAGGCGAAGTAGAAGCTGCAGCACGTGACGTATGAGTGCGAGAAAGACAGCTGAAATTTTCGAACAAAGATTTTGCAAATCAATATTATATAGGGTGAAAAAAATCACCAAGCTCTGCACTAATAAAATCTACAGACTGATGCTCCGTTTCTCCTGAAAAAAAAACTTAATCATCTATGGGAAAACTCCGTCGGAAATTTGTGTGGTCACGTCGCCGTTGTACACGCCCTTAATAGAAGCATTTCCTTCGATTCTGCTTGACAGATTCTGGTAAAACGAAGTGCAGGGAAATCCTTGAAGCATTGGTTTCCATATACTAGGGTTTAAGAAAAAATCTTCCACCGATGCGCTAAATCTGATCAAACAGACAGACCAACAACATTTTTTAACTCAATAGTTTTCGCCTCACCATCGTATACTAATTCCACCAGTTTCAGGCCGAAAAACGAATGTACATATAGTCGTTACATTTTTCTAATATTGATAGGATTTTCATTTTTTTTCAAGTGTTCGAAAAGCAATGTGTTTGTGCAAAATTATTTCTGTAGCATTAGTTAACAACTTCTACAAGTTCCATCAATATCTACACGCCATCTACGCTGACAGAATCAGTATTGCGGTATTTTATCATCAGCAGCGTATTTATTTCAAACTATAGACCTGACGAAGCATTTCAGTACATATTTTATCACTTGTACATAAACGTGAAAAAAAAATCACTTTTCGCCCACGCACAAGAGCATAAATTTAAAGGAAGGAAATTACTTAGAATGCAAAATCCCTTGCCAAGCAGATAGATTCGTAGATATCTACACACGAAGAGTTATTGAAGAGGCTGCGAGACATTTGCTTTATGCAAGAGCCTGCTCGAAGAGCGTAATCGTTATTTATCGTAATCCTCACGTTTCGTGAAGAAAATTTACATGCGAAATTGTTGTATGCGTACACTGAAGCTGCACCGTCCCAGCCGTACTCGAACTCAGGATGCCTGGCAAGCCTATATCTCTATAAACATGTATAGGAACAACGTACATACACCATGGGAAATAAGAGGGAGGGAGGTTTGAGAGGCAAATGTTGAAAAAAGTATTTTACAAAAAACAAAAAATGGCGAATATTAGATACAAGCTGAAGCAGCGCCGCACGCATCGAAAAGTCAAACGATCCTCTCTATCCCTGGCAAAGTATGATCGTCCTGACATGTTGACACGTAGCATTTACACCCTATCGTGTACGTCGAGATTCCGTCGCACGGAACATGGCAAAGTCTCTTGAGATTTTCTCCTCCTGTTAGTCCTCTTGCTCTGGAGGAATCGTAAAGGAAAATGTAAAAATTTGAAAAGCGTTGCAAAAAAATGAAACAGGGGAGGGGGGACGGAAAAGATCAATAGGTGGTTCATTTACATGCCGGCCACCTGGAGAGCCCCTCTTCGTATTGCCTCGAGCATGCGAGAGCACCTTCGCTCGTGATCGAAACGCACCCACCTATCTCAAAACTCATGGATACGTGTGTGAGTGCGTGTGTGTGTGAGTGTGTGTGTATATATATTTTTGCGCGGGTACTCGTAAGTATCAAGGTATGTGCGAGGCAACACGTCCCTGAAAGTGAAATACTTCGTCGTTCACAGTTTCCACGAATGACACTGCAATACCGCAAACGTGTCTCTCGCGGAGTGCGAAGTAACGGAAAGTATATGTATATCACCACCGGAATTCCCGGATACTGAATAAGACACGTCATCAAGTTGACGAAATTCTGTGAAACTTTCCGATATCGCTTCGGTCTTGGAGTTGATCCAATCGAAAACATTTCGTCTGAACCTTCTACTTTCAAGAACACATTTCGCAAGTTGGGAAGAAATTGATTAGACTGATGAAATTGATAAGAAATTTAAGGATGTTGCGAGATCTAGTATTTGCTCTGAATGAACCTTTGATCAGGTGTTCCGCAGGGTTTGTCGTTATTGGATTACTCTTTTAATGCGTGTTCCTATTGAAGTATGAATGTGTGAATACTTTTTGTAAAGGTTTGACTTGATGCCATAAAAGGATTTCGCTATAAACATTGTTATTTGCGAAGAAAACCGTAAAAACAAAGGCTGCCATAAAATAAAAGTAGTAGAAAGTGTATAGGAAAAAATTTCCGACACGAACAATTTGGCCGATGTCGGGCCCAGTACTGGCTGACCGATTGTTGGCAACCAATGTTGGCCCAACATTGAAACAACGGTCCTGCCATTTTTCAGTCGACCCTCTTTTCGGAGCCCGACATCCGACATCAAGCCGATGTGGGGACAGCACCGGTTAACGACCTAGGGCCGATTGTTGGCGTAGACGGAGAAGTCGACCGTAGGCCAATACTGTCTGCCGTTAATTGTCCTGCGTTCATTTCTAATCCCGGCAACCGGTACTATACCAATGTCGGGCCAGTATCGGCTGCCCCGGAGAGCCGACTGTTGGGGTGGACTACTGGAACCGACCATGGGCCAATACTGTTCGCCAATAACTGTCCTACGTTCATACGTAATCTCGGCATACCGCAATATGCCAATGTCGGGACAGTATCGACTAACGACGAAGAACCGACTGTTCGCGTGAATAGGTTGAACCAATCACGAGCCGGCATCACTCCCCGTTACGTGTCTTATGAATTGCTCGCCAGTCGCCATTCAGTGTCGTATCGATGCAGACCGCGAACAAAGAGTAGCGTCCATCGTCGTTTTTTCGTGCAACAGTAATTTTTTCCCTGATGCTCCTACTGTATTCTCAATATGAATAAACAAAAGAGATATGATAAACTGAAAAAAGTGCGAAAAAAATTATGTTGGAATAAACTGTTATTGAAGCACGAAAAATGTGTCATGAATCAAGAGTCATGTTTGACAGAGAAAAAAATCTTCGAAAATAATGTTACAAAAGCGGAGTGTGAGAACACTCTTGAGTATGTGGAAGAAATTGTTGAACACGGGGACGATAAAAATGATGAAAATGAACAACTAAAAAATTGTAACACGCATGACCGATAATGCCCTGAGTTGTATCGGTCGATACTCGGGGCATTATCGTACCACTGTTGGTTATGGACTGGACCAAAGTTGGTACGATATGGGCTTGAACTTGGGTCAATGTTGGCACAGCCGTCGGGCCGCTCTTAATACCAACGATGGCATAGTCTTGGGCCGACCTTGGCACGAGCGTCAGCACCAACGCTGGTACGATATTGGCTGTAACTTGGGCCAGCCTTGGCACTACTGTCGGGCCGGTGTTGAGTCCAACATCGGTACGATATCGGTAGCCAGCCTTGGCCCGAGGATATCATTCCGACAACGGTCCATTAATGGACCGACATTAATGCCAGAGAACGGCCAACCATACAGGAGAGTTGGCGCACTACTGGGCCAATTGCGGACCAGTTGTACATTTTTTCATGGGTAGTAGTTTTGCAATGAAAAATACATATACCCCGGAATTTCAATTTATGACTGAATACCGCTGAGCATTTTACTCGTCACTCTACTGCCATTTCGACGTAAATATGATCAATAAGAATTGAACTTTCAAATGTTGCTTTCTTCGAGAAGTAGAAAACTGAATCCAGGCAATTTAGCACAGTTTTCTATAGAAAATTGTAATTTACGCTGGATTTTCTACTTCTACAACCACAACCAAAAACCTTCCAGAAGACAGAATTGTGTAAATGTGTCTAGAATTTAATGTTCTTTTTCGAAGAAAAAAAATGCCTGAAGTTACAGGCCGTTCGAAGTCAAACGTCCATCGGATATATCGACGCCCAAGAAAAATAAATATTCTCCAAGATTTACCGGCGAAGCGCTCAATTTCTCTTGATGCTCGTGAACTAAAAATCCTAATTTGTAAAACAAAAGAAGCACACCAAAGAATTATTCAAGCGAGCCTCTGTCGCAACGCAGTGCGAAATGTGCCCGAATTGTTGAATCCATGAACTCGTTATATTACGAAGTTTAATGGTATGCGTGATCGCAGCAGAACGTCTGAGAGCTTTACTACATATAAATATATGCATATGCGTACGGTTGCGCAACTGTGAAAGCCGAGGCAAGAGCCAGCGGGCATTACATCTGGCATAGCAGAAATTCACTCTTACTTCCACCGGGAACCTGCCCTGACCTCAGCGCGATAATGAGAGAGTGATCCGCGTTAATCTCGATTTGGTAATGGAGGTCGGGGATATAATGGGAGCTCACCGTGCTGCAACGCAACTATATCGATTGCACGTGCTTGATCCTTGATGGACGAGACGACGAGAACAATTTGATTTTTATTTTTTTGTTTTGCAGTATTCGAGTTTTCTACAAATTGCAGTAAATTTCCATCTCGCTTGCGAGAAGGAAATTCTGGACGACGCTTACAAATAGTTCGCCGATTGTTGGATATGCAAATACAATGTGCGATTGTTCTAATGAACATAAAGTATACATGAACAGGTAGGGAAAAAATCTTGCCTACATATATTCAGTGAAAAGACAAGTTTATTAAAATGAGTTGCAAAAGATGTTGTTATTATTATTGCTGTTGTTGTTGTTGTTATTGTTATTGTTGTTGTTGTTATTATTATTATCATCATTATCATTATCGTTATCATTATCATTATCATTATCATTATCATTATCATTATCATTATCATTATTATTATCATTATCATTATCATTATCATTATCATTATCATTATTATCATTATTATCATGACCGAGAGTAGTAGGTGCACGATTGGTGCGCTACTATGACGATCTACCATGGAAAAAGCAGCGTCAGGCTGAACCAATACTTGGCCGAGTTAAAATATGAGAGCCTGTATCGACACAGGTTTTTCTCAGTTCCCCTATGCCCTCGTGTAAGCCGATAAAGTAGGGCCTTAGGAAAGAATTAGGCAACGCTCTGTCTCTGAGGGACTAAATAAAGTGGAGTGACAATGTTTGGATTAAAAAGTAAGAGGGGTGAGATTGTGGAAACCTCTACGGATATGCAGAGGGACATTGCAAAGATAGCAGACTATTAAGTTTAACCCAGATCGACGAATACTTGTTGAAGCAAATAAGTTTCAAAGAGGTATATAGTTACAGACTAGCAAGCTTTTCGATCGGCTGTACTTATCGGATACATCCTGATCTCGAAGATATATAGAAATTCGGAGAGTTGAACGCACGTTAAAGACTAATGGAATATCACTCTTATCGCATCGAACGTACTCGCCTGATCACCGAGCTCGATGCAATTTCAGACTGCACACGCACAGTCGATTGCCCGTTGTTAAATATCGCGGCTATATAACGAGAATCGATGGCTCGTTTCCGAGAGGCGATTTATCAAACGCTGTACAACTATCGATTCATGTTTTGTAATCAAGTCCAATGATAAAAATCCATGCGAAAGTACGACAAAGCAAAAACGAAAAGGTACAACACAGTAAAAGTCTTACAAGCGCACGTGCCCATACGAGAATTATAGATATACGATATGCCGCGAGGTTTCGTCGTTTACCGACGAGATTTGATTCTCTTTGTATACTCGATTTACCGGAGATGCAATTAATTATGAAAAAAATAACATCATTAATGGACTGCAATCGCATGTATGGAAATTAGAAACTTAAAGTTTCCCTTCCTCATATATCGCTGATATCTTCGACTTTGAATTATTGGCTTTCTGATCACCCGGTAGATACATCAAGAAAATTTGTTAGAATTTAAATATCGTTTACGTGCGAAGCAAACTATTATTTCCGTGACCTTTCACACGTTTAATCGTCTAATACGTTTAGCTCTTATAATGACAATATTCGATATTTCGAAAATGTACTAATTGCAAACTAATCATCAAAGTAATTAAATAATAAAGATAATAAAGAAGCATGACTAATGAGTCACAATATTAGGGTACTTAAAAAAAATTATCAAAACTCGGTGTTTGGAAATGTTTTAATATAAATATTTAAAGATGGACCGTACTCCATATGATATACATTTTGAGATTTATAGCGTCGCCAAATCAGGATTCGATTTTATTTGTCTGAAATTTAAAACGGTGCACAGAAATTGGAAAGTCAAATATTTGTTTGAATTTTAATGTGGCTTTCCGAATTCCTGGGATATCAAAGCGAATAGAGATTCAACGATCTGAAAAATACGAAAATTCAATTGCGGTTATACCACATTGCTTGTTTTATCGAAACCCATTTATCTCTAGAACTTTTACAAATGAAGGTAACTAATTTAGCAGTAGGGCTACCTTAGGGGGCGTCCATAAATTACGCAACGCAAAATTTCCCAATTTTTTACATCCCCCCACGTAACAGAATCGTAAGGCCTGGTCTGAACCCCCTCTCCCTATTCCGTTACGTAACGGGTGCTTTGTCGTCAATAATTGCGTTCTTTTGTTTTTCAAAGAAATAAGTTATTATGAAATGATCGGGCTTATACTCATTTTATGAAGTATATATTCATCTAGGTTTATATCAACTTTTATGAATAAAAAAAAAATTATTCCTGATTTGACGACGAAAAAAAAATCTCTTCATTGTCGCGTCGATATCTTTATGAAAGGGTATCTGTAAATAAAAAGTTAATAATTTATCGATATCTATACAAATGTAGCTATCGTTATGCGTAGCCGTTTCATTTATGTTCGTTTTTTTTACAAAATGCCGACAGTTTGGACATTTTTTTTCTATCGTCAGGGCTCTTTTTGTACTCAAGCAATCTTTAAAAATAGTAATGATCGAAATTTAAAAAATCGGCCACATACAACCTTAGTAGTTCATCTTCATTATATTTCTCAAAATAATAAGAGCTTGCACTTCATCTATTCTAAACGATGAGTTTTAAATTAAAAAACTTGAACATGCAGAAATTTTGCTATTTCTGACAGTTCTTAAATCGTGACGTAACGGTAACCTTGCCCCCCCCCCCCCCCCCCCGCGTACGTAGACCGTATGCCAGGCCCCCCCCCCCCAATTGCGTTACGTAATTTATGGACGCCCCCTTATGGAGTTTTTGATATCAGTAAAAAAACGTGTGACCACATTTCATGGATCCAAATCAGAATTCCAAAGTAAGGCCCTAATAAAGCTCGACAAAATTTATCTCGTCCCGAGGAAAAAGCCCTACTTAAATTGTTGCGTAGCTACCTCTGGCCAAGAAGATTAAGTCACGCAAGCATGCCTTGCGTTCCTTTTATTGCGCAATCTTCGATTCCTTTCACAACATTCAAATCACCGGATCGCCAATCTTATCTTTTGTCCCTAATCGCCCGTGAAGGTCATTCTTTACTCGTTTGCGGCACAAACTTTGCCAACTAACAATAAGACCTTAAGTGAACTGTAAAATCGCGCGGACTCCTAACGCATTCTCATTGTCTTGTTAAATCGAGGTGAAGACTGCTATCGCATGTTTGTATGTGAGTGGTTGTTGTGCTTGATTCTGTATGTCTATATATGACTTTTTTTACATTGGCCTTATATATGCGTCGCACCGGTAGAATGTCTTAATTGAAATCACGGAAGTTCAACGATTAGGGGGCAACCGCAGACCATCCCGGGGCTACGTGGGGATAAAAACGCAATACAACACATACGACTACCTACGTTCCATCGAGCACTGTCTGTCACACTAGTATATATATATATATATATATATATATATATATATATATATATATATATGTATAGGTAATAGTAAACTTGGCACGAAACTTAACGGTGCGTGACAAGGAAATAATTCTAGATCGTAAGCGTCGATAGATCGTTAGATCACTCGAGATGCCCGTTATGCTTGTCTCGCTGCGATCTCTTTGCGCAATGCCAAGCTAGGAGGCACCGCTTTTGCCAGCCCTCGATCTCTCGAGTACGTGATTGCACATTGCCGATTCCGAAGAAAACTGGAAAAAGCTCGTGGCAATGTATATGTGTATGTGTATACATATATGCATCGACATATGTTCGACATCGACATGGATATGTAATATTGCCTATCAGCATCCCTGGCTATTTGAGAAGAGATCCTTAAATTCATTCATAGAAATTTCGTCGACAGGTTAGTCCTTCATTCGTATAGGTGAACATTTATCTAAAAGTGATATTGAATACATTAGCTTTTATATACTGTTGGTATAAAAGCTAAAAGTTGATATAAGAAGGAAAATAGGGTAATATCAACATGCGCCTCGAAGTGGAATGTCTTCAAAATCACTTTTACCGATATATATATATATGTATGCATGTGTATGTACAGAGAATAATGTATAATAGAGTATCCCAAACGATTAAGAGCTATAGTGCGTATAGTGCATGGACTACACATACCTACGCTTGACTGGTAATGGCACGAATGCCACGTCGTAACCTTATCCGGATAAAGCTCCTTCGCTCTTACTCGTGAGAGAAGAGCATAAGGGATATACGGTAAATTCTATATTAGCCGGAATGTTTGCATTACTGCGTGAGTCTTGTCCCACGACCAGGACTGCACGTAGAAAATAAATATATTATATATGGTAGGTACGCGGTTAGAGGAGGGGGGAAAATAAAAATTGTGAGGTCTCAGAAACATTTGCATCAATCTGCCCGAAACGAGAGTTCGCATACTAAAGACGTAGTGTGATCGAGGCAGTGGTGGCCTCCGTTCAAGAGTGGCTTTCAGTTTCACTCAATCTACGCCTTGATAATGCATTTTTGTGGGCACGAGCGATTGGACACGTAAGAATTTTTGGTTTCTTTCTTTTGAAATCTGGGTATTATGGAACTTATGGTAATTTTGAAGTTATAGTTTTTTTGGACGTATCTTCGGCGATAAACAGGTATATATACAGGGTGAGGCATATGAAGTGTTACAGAGCAATAGCACTCAAACTATTGATCATATGCAAAAATGTTTCAGACAAAAGTTTCAGCGTTCGAGAAGGCTGTCATACTGGACCGCCCTATTTTTTTTATCAGCGGAGGCGCTGAAGCCACGCCAAGGTCAACCCCACTGTTTTAAATGGAAACATGCATTTCTTTTCGATTAAATCATGGAAACGAATCTTCACACATAGTTTCGGACGATGCAGACTTACCATAAGTCTGTGTAAGGAATTGACAAGTTTCAGGTGCACATTTCTTCAAGTCGGAGTAGTACATAAGAACTCATGGGAAAAATAACTTGTCACGGTCCATTTTTAACTTGCTTGTTCGGGGCATTTGTCTCAACTAAATATGGCGGCTTTGCGCTGGAAGTTAGCGGCACAGGGCCACCTTACCCCGTGACATAAGCGACATCTGTCCGTACTTAAGCATAAAATACACAGAGGCACCTACAACCGAACAGGGGGTTTCAATTCAACCACCTCATATATGCCTATTTCTACAAGCATCCGTCGAATTGACAGTTAAGCCGGAAATATGTGTTTTCTCAAAATAATCGATATATTTGATATAACTATCAATAAGTCTACTATAACTAAGCAAAAGTTCTTATCTAGAAAATAACCCGGAATGCGACTATAATATTATGAAGATTAAACGAAATTATATTTTTGCAACTAATTCATCACGAAGATGAATTTATACATTTCTTCTAAGATTCTTTATACATTTTTCCTACACGATCTTCCTACATTTAAAACGTAAACTGTTGCTTCTATTTCTGTGACAATAGCCCACGTAACAAGTCTCACGTACTTATGAAGTGTTATGCGATCAAAGATGTGATTCCCGGTAGCACGTTTCCTTGTTTGCTGTGGCTAATTCTTGGGCCATTTGAGATATATTATCCTTTCGCAACGGCGTCGATCCTTGCAAGAAAAAATCCAGGCTATGTCTATTCGCACCCAGTTTCTGAAGGGAGACTACCCGTCTCGAGCCCAGAAAAGGGTCAATTTCGACACTTTTTATGGACACCCAGTTGATGAAATGGAAATTCCGTCTAGTGACCTCCATAGCTTTCTGGTCTGGTAGTGCCCTGTGGTCGGCAACAGTTCACCCTCACGTTTCTACCTGGAACGAAAATTCCAAATAATTTGAGTTCTAGATAAGATTTGCCTTTGACCACTCGTAGGGAAATCGGAAAATATCGAGTTCTGATAAGATGGTGCATGTATGAAAAAAAAAATTATTTTCGGTAAATAATAAAAGCCAAAAATAATTAGTTCGGTAAAGATTTCAATGTACCACAATCCCCTTAGATACTCCGATGTTAACTGCTGTAATAAAATTCCAACAAAAATTTAAATCATTTGTTGAAGAATCAACAATGCAATGTTTCCGGTTACAAGACACCATCAAACAAAGGTGACTCGGTTTATTCAGCTTCAACGCCGCCATTTCGTTGCAAAATCGTGCAACAACATTTGTCCAGCTTCTTGAAGATATATCGAATAAAAGCAACTAAACGGAATTTTAACCCGTGTATTGAGTATCTATAAAAAGTTATCGAAATTAATCTTTTTCCAGGCTCTGGTCCCTCCCTCAATGCACCAATTTGTAATACCAAGCTTCAGAATTATGAGAATCGAATCATCCACATCCATCCATAAAAAGAAATCCTGGGATTTAATGATATTCAACATTAAAAAGGTTGGAAATAGTTTTCAGTATAAAAAAAATCAACAAAAAAAACATACTCATTTCCAGAGTCCCACAGCACTCTCATCCTTCTATGAAGGCCTACTTTTCATTTTTCCTTTCGTTTTCGCGTATTGAAAATATAATAATTATTATCGTTTGTAGTTGCTATACGTGTGTTCAATCAGATTGAAAAGCAGGCTACCGCGATTCCGCAACGAGGCAATGTTGCAATTGCCCCCAGTTGCGCTGCTCTGCAAACGATATACACGCATACGTGTTCGCGTATACTTAAGTTTTATATCATTATTTCTCCACATCGTCGAAGAAAAATCGGCATTCGCGTACGCGATATACCACCGACATTCCGGCACCGCAAATAAATCCTATCTATATCAAGATATATTTTATTGTCTAGCTCTACAGAATTACGAGCCTATGAACGAAACCACAAGGATTTAACTCATTCTCTCGTGCCCCCCGCCCCCCGCCCTCTATTTCTATCGAGGCTTCCCACTGCCGATCGCGAAAGAATCTTTAGGGCTTCCGTCGTTTTCACGAGTGGTTGGAAGGCGAGTTGAAATCGGCATGTTTGCAAACTACGATCGACCGTAAGGCGTTGCGGTAAAAAAAGAAAGGATGTTTAAATTTATTCCTAGGCCCGAGGGCGCGGCTCGCGTGTGTATATATATTGATTATGCTGTATCGAACGAAAGGACGTAACGGGCATTAAGTTGGTATGTTCAATTTCGCGCGATCTGCCCTTTTGTTCGTTGACATTCAAGATCTGTAGTTCACGGGTAAATGAATACACTGGACTGACTTTTAGAAGAGAACACCGAGCATGTGTGTGTAACGCCTTATTCACTCGGAGAGGAGTCAAGGACGAATTTATCGTTTGCCTCGCGTGAACCCACCCTGGGGAGAGGATATGCACTCGCGGGTCTGGCGAACCAGCCCGTGCTCCTGTACTCGCCAAGCTTCTTTTAGCATAAGATTACATTGTAATAGAGCGGCTCAAGCTGGAGGGGCGGAGGGTAGAACAAGGCGGATTTCCTATAAATTTCTTGATCGGCGATAAAAGTATCATCGGGGCAAACCAGAACGGACTCTTTTTCCCCTTTCTCACTCGGTCTCGTGCCTTCTCACTCTCTCGCCGTCCGGTTCGCCACTCTCGTTGTAAATCAATCGAAGATGGCTGCAGATACCAACAGGCAAGTATCTGTACGTAGCAGTTGGGTCTGGCTCGTTGCACTTTGTACTCCTCTGACCAAGCCTCACGATCTTACGCCCATGAACACACACACACACACACACACACACACACACACACACACACACACACACACGCGCGCGCGCGCGCGCGCACGCACGCACACACGCACGCACGCACGCACACACACACACACACACACACACACACACACACACACACACACACACACACACACACACACACACACACACACACACACACACACACACACACACACACACATCAATGTGTCGTACACAGTGTTTGTGTATCTATGTGTAAATATACACATAGATATTCTTGCGTATTATAACCGTCTATGCGAGCGAGTCTATATACTTATCAATATATTGATATTAGGACGCTTTAATCGTAGCAGGTCGCGAAGTATGTTTCTGCCTCTGCTGCTCCGGGTAAATAGAGACCACGAGAAGCCGCGGTGCGTTGACACATCAATGAATTAAATTACTTGACCATCACATTGTGCCGATTGTTACGAGGATCGCCGATGAATCGACGGAAAACTATAAATTCAAATCGTTACTAAATCATTAGTTCCTGTAGCTTCAATTGTCACATACGATCTGCTGTCAGAACGATCATTTTGCTTCGTTATGATGGACCGAAAAAACCGCATTTCCAGCTTTAATTGTAATGACATCGAAATACCAAGATTCTACTTCAGACAAAGTCTATTAGCACTGTACGGATTTTCTTTTTTTAAGGTACATAATTTATGATAAATATTTTGTTTTGATTATTATTGCTTTTTTAAAATTATATATTTATTTGCCCAGCGTAGAATGTAGAGTTTTGTGTGAAAAATGGCAAATCATGTTGAAGAAACAATGTGTTTATTACTAGAAGTAGACACTTAGGGTTACTGAACAACGTCACCGCTTGAATCTGCCAACCAAAGTTGAATTTTCAACTGATCTGAAAAACCGATTTTGAACTTTCTATGCCTCTATGGGTATGCCTCGTTTGGGTGTGCGCTATTAAATTGCCTGGTGCGCTATCTTGACGGGGTTTTGTTTAAATATTTTTCACCGCACGGTTGGGGGGCGTACACAAATTACGTAACGCCAAATTCCACAATTTTTAACCACCCTCCCCCTTCTTTTACGTACCAGGACTAACGCCTGGCCGGACCCCCCACTTCCGTTCCGTTACGTAACGGGTGCTTATGACGAAGTTTTGAATTTCGAAGACCGGTTTTTATTCGAGCAGTCTTTAAAAATAGTAATTATCAACATTTTAAACACTGGTTACGTACAACATTAGTCACTGCGATAAATGGTTTTTTTGAATTGCAAATCGGTCGACAAGTTTTGAGTATTCACTGGGACAAGGTCGAAAAAATTTTTGACTTAACATTTTGCCATTATATTTTTGAAGATATGTACTTTTAAGAATTATAAAACAAAAACAAAAATGAACGTTTTTTTTCAAACTTCGCTTTGCAAAAGTTGGATAGGGGGAGCCAAGGTGCCCATTTTTGTACGGTGGTCTCCCCCCTTAACTGACATTTCGTATGGAAAGCTGTCAACTTTCCGCGATAAAAGTGCGCGCAAGTTTTAAATTCAAAACTTGAACTTACAGAAATTTCGCTATTTCTGGCAGTTCTAGAATCGTGACAGCCCGTACGGAAATTGAATTAGGGCTTTGGTCGGGCCCATATAGAATTCCCCTAACTTTATAAGGGCCCCTATCGGGTAGCCTCACGTGGGCCCTCAGTGACCGGTCACACTTTCCTACTAAGGGCCATTAAAGGCAGAATAATGAGGGCCTTCAAGGTTGTCTGAACGACGCCTCGTGGAAACCATGTTGTGCCCATAAGTTGCCCCTGTCAATGGATAAGCGTACGTATGTGTAAATGTATGTGTTTCTGCATATATGTGTCCATTCATATAAGGACGCGTCTCAGAATACTGCCAAAAAAATATTTAATTTAAATAAGATCTATTTGAATGAAACAGGGAAAACTACTGAAATGGGAAATGGGGGATCCAGGGAAACCTATTGAAATAAAACACTCCCTTGTCTCATGGCTTACTACGACCTCATTTGTTTCAAAGATATTTTTTTATTTATTTCGACTATGCTTTTTGAATATTAAATATATTCAAATTAAATCAATAAAGAATCGATTTAAAGAAATCTTTATATGCTTACCATGTACACTGTAAATCTAAGTGTACTATGTGCATGAAATATTTTATAAATCCAACATGAAATGAAACACTTAATTGAGAGTTTGACTACATTCATTTTGTATCGGAATTCGTCATTCCCTGGCCTTTCGAAATGATTTTTTTCAAAGAAAATAATTTCACCTATATCGGAATCGAACCTAGTACCTACCTACTCATCGCTACCGCACAATGCCCCTATGCTACCGAGTGCTTGTCACATCTTGGTCGCAGATATGGCATAAGAGACCAAATGAATTCCTATGATTATTTGTTGTATCACATAAACTATATCAATTAGTTAAATATCATCGTGATAATTAGAGAGTTTTATCGAATAACATGCTATAGGTTTATCAAACATAACCTATATATATATATATATAATTCCTCTCTCTCTCCAGCCCTCTCCGGTCCTCTCACGCCCACACCCCTTTGATACGTGTGTTGCAATACAGACCATTAGTTCAATCAAATAGAAAAATCGTTGACTATACGAAAATGCTATTTAATTTTTATTTAAAAAAATCAAATAGATCCATTGAGTGAAATCAACTAAATTGTTTTATGAACAGATGAAACCGAATCACAGATTTATTAGGTTATTAAATAGAATATTTAGTTATTGGACGATATTAAATAGATTTTGATTTAAATAAATAAATATATTTGAAATAAATAATTCCAATAATGTAATGCAATGGGAAAAATTTTATTCCACGAAAAATCTAGTTAATTTTTTGAAAAATCAAATAGTCGCGGTTAGTTAATATCAATAGAATTTTTCTGTCCGTGTAGGTTTCTGCTTTGCCATATAGTAGATGACGTTGATAATTTTAGATGCAACTTCAGCAAAATAAATTGCTTCCCGTTCGAAAATTACCTTGGACAAATAAAACGTTCTATTAGAAATCCAAATAGGCCTCCGGTTCAATTTTGTCGCAGACGAAATGAAAAAGACTATTTCTTTAAGCGGCCAAGAGAAATTCCTCGGAAATTTCAGTTACGGAGAAAAGTGATTTAAAAGCGAGAAAATAATTGCCGAAAAATTGATTTTTAACAATAGCACTGCAATTAGCACTACCACACCAGATAACGTTGTGCTTTTAAGCAATGGATGTGTGGTAAAAAATTAAAATAATATTCGGTTCCAATCAATGTCTAAAATCTTTTTTGATTTAAGGTAATATCTGGAAAACGAAAACCCATCTATTTACTCATCCCACACAATCGGTTAAGGTTCATGTGTGGAAAATATCATCAAAATCTTCGGAAGAAATCATTTTTCCTATGAAAAGTATTCAGCGAAAATCAGTTACTATAAAAATGCCAAAACGCCGAATGGGATTGTTCAAACATAAGCCCTGGCCTCAATCCATACCTGAATAAGGCAATAAGAATAATATGGAATTTTTGGATGGATTTGTAAATGTAATATATAGTAAATTTTCAACGCCCTCACGTTTTTATCCTATTTTTTATCTATTATCGAATAATTGAGTTTCGTAATCAAAATACCCCCCCCCCCTGTACAAAGGACCGTAACACCTGACCGGAGCCCCACACCCCCAAATTGCGTTCGTAATTTGCGTACGCCCCCTCTGCTGTGCATTATGAAACCAACGGAAGAATTGCGGAGCTGCGAAACCTGTCATCGGTTTTCTAGACCGGAGTATGGCGTTCTAGGATTGATGTTCCTAAAACTCGTGTATTGAATGATAGAGGCCTCAAAACAATTTAAAAAAATTACGAGCCTTCGATCGTGAGAGCTTGTTTCTCGCAGTGGAATACGAGATTCAGGTACCACATCTCTTCTGACCCAGATTTTCGCAGCGGGCGGTAATACACGAGAGTGAGGTGTGTGGGAGGGGTGTTGGGCATACATAGACCCGATGAGAAAGCGAAAAGTCTTGTACACCAAAGAAACGCGCGATCGACAAATGCACTCTCCCTCGCGTCCATAGCAATCTCGATCGACGTAACACCAAACGTTAATTTCAAGGAGAGAAAAGTCGACGTGTGGATCATTCACCACTGCTATGTACACCTGTCTCCCACGTGTTTGCTCAATGAGCGTCCGGCGTTGAACGAAAATAATCGACGTAGCAGTGAGAGCTAATTTCGTATTGTCGTCGTTTTTTGTTACAGGTTGGTTCTCGGTTGTATCGAACAATAGTGGGACCGGAAGTGCCAGAGTTTACAGAAGGATTGGAGCTCTTGTGAGAGCTGGTGTACCCGCATTTCTTCTCGCCAAGCCACTTCGGGCTTACACCTTAACGCACTCGAAAATGGGTAAGTGATGGACATTTGAAATGCAAAGTTGAACGACGTTTGAATGTATAAAGATAATCTGTTGGAATAAAAAAACAGCATTCAGCTCTGATAAAACATACAAGAACGAACAGTTTTGAACAAATGTGGGGATAATACCAGAGTAAGGAAAAGTAAATATTTTTGATAGAGTACTTGCTTTTGCCTACGGCTTCGCTAGCACGTATGCCGGGAAGAAATTTTAGGGCCACAAATGCTGTTAAAGGTCATTAATACCAGGCTTATTGTGGAAAAACAATTGTGTGTGTGTGTGTGTGTGTGTGTGTGTCATAATCATAATAACATTACCAGAAAAAAATATAAAAAATTAAGGCTGATAACACAGATCAACAGCCGATATGGTGCCGCAAAACTATATATTGATTCCAGATTTTATCTACATACTGATTCTATTTCAACACTTAATATCGATCTTCCACGTAATAGCTGGGGAATTTTTCATTAAATATTTTTCCATAAAGTTAGCTTCTCTTTCGCGATTTTCTTGGGTGAGATTTGTCGGAGCAGTCGTGCATCAAACTCCAAACGTAATCAACCATCCTGGGCGTGTGTCCCATGTTCCCTGATACCTATCTTCCGCGATTTTTATGCTTTGTGGTAGGATTTTCCTTGCTCTTCGCTGCAGGCGCAAAGATTTTCTGCGAATTTATCTTGATCCTTTATTTCAATCCCGAAATACAAAAGAAAAAACGCATTTTTCACGACATCTATAATTGTTTATCTCAATTTTTTAATATCATACACTATGTATATGTGGGTGATTCTCCAGAAATTATCATTTTGCATGTAACCGGTCTTTCTCGGTAGATGCCATTTGATTACTTTGTAGGTTTTTTGGAATACACAACTTTGAAATCTTCCTACAAAACAGATTTGGCAGAAAAATTGTTATCCTTTTCTTTCTGTATTTTCGGTATGAAAATCTGTCCTGTGGAGTGTAACTATCCAGACTGCATATACACTAGTAAGCTGAAGAGGTACTACAAATTTAAAAGCATTCCATGAAACCATTGGACGTTTATTTACTCCCTCCCTGAAAAATAAAGAAAATAATGAACGTAGGTATCTGACAATAAATAAATTTTTGAAAACGTTTTCCGAATCCTTCCTCTAGAGAGCTGTAAATCAGTTCATCGCCACTCACTGTGATAGGTGGTGCTAGCCGATGACGCTTGCCAGAGCAGCGCCTCCTACATCTACTTTTCCGAAGAGACTGAATGTATAGTATCATGTTTGTAGCTTACGCTTTTTGTTTTCTACAGACCTTGCGTGTTATGAGGTGGTGTCACGGGCGAGGGAGTCATACTCCCAGTCATTCTTAACTATATCAGTTTTCAATTAAATAAGTCACTCTTCACCTGTTCAAGTGGAACTTGTAGGCATCTACTCACCTTCAGATTTTGAGGTTAGAAAAACGCAGCAGGCCGAGCTGTGCGTAAAAACTCGTTTGAATCGTCATTTCTTTTGGTTCCGCCCAACATGTGAGTTCGAGGGGCATAATAGATTCGCCAGAGTAATGGCAGCATCTTGGTTACGCATGTGTGAATATGCTTATGGCAATAATCTTAGAGCATCATTTTTGTGTAACCTTATAGTTACACAAAATGATGCTGAAAAACGGAGATGCGAGATTAGACAGGATCCTGTAGAAAGAGGGAAGTTGCAACAAAAAGAGCAAGATCAATATTTAAAGAAAAAGGAAAATAAGATATACATAAACTAATAAAAACTTGATAAGAAATGGTTTGCAACATTCCTCTGGCCCACTATTTCTTTCGATCACAATACATTCCTCAAAACTGAAAAATCAGTGTCATCTGTAGGGAATTATATTATATCAATTAGAACTTAAGTCAATTGTATTATTAGAATCTAATAGATTAAACATTTTTGTTGATAAGTCGTTGTCCTGCGAAGGGTCGTTTAGGGAGAATCACCGATATAACAAAATGTATTGGAGTAGTTTGAACAAGTGCATCGTTGATTTGTTACCGTCGACTTATCACTGAAGTTATTCACAACAGCAAGCAATAGTTAAAAAAAAATACATTTGTTAAATGAACTGCTAACGACACGCACTATGAAATTAAAATTCATCTGAAAACCGTGAGTGGTAACTTGAATTATAGGTGGGTATGGGTTTCGCCAGCAGATGCTGGAAAAAAAAAGATCATACAAAGTTTGCCAGCACGAAGAACTTTTTTTTTGACGACTTGCGTAATGATTACATCTAATGAAACTGTTTCAAATTGAGTATTTACTGGATAGCTCCCTTATAAAGGGTAAAAGATATAACGTGTCACTTTTCGCCGTGAAGGAATTATCGTAGGAACCCACTGGATTCTCATACTTGTCTCGACTCCCTGATAGGGATCCAATGGGTCATCGCATTCAATCTCTATGCTATAACGTCACGGTCGTACATTGGACTATAATTGGGATTGCCCATTGGAATACAATGTCCGAATCCAATTTGAATCCTAAAGGATTCTCACATTGCCGAAGAAAAAGGAGATATGATTCTTGATAGACCCCATCGCATTTTATACGTTGGATTTAAACGAAATATATAGGCATACAAAACAAGTGGAACTTAAAAAGTCTTATCTTTAAAAAATGTAAATAACTTAAAAAATATACCGTAAAAATCGATTTCATCAACATCTCTGAACATCATCTGCAATTCTCGTTTGTTGTTTATTTAACTGCATTTTGATGTAATGTCCGACACACGTACACGCTCACGAAGCACTCGTGACTTTTCACATATTTTCGAGACGACCTTGGTAATTACTCTCGAAGGCCGTTCATCGGGAAACAGGGTTAAATCCAAATGGATCCCAATAAGGCCTCCCTATGTACGATATCTCTAACACATCTCTATGGAGATGTGGGTGCATCTTGGAACTACCGAACAAATTTCTGCACAGGTCTTGCGAAAGGGAAATCGTGACCTCAGGATCTATTTGAGGAATCCAGACGAAACAAAGTCCCGGGATAATCTGAAAGCTTTATTTTTTGAATATCAAAGATTCAGGAAAAAGCTTACAGCAGTTCTCAGGCCAACTTCGTTAAAACAGACATACATACTTCCAAAATAACATATATCGTCACAGCAGCACATTCCAACCCTACTGGCATAGTTTCATTCTAATAAGAATAGATCCATAGAAAGACTGTTCTATGCATTTATAATATAAGCAAGATTCAAGGCGATCAACTATTTTTAGTGACTGTTGATTCTTTTTTTTTTTTTGCAATTCGACTGATCCACCGGTCATTGCACAAGCAATAGATCATAGTCACAAACTTATGAATCGGGAATCAAATTTGGCCTGGAGCCTAGTTGTGTCGAGAACTCGCGAAAGACAATTTTTTACTTAAAGAAAAATAACCTTCGTCTTTTCGGTAATTTATACAAACATCGCCAAACTTGTATCAATGTATTTCGTCCCATCGAATCTCCCGCCTGAGAGCCAAGGGCTCCAGGAATTTTGCAACATTGATATATACATACATGAATAAATTCGTTTACCGCAAAACCGCAAGATTCACGATTCGCGTAAATCTCAATGACAATCGTAGAGTATTCAGTGATTCCAGTGCTCTGAAATCGCTGAATGTGGCAATAGACAGAGTTTCAACACGCTGCTCACTCGGTTCGTGTGTATGATAATAGTTTTACCTGTTTATATAGCGACCAGATTGCGAAGAGCAGGAGCGTCGTAAACGAAGCAGTTAAATGTTTAAATGAGAAGCGCACGCAATTATATGTACAAAGAGCGAAAGCAGTTTTAAAGTACATGGAGCACCGAGCTTCATGTACCAGCTCTCTCGCTCTCTGTCTCTCTTTGCCTCTCTCTTTTTGTCTTTGTCCCTCTCTGTTCCTCTGTCTATGCCTCCGTCTGTCTATCTGCCCTCTCTCTCTCTCTCTCTCTCTCTCTCTCTCTCTCTCTCTCTCTCTCTCTCTCTCTCTGTCTGTCTGTCTGTCTGTCTGTCTGCCTCTGTGTGTGTGTGTTTCTTGAGGTCATAAAGAGAGAATATCAAACAAGCAGGAATTGAAGGACATTGAATTTCCCATAGTATCATAAAGTTAGTTCCAGTTAATCCAGCGAGTCGATTATATATATATATATATATAAACGTAACTGTAAATCGGAAATACACACCTATTAATGTCGATTGAAGACACTAATGTACCTGGATTCAACGGAAGAGAAATTGATTTCTTTCAACTTGAATCTCAACAACTATTTTCTTTTTTGCAAATCGTTTAAAGATCTTGATTGAAAAAAAGGAAGACTAAAAACTCACTATAGTGACAAACATAATAGTTGCCTATAACGAAGTAAGAACTCAACAATAATATAGCGCTCACTTATAAGAATACCCGAGTAATGATTTCGGGAAGAAATGCTTGCAACTTTTTTTATGCCTTCCCACGTAAAAACAATACACCTCGAACTACGTGTTTAAATGTTCAACTGCAGAAAAGATAAGGTACACTTTTGGTAGTACGGCGCCTTTATAAAAACCTCAGGGTGTACACGTGCGCGCGCGTGTGTGGGTGAGAAAGAGAGTACGGAAGGGAGGGTCCCCAGTCGTTACGTTATCATCGCAAATCGCTCGTAACTTCGTCATCGAGAGATCGAGAAATAGACAAGAAGAGAAAAGAATGGGAGCGATACGAGGGGATGATGTTTTCCTTGAGGCCATACTTTTGCTAGAAATATATATATATATATATATTTCACATGCAGCACCACCATCGGATATATCATGTCTCTATATGCCCGGCAATATTCCTCGTCGTATAAAAGCCACACGTGCAGATAAGACCCATCGAAGCTTGCCAACACATCGACAATCACTTCACCGTCTCTCTCACACACCCTCCCTTCGTCAAATTATTTACGGTGAAAATATAGTGTTGTTGTAATGGTCGCGAAGGTTTTACGGATGAACTAACCCAAGATCTCTGACGTCCGATGCGAGAAGCTCTACAATATGCTGTCCGATGATCACTATACCGTCTCTCGGTGGAACGAGGTCTCCCCTTTCCTTTTCTAGCGCGGTCGTAAAAGTGAGGAAAGTGATTCTCGTCTATGGTCAATTGATATTGAAAGTGTTCGAAGTGTTGTTATTTTCCTCTATGAAGCTTTTGCCACAAGGGAATACGTTCGGAGATATTGCCGGTCTGGAAAATTTATATTCCGTGAAAGAGAATATAAAGATACATGTATGAGGACGGGTATTTTTAAGGACATCCGACTCCAAGGACCATCCTCATAGCAGCTTATCGTCCCCGCACTCAAATTTATATAAACAAAAGTATCGCCAAAATTCCCTTCGGATAACCGCAAGAATCTTTTTATTCTTCACCATTTTCTAAATTTAGTGTATGTTTTATTACTACTTTTGGCGGTTACGTGGTATTTTTTATTATTGATTTTTAAAATTAACGGAGGCATGGCACGGCCTTCAAAATGGGTTGCGGCGCATGTTGTCAGACGGCGTGGCACGTAACGGCTGCGGTATTAATCTGAAAAAAACCGACGAAGATTTTTCCTTCATTAACACTCATACGAAGAATATGAAGCAAGAAAAAGTGAGAAATGTTGAAAATCGATTAAATAGTACCCGTTGAAACAAAAAGATTGCATTTTCCGAAAAATGGCTACATTTTGCAATGAAAAAATACTTGTTTCATTTATTCATAAACATTTAGAGTCATGTTTTAAACAATAAGGATAGAAATATTAATAATAAGTTTCATCAGAGTCGGTCGATTAGTTTTTTCGCTATATGTCATACCAGTTTAAAAGACCGTTCTATACCTCCTCCATTTATAAAGATAAAAAATGCCATGCAACAGCCAAAAGAAGTAATAAAATATACCCTAAGTCTCAAAAATGTTAAAAAAATCTTTCCTTCAAAAAAAAAATCATCGAAATCTGCAAATTTTTTCTCTTAGAAACTTATTAGGAACATTCTAAACAGAGCGTGACGTGCTAATAGTCAATATTGGTTTGATATAACAGGTTCAAAAAAATTATTTTCAGACACACGCACATAGGGGCCGTCCATAAATTACGTCATTTCAAAATAGGGGGGTCTGGTCGTTGGATGACGGTAACGATAATTGGATTATGATGATAGGCAGGATGGATGATGATCTCCGGGTGGGGGGGAGGGGGGGGGATCAGTAAATCGATGACGTAATATATGGGCGGCCCCATACAGGCGTGTCTGTTTGGTTGGGCTTGGGTTTGGGTTTATTTCATGTAATAATGCTGAAGTTTGCATCGTTGGAACGCAACGAAAGTTCCATAGTTCATTTTTTTTTACAACTTCAGGCCTCCAAAAACGCTTAAATTTTCTTTAGGAACCTTCTTAGAAATCTTCAGCCTAGATATGTAAGGATTTTTTTTGGATGATAATGAAAATGAGGCATTAAGAAAGTAAGAACAAACTTTCGTTGCATTCCAACGATGCAAAGTTTAACATCGTCTTTATGGACTTGGGCATGCATGGATGTTTTTCTCCGCAGAATTTATGTATATTCCATACATTCATGTACATTTCGTAAAACATTAAAAACGACGTGACGACGTGAATTTTTTTAAACCTCCATATTTCGAGCCACATGCTTTTTATTGGCGCTACGCCGCAATAAATATGTATATCGTTTTTAATAAATGTCAAGAGCGTAGCGAAACCGTATCCGTCCGATTTCACAGAAAACGGCAATCTTCGAGCTCACTATACAAAAACGACGGTAAGAGCGGGCGAAGTTCTGCGGCTAGCTGCGGTTTTTCAAGATACAAGAAGATCCCCGGTGTCGGCAGGAGTGGCGGGTGTCACGAGTGGTCCACAGGATGGAAAAAATTCTCGTGCCTCCGAGCGCGATCAGTACGCGCAGTGTCTCGATTCTCAGGGCCACGAGCTCTTCGCGCCACTGTCCTCTCGGGGCGAATTCTATGCGACCTGCCAGAGCGGCAGCTTGGACACCGGAAGCGATGCCGTTCTATACAGAGTTCATCAACTTGCGAGACGAGATCTCCCGATTAGGGTAAGCGAGACTAAAAAATTCAAAGGGGAATTAGTGCTTTCAGGTGAGTTCAGTATGATTCGGTCTCAAGGTAGTCATTGCGATCAAGAATCATTAGATCGATGGCATTCGTCCCTCGGAACTACTGCAGGAACAGCTCATTTCGATTTCAGAATAATGATGACGATTGATACCCATTATAATATTCGACTCATTATTATTAAAATGATCGAGGCGTTACACCTAGCTGTAGCCGAAAAAAGCAGAATTTTCGTGATTTTTTGCTGGGAAAACGTGTACATGTTTTTACATTTTTTATATCAACGAGTATGGTTTTAAGGATCTTGTCAAATAAGGTAGATAATGGTTTGTAGAGACCGCTGTTTGAAAACCATCCTTCGCGGTGACCACTGCTGCGCGGAAACAAATCATCCGAAATTGATAAATCAAACGCATTTCGTTTTGTCATGTAATTAGCAAGTGCTTGGACGAAGGATTTAATAAAATATTGATTTTTAAACAAATGGCTGCAGTCCAAAGTGAAAGTATCGATTTTCGGTGAGAAAACGTTCTATGTTCGTTGATAAAATAAAAACTATACATGGAATAAATTCCTTCGCTCAAACACTACTTTTTTATATGGAAAAGAAGGTGGTAAAACTTGAAGCTGAGAGGTGCAGTGAGTTCTGAGTGATCGGAGTCAGTGATTTTTAAATAATAATTTTGAGAAAAACGCTCTTAAAGTTTTAGGCCGGGTATGAATCCAATCGGACGTATATAATGGGGATAAATATGTAGCTTACAAACTCACATAAAATAATCGATGCCAGGCCCATATAATAATCCTTTTGCAACGGTAGCAGCCTGAAGAATCCGTGAAAAAACAATAATCGATGTTTTCAAAAACTTCAACTTGGTGTAAGAATTTTCTACGTGGTAGGTGTCATCGAATATCACTAACAAGGAAAATCACTCAAGTGTCCGCCTTCGATTTTGGTGAAACTCATATATGTGATAAAGCTTTGAAAACTACTAAACACATTTTTTCATCGGCGGAATAATGGTTTTAAGGAAGGAAACCACCTCTCGTATAAAGGGGTGGCAAGACTTCATTTTTTTTCCAATACTCCTATAGTAAGTTTTCTATTGCTTTACATTGGAAAAATGTTGGTTTTTGTTCCATTTAGATCGATGGACTGTTGCTGGATGAAACTGCAAAATCACCCCTTAACACTCTCTTTTTAGGGCTATCCCCTCTTAAAATCGTTTTTCCGCCAAAAAAATATACATGCCTAATAGTTTTTAATGCTTTATCGCATACCAGGTGTAAAAGTATGGAACCGGATTTTTTTGTAAAAATTACACGTCCCTTGTTTGAAAATGAAAAAAACGAATGGAGACGGCTTTCTGCGTCACATTAAATTGATCCGCGAGTTTTTGTTGACTTTGAGCATCATCTTTATCCAATAAGGCTTGCAACTCGTTCTCTGCGAACTTTTTCGGTGGTTTCCCACGCTCTTCGTTTCTCACGTCGAAATCACCACTTTTGAATTTTTTTAACCACTCGAAACACTGTGTTTTACCAAGAGCATGTTCATCGTAAGCTTCGACAAGCATTCGATGCGATTCTGCAGCAGTTTTCTTCAAATAATAACAGAAAACCGCAATGTCCGCAAATCGTAGTTCGTAGGCACAAAACTCGACATGTTCAAGGTTATAGAAAAATATACCGGTGTGGGGAACTTGGGTTGTTGTGTGTTGAAAATCTTCGTCAGCTGTTAGAGGGAGATGATGGCGCTGCAGAAGCAGTCTTGCGGTCCCTAAACTGATGGCTAGCACCATCTATAGGGAAATTCCGGTTTCATACTTCTCCACCGGGTATATGAGTTTTAACAAAATCGAAGGGGGACACTTGAGTGATGATGTAAGTCTTTGAATGGAATCAACACTATTCATCAGCGGATGCGTATTTTTTGTTGAGGTGAACATTTCTTCAAAAATATCGTCGACTACCGGACAATTGGAAAAATACATACATACTGTATATATATTTATTTATTTACTGATTGCATCGGTTGCCGCAAAGCTCCTAAGTGATATTGCCATCAAGTATCAAACAGTATTCAAGTATAACTAATACCTTCATCAGCCGATCCGTTTTATCCGATGAGCTGAACATTTGTACGAAAGGATCGTAGACTACTGATCAATAAAAGATCCATTACGTTTTCCATCGATGGCATCTACAGCCGTAGAACTTTTAGAGTGCTGTTGCGATCAAATATAAAAGAATATTATAAATAAAGCAGTACGCCTGATATGTAGATCATTTTATTGCATTAGGCTGAAGTTCAAAAAGATTCTAGTATACTGATTAGTAAAAGAGAACGATTTGTTTTACTACTGATTTGTAAAGGTACGTCTAGTTGCCGGACCTCTGCCGATCCCACTGCCACGAGATTACAGCGGTCTTATGCAACTGGAGGGTGCAACTCGTGGTCCGATAGTCCTCGGTTGCGCAGTCCCCTTGATGCCTGAGAGACCATTGCCCAATGCAACGGTACCGGAACTTCTGGAGCTCGTTGCCACGGGTCCCGGTGCACCGAGAGTTAAGAGAGCGAGACTGGGCTGCCCATCGGAAGCTCGTCTACTGGCCTCCCCGAAGATGCAACGACTCTTGTCCGCTTGCAGGTTAATACGCGACTCCTTAATATTACACTGCCGTAAGGCCATTCAGACGCTAATTTTCCATCATAGTTTGCATGACTTACGTAACTCTCAACCTCGAGAAATTCTGTGTACCTCGGGCAATTAGCCCGACGTTTAAACCCGCGGGAGACTTCGAAAAGTTACGACGTGAGTCCGTGACATCGTTCTCTCGTACATAAGCCCGACTAATTGCTGTTCTTAGATAATTTATTTCTAATCTTTTCTTCGTCAAAATTGCATGAATTTCGTATTTTGAAAAGTCAAGTTCGTGTAACCCTCGCGTACTCATTTGTCATTTTTTAGCGGGTGGTGCTGAATAGTAATGGTGACTACAGTACGAAGACTGTGAGAACAGTCAAACACATTTTAGCTAATGTAGAGAGGAAAAAAAAGGGTCGATTGCGCGTCGGAGCGCTCATTAAAGTAGGATTTCGTAGCTTCTTACGTACGCGCATAGTATGAATATTTAGAGAAGATTTGACTAATTTTTTCGACGCGTAATATGTGTCGAATGCTGTCGAAAATATGGCAGAGAGAACCTTGTCGAAATCGAAACTGAGTCCTTTTTTCGGAATTCAACTATCTTACACTAATTTAAGGATGTTGAGTCCCTATGAAACATGTTAATATTAATTGTTCAACAAATAGCTTCTTAATCGTCATGAAATTTTTACACGACCTCCTGAATACTTCATGTAAAAGCATACCAAATTTTCAGAATTCTATCATCATTACTTCAACCTCCTTAAGGGTTGAAATAAAAAATGATGAGAAAATTCTGAAAATTTGGTATGTTTTTTTATGAAGTATTTAAGAGGTCGTGTTAAAATTTCACGACGATTAGGAAGCTTGTTATTAAAAAATTAACATTTTGTTAAGAACAATTTTTAAAAGAAATAAAAACAAATTTATCAATAAACTTCGTTTTGTTTCCGTTGCTTTCAGTATATTGTAGATATTATAAAATTGTAGGTAAAAAAAAAACTTGTTGCAAAGTTACATCAGTTTCCATAAAACAACATTTAATTTGTGAATGTTAATTGTTCAATACCGAGCTTCCTAATTGTCGTGAAATTTTTACATGATCTCTGAAATACTTCATACAAAAACATACCAAATTTTCAGAATTTTATCATCATTTGCAATTTGGGACTCAACATCCTTAACCGCAATAATTGTACTCGGCAGTACTCACTGACTGCTATATTCATTCATTATTTCACATCTGTAGATGATACACGAAGAAAACAGGGGCCTCGAAGTTTAGAGTTAATACTATGCTTCTAAAAAAATATCATTAAATATCAAAAAGTATCGAATGGAAGATAAAAATTGTAATTATGGCATAGTAATAACGAAGCCATTTAAATTTTAACCTACGATATGGCACGTAATCTGATACAAATAATACATTTTATTCGGCATATTGTGATTTTTTGTAGTATTCAAAAAATATTTCGCCACGTAATTGGAACAATTAGTTTCCAGTATTCTAAAAAAGTACGGTATAATGAGTCACATTTTACTAATAACTTCGTAATATTTTTCGCTATACGCCGAAGAGTTATGCTATGCGTATAGAGACATCTATACATACACGAAGAATCATGCTATACGTATAGTAAAATCCATATGAAAATATGGCGTGTAATAAAGGTTGGTATTTTACAAAGCACGCATTATTTTTGCTATACAGCATATAGGACTTGCGCTTATGCGAGAATAGTTTCAAATGTAATATGCACGCATCATTTTTACTATACGGAGTGAGAATCATTTTTACACTTCTATAACAGCAAGTCTTAGAATTCCGAACTGGCAGTAAACTGCTATACTTTTCTAGCACTGAATATTATAATTCTGGCAACCAGTATTAGAATTTGAGGCCGTATTTTTCTCCGTGTAGGGTTACAAGATCAAGGGGAGGCACTCTACCCATGATTTTAGAGATTTCTAGCGCGCCACTCGGGTAGCCGAAAAAGATTCCAAAGTAGCATTGAGAAGAATTTTAGATGCCGTATCCTCACTAGGGTACGCGAGTTTCTTCTCTATATTTTCTATATGAGAAAAAAAAACATTTTTCAATTTTACTCAGAAATGTATCGCCTTACATACTACATTCGTAGCATCTAATTGAAAAATTGTCGTGTGACGGATGTACAGACAGGACAGACGGGCGAGAGACGAAAGTGGCAAAATTATAATCTTTTCTAGTGGTTACGGGACCTAAAACTAAGAGGAAAAGATATGGGTCACGAAAAACACATTAGCTTCATTATTGTTTCTCCGTCCAATGAAATCGATTAAATTTACACAAATTACCGTCAAATCCAGCTGTCCAATCTGCCCTCAACTTTTCGGAATTCGCGTAAAATCGCACAAACGGTTTTGAGCATTTGGCGCCGTATCTACCCAATTGGATCGCAATACAATGATCGAAATCTCGTTCCACGGTGTAATTCCGCAAAGAGAAAGCAAAACAATGAAAATCTTGTAATTGCAGAAGGGCCCTCGATCAGAGGGCCACTGAGCCGAGGGTGGCACCACCCAAGCCGACAAACAGTAGCAATTCGCAGTTGAAAGAGCTTCATCTGAAGGAGATTAAATCGAAGCCCGAGACAAAGCCAATTTTGCAGAGTTTGAAGGAGGGTCTCGAGCACATAAAGAGAACGACGATACGGGATCGAAGTCACTCGCGTAGCGGTGCAACGAGCAACAACGGTTTTCTCGAGAGAATAACGAGGATAGCGAACGGTGGTAGGAGTCGCAATCCAGCCAAGAAATCGGCATCGTTCACGTTCGCAGTGAGGCCGGAAATCGGCATGAGAACACCGGAAAGATACGCGAGTCTGGAATCGGAGGCGAACGCTTTGGCCGTTGGCGGGTGTTCGTCGCGACAACAAGTACAACGATCGGTATCAACGAGCGTGCTCGAGGTTCAAGTTCGTGCCGATCTCGATCCACCGTATTCCAAGGTCAGGGACAGCCTGACGCCACTGCCACCGACCCCGCCGCCAAGGCCCGAGGAAATTTACGCCGAAATCTGCGAACCACCGTGTAATTCCGAAATTTCGAGCGGAAGAACGACGCATCGATCATCCCAACAGGTCGACAAGCTGTTGCCTCCGGAGAAAACCGGTACTCGGGACAAAGATCGAGGCTACGTTAGGCTCGCCTCGCACTCGGAAATCTCAGACGTTTCTGGCAGCACCGAGGATGAGGAGGGCATTTACAATACGGTCTGTTAAAATTCACACGTACATGCCACGAACACAAACTTGGCTGGATTAGCCGTCGAGAACTATCGTGGGTCAAACAAAATCGGAGCTCCGGATCGAATCGAACAGGCTCCGCACTGAGAAAAAGAAATCGTTGAATGTGCAAAATCGATTTTGTTGTCTCGAAATTTCGTTGTTTTAACAGTTGCTCAGACATGCTAAATAAGCTACAGTTCACACCACTGTACTGTTTTACCATCGACTATATTTTTTTGTTATGCCAATCAAAAATCAAGTTGAACGTATTTAAGGATGTTGAGTCCCAAATCGCAAATGATGATAAAATTCTGAAAATTTGGTATGTTTTTGTATGAAGTATTTCAGAGGTTGTGTAAAAATTTCACGACAATTAGGAAGCTCGTTATTGAACAATTAACATTAACATGTTTCATAGGGACTCAACATCCTTAAAGATACATTTTGTTAAACCAACTGAATTTTGGATGGATTAACGAATTTTTTTTTTCAGTGCGGATAAAGTATATCCCGAGGAAGATTCACGCTTGTTTTACGTTCAAAAGTACCGCTCCTCTTTCATACGGGAAATCGTTTTAGATGCCCGAAGACTTTATCCCCAGAACTCACGAACCAATTTTTTACCTTATATCGCATGACCGGGATAAATACCGGCCGTACGCTTTTTTCGTTATAAAAGCATTCCTAAATTGATCAATGCGTCTGATGGCACATGAATATTGTTTTATGCCTTAAGGGGCCGGTCCACTTTGGAGCCACGAAAGAAAGGCTATTTTCGCGATTTTTTTAAAAAGATTTTATAAAAGATATGAATATAAAGGTTGTTGGGCTTGATAAATAAAGTTTTGAAATACATTAAAAAAAAAAATGAATTGATTTTTATTCATTTTTAAGTACAAAAACTATACTTTAACGTAACGTCTCAAAAATAGGCCGGCTAGGTAGCTCCATCACAACTCGGCAACGGCTGGAACAAAAAAAAATCAAAGTCCATTAGATTCAGTATAACACTAGCTACAAAATGACCCTCGAATATAAAGTTTTATCAAAAAATAAAAAAATGGCAGATAAAAAACGAAAAAAGTAAAAAAAACGCGTTTTTTCCGCAGTTTTTCGCAAAAAAAGAGTAAAAATCAAAATTTTAAAACCATCGAGGGTCATCTTGTTGCGAATCATGTTTACAATATGCGGTTCAAATTTCAAGAGAGTCGGTTTATCAGTTTTAGAGATACGATGGAGCTAGATTTTGGAAACGTTTTTGCGAGAAAAACGCGTTTCGAACTTTCGAGCTTTCGGAGACAGTAAAAAAAATCGATTTTTTGTAGTTTTCAAAGTCGACTGTCCCCTCAAGGCCTTATTCCAGTGCGGACACCCATTTTCGAGGGGATTTTTTTGGAATTAAACGACGTTAATATTTCACAGTTGTATTTGTACACATTTGAAGTAACATCTTACATTTCTTCGAAGTATTTTATTCGAAATTGTGCACGATATTTCATGTTTCGCAGGTCATGTGGCGATTTTTTTCTTTTTCGTCTGGCGTTATAAATGCGGCCGTCCTTGTCATATGAAACAAACGATTTTTTAAAATTCTATTGCATACGAACGTGGTCATAGTTTGGCTTTCTAATAAAAAAAAAATTAGGTCAAATTTTACGAAATAACGGCGTCTGAAGAGAATACTCTGATTTTTACGATGAAATTTTCACTTCTCGCTGCTCGGAAAAATAGCAATTATAAAGAAATCGCAAAGATGGAGGGCTGAACGATAGCCCGACATGTACTCTACATGTTTGCAAAATTGCAACTCGATCGGCTTCGTAGTTTCTAAAAAAAATACACGCCCGATTGGAAGAAAAAAAATCGAGAAAAACGTCCCACCATGCACAATTTCGAAGAAAATGCTTTGAAAAAATTTAAGACGTTACTTCAAACATGGATAAATATAAATGTGAAATACCAACACTGCAAATTTGACATTTTCTCTTTATTTAATTCCCAAAAGATCACTTTGAATGTTGTCCGAGAAATTCAACTCTGCCAAATTTTAGTTAACAAACAACCCATTTGAGGACTGTGAAAAACGCAGAACATTTTTTTCTCAAGGCTTGCCCGGGTTTCGAATGTATCCCGATCATGCGTTTTAGGGTTACTCAAGATTTGCGAGTGCTTTTCGAGTCAGCTCTTCAAGTCGATCCTTCCTTCGTTCCAATTACGAGAAACGTCCGGAAATTTGCGATATTCTCTGTGATATTAAGGCTGCTCACGAAACACTAAATTTCGCGAGCTTTCGGATTTTTATCGTCTTCAAAATAGACGTTTCATTCACGATCGCACATTCTGCAACGAACCGGTTCGAACGTCTGCAGATTAAAATCACGAAAAACGCCGAGATTCCTTTTCTCGTTACTGGGTACAAAAAAAAACAAAAATGTCTACGAAAAAAGCGTTTGAAAAGCAGACGTTAAGGCGTTACCCCCACTTGTAGCGCAAAAAAGGCCTTTTTCATGCATTTTTTTAAAGAAAACTACAAAACTTTTTAATCGATCAACATACCATCTTAAAGAACACATCTTGAAGAACTTTCAGTAATTTTTTTATTGAAAAATATTACATTGTTTAGTGGCAAATGGCCGTCAATGAAATAATGTGTTTATATACACGGTTTGCGGTGACCAACAATGCGGCGAAGTGGATCATCTGAAAAAAAAATGCGGATGGATTTAGTCAAATATAAGTATAAACTAGTCTTTAATCGAAGGATTTTAAAAAATATTTATTTTTCACAAAATGGCGGACAGTCAAAGTTAATGGTTCGATTTTAACGAAAAAACGGCCGTTTTTTGGCTATAAAACGGCCATTTTTTTTCGAAAAAAAAATCAAACGATTAGAGACTACATTTTTATGTATTAAATAAGCCTGAAAAATTTCAAGAAGATCGGTTCATTAGTGTTCGAGTAATCTTGGTCACCGACTTCAGAAATGCCATTTTGAGAAAAACGCGTTTAAAGTTTCAATTTGAGTTCTTCAATTCACGGATTCTTCTCTTTCAACGCTCATATCTCAGTCAATTTTGTTCGGATCGACTTGAAAATTTCAGGACATATTCTCAGATACTTATGCTCCAAAAAAATGCAATAAAAAAAAACGATTTTTTCAAAATCGCAAGTGGGGGTAACCCCTTAAGCTCGTTGTGATATTGTACGTTAGTCGCAGTTTGCCGAAATGTACGAGATAACGAGGAGCAAAATGTAGAAAGTGTAATAAGAGTAGACGAGCGAATAAAAGGAAGAAGAAGAATGGGCGAATCCTGGCGCGGACTTCCGTGATCGCGCAAGAGTCAAGGTCGAAGGAGATGATATCAGGAAGACGATACGACTGTTGGTATAGGAGGCCGAAGAGTGCCTCGTTGTGTCCCCTATACTGCCGATCACGGAGCGAGAGCCCGTGGACCGCTCCGTACTTTGAAACGATTAATCAATTAAATCGTCACGGTCGACGAGGTGTACGGAAGCCGAGGAGCAACGAACACACAACGCGGCAACACACCGCGGTATGCGTGTTCGTCGACCCGAAGTTTACGCCCGTCGCGTGACGCTCACGATCGGTGCTAGACATGTGATTACGTCACGTGCACCTCCGAGTATGTACGTACGTGAAGAAATCGGTGCGAATTTGGACCACGGGGCTAAATTTTCGCGCTTTTATTCTGGGTCTGACGGGTTTTCGCCTGCACGCGCGCACGTTTACTTTCCGGTTCGTCAAACGAAACTATCATTAATGCTGTTCCAATGTCCAACTGACTTTCTCCCAATTAAGCCAATGGTAAACACCTTCGCTCGGTAAAAATATCCATTTTTACCAAACGCCGGTTATTTTTCGGGAAAAGAAGACAATTTGCGTTTTGGGGATCGTTCGTCTCATGTTTTTCGATTACATTCGTTGAGGCGAAATCTTGGAAACAAATCTACAGCACTTCCGCAATGGTTGCAACGCTGAATGCTTTTTTTTTTAAAGCGTCACGGAATTGAATTATTCTCTTTTACAGATTTAAATTGACGACACCGAATTTGGTAAAAATTGATTCGTGTCGAACGTCGAAATTTTTTATTATTTCGTAAGAAAAATATCCTCTGATCGTGTATTTTAGGTACGGAAAAGACGAGAATTCCAGCGAAAGTACAATTGGCCTCAGTTTCTCTCACTCAGGCTCCAATTGGCCTCAGTTTCTCTCACATATATGTATATATGTAAGGAAAATGCTACATCCTAGCCGACAAGTAGGAAGCTTAACAAAAGTGTCACGAGGAACGTGAGAAAGAATGGGTGTAAATTCGAATTGAAAAAAATATCATTAAGCACATATGCATCCTCGAAGAAAATCAGACACTTGGTAGAAACATTAAAATTGACATTGAATTAAAGTTCTTGTAATTAGTCATGCGCCTTATAAAAGCACATTCGAATCGAAGAAATCCTTTTTTCCCTGCACGTTTCCAGACGAAATTGCGTACACGGTCTCTCCAACCGCATCGCTGCCTCATTTCTCTCAATTTTTTCTCTCGCGCATTATCCAAACGACGAGGATGCGGTGTGAAGAAAAAAAGGAGAGCGACGTGACTCGACAGACGATAAAATGTATGATATTTGTATTATGTGTACATTGAAGTCACGTTATGAAAATAGAATAATAATAGGAATAAAACGACTTTGTAATTTGTAATGCGGTTGGATTTTTTATTTGCCGATTTCCATTCACCAACGAGAATTCTCCAGATATCATTTCCATAACGTGGATAACGTTATGGAAAAAATTCAGCCGGTAAGTTCACTATTTTTTCAACCCTCTTTTGCAATAAAGTAGGGGTGTCATTTTTTGACGACATTCACGTATTTTTAATTACTCCAAAGACGATCGATCGAAAAATGTCGCAGGAAATAACATTCGGAAACTATCTCAGTGTATCGGAATCGCAGCATGGAAAAAGTAGTGTGAATAAAAAATACTTTTGAGTAGGTTCGAGCGTTTGCCACAATGCGTAATTTAAGAAATATATATCTATGTTATTGTCTAGACTATACTGAGTCTTTATGAATTAAAACAAATGTTTTTCCCACAAAACACTAGAGATTAAAAATAGTTTAATGTGCGTAATTTTATGTGCGGTTAGATGGACAAGACTTTCACGCTACCACGCCATCACGGGTGATGTATCTTTTCGGCTATTTAGCTCCAAGTTAAACCATTTCTAACCACGAATTAACGCAAATTAAACTGCTGTAAACATTTAGAAGAGTAAAAAATTACAAATCTTGGCTAGCAAATGAAGAGCATTGCTACCAAACTCAACTACAAAGATAAATAGGCATAATGATCAATGATTCAACATTTCATTCGAAGTTCTATGAAGCATTATAAGTCGCGACTTTTTCATAATAATCATCGATAATGATTTTTCCAGCTGGTGCAAAATATTTAAACAAAAGATTTTTCTTATTCACGTACTAAAAATATAAAAATGCATCATTTTTCCCTTTAATTATATATTAAATGAAACATTAGCATCGACAGGATAAATATATACCTCGTATGCATTTGTTTTACATTAATTGAAGAAAAAAAATCATAAACCGTCATTTGACTCAACTGGACCGCTCAGACTCCCTAAATTGATTCAAAGAGTATTTAAACTAATATACACTAATTTGTCTTTGAAATTTCCCTCGCTTAAAAATGAAAATAAAAACATAATACTGAATAATGGTCGTAAGATGGTAAATTTTTCTTACGTTCACCGTGACCGCGATAGTCCAGCAAAGCGATATAAAATATGATATACAGCTATGAACGATAATAAATTGCATCTTCACATTATACTGGCCGGCGACTTACATTGGTACTCAAAGCCACGTATGGTTTACTCAAGGCATCTCACGCTAACTTAACTTCTCCATTCGGAGTGATCCAGAGCTGTTAATAATTAAAAGAATACCGAAAGTCTCCGAGACCTGCGTCGTGGACACTCCCAGAAATATATCTTTATATACGTCGTATTTATGCGAGTATAACTTCTCAGTTGGAGGTCCGTATAAGCGAGAGCAGAGCCAAGCCTTTCCAGTAACAGTGGAAAATGATTGGCGAGTCGTGAGGCCGAACGACGAGAATAGTGGGCCGTTAATTTTTTATGAGCTCGGAGTGTGTGCGGGCAGCTGCTTCTATTCAATTACAGAGCATAAGATTGAACTTCGATGTATATATATATATATATATATATATATATATATATATACGTGTATGCAGTGTTCACCCATTGCTCTCTTGCGCTCGTCTTCGTTTACCGTGAACGTGAGATATACCTTCATTAATATATTAACGGAAAGAAAGATATTGACGGAAAATGTATAGAACCCACATATCTCACAAATTTCTCCTTTTCTTCTGCATCTTACATTTATATCGAGGAATTCTGTGTATCGTATCGAGATCGCAATCGTCAGTCCACTACGTGCGCGGGGATTACATGCATATATTACACTTACGTGCAGCCCTTATCTTGTTTCGCGGCCTTTTTTAATCCAACATTTTTTTCCAACTACACCGCGAAAATTCTTCGTGAAAGAGGAACGACGTCTAGAACGAAATATCCTGTCGGTGCCTTTCTTTCTTGGTCTGCGATAATCGTCGCTACTTGGCCAGTCTCGAGGCCGAAATCTTCGGAACAGCAATTTTCGCATACCACGGGTCCGAGTAGATTTTAACTCCACAGTCAACGAAACTGAAAAAAAAACTCCGACAAATTCTATAAAAACGTCTTTCGGCGAGAGCGGAGATTGGACGATTTCTGCGCGTCTGGAAGCTGCTGGGTCGCGCAGGTATAGCCGTAGGGAAAGGAAGTCGTATTAATGGTTAATAATAACCGCAAGTTATACATCGGTCGGTCCACACCACGCAGAGATGGGTAAATGAATTTTTTTGTCATAGTTTGATTATCCTTACCGATCCTTTTTCAACGAGTTTTTAATCGTTCCTGTATTTTTTCCTATTCAAGCATTTTTTGGAGCATCGTCAAAACTATTCAGTACAACGAAACACAATCTCGATAACTTGGGTAATTATGCGACCATGTACTGAAGGTGTCTACATTTTCTCCTGTTCACTGAAAGCAAAAGCCTGAAAAAAAATGACTGACATCTTGAGAAGCATTGCTATGACAAAGATATCGTCAGGAAAAATGAAAAGGTGTTCTTTGCATAATTTCACGCGTGCATTCGATACGCGTTTCACTAACGAAAATGTTTGCGATAGACTCCCAGTATAATAAAGGGGTTTGCTATTAAAAATATACGACACGTATATTTTTTTCGTACCTAGTATGATGCATTTGGGACAAATTTAGGCCAACGCACATCTACGGACTCTCTTTTTTCTTTGATTTCGCTTTTTGGTAAGTTTTCACCACCAACGTGACTTTTTACGTATGACTTGTGGTAAGACGTGAATGAAACATCCTGCATGCATCTAACATACTTTTTTTCCTTTTGATGACTAGGCGGTTGACTAGGCTGAAAAAAAAGAGTACGAACCGAATCCGAGATCGGTCGCGAAAATAAAAACATCTGCGTAAAAAAGGTAGCGTATCTGAATGAGTCGAAGTGAGTTGTACTAGCTACTAGAATAATATACGGGTTGCTATATCAAGCAATCTGCGTATCACAGAGTAAGAAAGCCAGTAGAGGGCGAGCGGACGGCGTGCCACTGCGGCGATTTCGCACGTTGAGCAGCGTTGGCGTGTGCCAATACTTGGATGGGTGAGCGTATAGTACTGCACTGGATTACGCGCCTTCTTTTCGAAAACGAAAATAATTGAGTGGTAGCTTTTTGGTATAACCTGCACGCGATGAGATGGTGGAAGCCACCAAGTGCAGATGACCCAGCATTGGAAATAAAAACAACGTTGCATAGACTCTTTTGGATTTTTTCAGAATTAACAGTTTTTGAAAATTTGAAAGTCATAACCAATAAATTATTTTTAAAATTCAAAAATACATCGTCCAATGAGACACAGCTGCAGCAACATTATCTTCGCGAGCAAGTGCAAATATATGCTACTGAGTCCCGACTCACTTTGCTACATAATATCCCATGAAAAAATTGCCAACACAAACAACACGGCCGATGTCGGGTCCAGTACGGGCTAACCGACTGTGGGCAACCAGTGTTGGCACAACGTTGTAACAACGGTTCTGTCATTTCTCAACTGATCCGGTATCGGTGTAGGTGAACGTTAGTCCATTGTCGCCTTTTCGTGGGATATTTAACTATTTGGTTTAAACCTGGCTTCTCAGCCAATTGTATACAAGTGTTCGAAGGCGTATGCGCGACAGGCGTGTGGGGCTTGTCGTCCTAACCTCAATCGCTCAGTCCGCTTGACCGCGTGTTTGCGAAAGTGTCACCCGTAAAAAGCCGCGCTCGGACTATTTTAACCTATACAATTTAGATATAAAATTGGATATAGGAAAAACCTTCATCGTTCAGTCGGCTTCAACGCGTGTACGCATAAGTATTACCCAAAAAAAAGACGCGCCAAAAGAAACATCATTGATGCGAATAACAATGCGTAATTCACATTGAATCTATCGTGTATTAGTTTCTCAGGTTTTCATTTTTTATTAATATTTTAGTGGCAAAATAATTCTAAGTATCGTATTATCGTATTATTATTATCGCCAATACTCAATATTCTCTCGTACCAACATTTGCCAGCTTAAATTATTAATGACAAAATTAGCACACGAATTGAATAATAATAAATTATAATATTTATGTAACTCCGACAAAGTATTCTATTTATTACTGTGCACGACCAGATATATTAATAAAATACTGACATAATATGATATTGGTCGAAACTTGGGGCATTATCGAACCAGTATTGATAATGGACCGGACCAACTTTGTTACAATATTGGCTGGAACTTGGGCCAATGTTGGGACAAGCGTCGGGCCTGATTAGATACCAACGCTGGCACAATATTGGCTGAAACTTGGGCCGACCTTGGCACGAGCGTCAGCACCAATGCTGGTATGATATTGGCTGTAACTTGGGCCAACCTTGGCACGAGTGTCGGGTCGTCTTTGAGTCCAATGTCGGTACGGTATCAGTAGCCAGTCTTGGCCCGAGGATATCATCCCGAGAATGGTCCATTAGTCGACTGACATGTATGCCAGGGAATGAGCAGACATACAGGAGAATTGGCACAGTACTGGGCCAATGTCGGACCACTTGTAATTTTTTTTTTCATGCGATAGCGGCTCTTCGCCGATAATGTAAAAGGTACAAGGCATGGATAAAACCGCAAAAGGCAATGGTCCGTAGATTAAGGATGTTGAGTGCCAAATCGCAAATAATGATAAAATTCTGAAAATTTGCTATGTTTTTGTATGAAGTATTTCAGAGGTCGTGTAAAAATTTTACGACAATTAGGAAGCTCGTTATTGAACAATTAACATTCACAAATTAAATGCTGTCTTATGGAAACTGATGTAACTTTGCAATGAGTTTTTTTTTGACCTCTCAATTTTGTAATATCTACAATATACTGGAAGCAACGGAAATAAAACGAAGTTTATTGATACATTTTTGTATTTCTTTTAAAAATTGTTCTTAACAAAATGTTAATTTTTTAATAACGAGCTTCCTAATCGTCGTGAAATTTTAACACGACCTCTTAAATGCTTCATACAAAAGCATACCAATTTTGCAGAATTTTCTTATAATTTTTTATTTCAACCCTTAAGGAGGTTGAAGTAATGATGATAGAATTCTGAAAATTTTGTATGTTTTTACATGAAGTATTCAGGAGGTCGTGTAAAAATTTCATGACGATTAAGAAGCTATTTATTGAACAATTAACATTAACATGTTTCATAGGGACTCAACATCCTTAAGGTGCACTAGCTTACGCGTCATCTCTCAGAAAATGGAAACAATCAAGTGGTAAGGATTTGGTATAACCTGCACGAGATGAGATAGTGGAGGCCCCCAAGGGCAGACGACCCAACATTAAAAATCAAAACAAAATTGAATCGACTCTTCTATATGTTGTCAGAATATAGAAATTTTGAAAATTAATGAATCAAAAGTGGTAAGTTATATTTCAAATTTAACAGATTTGAAAGTCTAAACTGGTTGGTGATTTTTCAAATTAAAAAAATTTGAAGCTCAAAACTGGTAAGGTATTTTTCAAATTTGAAAATTTTTAAAGTAAAAACTGTTAAGTTATTTTTCACATTTTAAATCACATCGCACAATGGGGCCCAGCTGCAGCACATCATCTCGCGAGCGAGCGCAGCATAAGTAAAATGGAAATATATGCTATTGAGTCGCGATTCACTTTGCAGCATAATATAGCGGCTCTTTGCCCATAATGTTAAAGGTACAAGGCATGGATAAATGCGCAAGAGACTAAGGTCCGTAGATTGGGGCGGCGGGGGGACGGGTGGGGTGTTTGGCGGTAAAAGGCACATACGCCATTTGCCGAAAGAGGGAGAGGGAGAGAGGAAAAAAGTATGTGCGCACGTATGTGTGTTGGTGTGCAGCTGTGAGAAGGAGAGGGGGATCAAGTTTCTTTTTCCTTTATATCGTGGCTAGTAATCTTGGTCCACGGGTGCATATTTCAAGATCGGCATGCGTGAACGATTTCATGGCCGTCGGGTTGCCTTGCGGTCGTGTAACTCACCTTTGCAACGTTAATGCGACGGGTCTCGTGTGTGCCCCGTGCGCGAACTCCCTTTTTCAGTCAACTCTCCCTCTACACGCAGTACATCTATTAAAATATATATTCATGTGTATGCGTGCGTGCGTGCGCGCGCGCGCGCGTGTGTGTGTGTGTGTGTGTGTGTGTGTGTGTGCGCGCGTGTGTATACGAATATGTGGTATCATATTTCGTGCGGTGCACCTACTCCTCCTTCTGCACTCCTCCATCGCGATGTTCCTGCATTGGTCCATCTCTGATCGACGAGGTATGTTTTAATATGCAAATTAAAATGCAAATAATCCCATGCCACCCCTCAACGCCTCGGGAACCCTTTTTCTCTATGTATACGTAGACCTCCCCCCCCACACACACACACGCAGACTTAATGGAGATTTTGAAGACATTCAACTCAGAGGACCTTCCACGTGATTGCCAATTGTCCCCATATTCAACATTACGTGCACCCTAATATGTTCACTATCACTTTTGAATAAGTGTAAGCATGTTGATATAACAGTCATTTCGAGCGCTACCCTGTTCCCGAAATCAAAGATGAGTTTCATTTAATGTTATGGACCGTAATTAAAGCAACCAGATGTGCTGAAAGTTAAAATTACATAAGTATCACTGGTGAAAAATATCCTTATGTATATATAAATTTGTGGGTGAAGGAGGGTTTTCCCCTCAGGCCTACGAATCGCCAAGGGCACAGTTGACCACAAGGATCAGGCACACCCCTGCGATGCTGTATCCCCAAAGACGTAAACGCGTCCGTTCACTGCACCCATTCAAAGGTTCCATTCTTCGATTTATTTTCCCTTGCTGGTTTTTTTTCATGCCCCCGGCCTCCTAAATTCCTCGCATTCAATCTTCTATGAGCCTATTCCGGTAAAACTGCGTGACATGCGTCACTTCTCAATAACATCGTGGAATGCGAGGGAAGAAAAGAATGTATTTATGGACGAGTAAATCTCTCGCTTACTCACGAGATTCGTATGAAGGCTTGATGGCTTTCTAATTAGTGAAATTCTCACTATCTTGTGGAATACGGGCTGAGCAGCCAGGATTTGACGGAATATGTTACGAAAGCACGGTATCCGCGGAATTCAGATTTCGATATTCAAGTTTCGTAACTTCTCAGTAGTGTTACGACAAGGGCCGACCTGCGATAAATTTTGATGTCATTTTAGCCTTAAGGATACGGCTAAGTTATCGACCATGAATTGTGGGTGTGCGGCTCCAAAATAGGAATCGCGTTGCAAGGAGAAAATATACTTGATGAAGTAAAACAAGGCCTATAGGAGTTTCCTATTACGTCAAATAATACCGACTTGAACTAATGAGAGAGAGAGAGGGGAGGGGCTCTGTCTGCAGCGCACTTATTATTTATTATTTTCGTGCGAACTGATGCTCTAAAGGTTGCAGTTCAATGTTTCTACGAGACATTTTCGTACTTGTCGTAAACCCCTCTTTCAACAATAGTTTTAATGAGTTTCCATGCAAACGCTTCTTGCGGCCGTATTCATTAAAGTTTGTCATTGGTGAAAAGAAGCGATGCCTCCAACCGTGCCTAGAATTTCAAGGAAATATGGGGTTCATAACTCGATATATTTGATATTAAAGTTAGCAGCTCTTGCGCATTTCGCCTATAGCAACTGTATAAAACGACGTTGGGAGCACCATTCTTTCAATATTACGAGCAAAGGCGTCGATGTATTTTCATTGTTAAAAATATACTCTTAATTATTCATATGACATAGAAAAAATAAGAAATTATTAACCGTTTCGTTTCCAAAATACAATCAGAAAAAAAATAATTTGGAAAAAGATGCGTAGATGGATTCAATAGGAGAAATTCACCTATGCTGTAAGCAGAAACGTGTGTGCGGAAGAGCGCAAGTTTGTTCCAATTTGCATTGTCCTAAATGCAGCGACGTTAGACTAATGTAAGTGTGAGGAAATGTGTGATGTTTTCAACCATAAATAACTATATCTTATATTTCTCTGACGGGACAATAATAATTTATAGCTATAGTTACGGCCAAAAGTATAGTAGTGTTTATTGATATTTTACCAGTTACCTAAATGATGCAGATATGTTAACAGCAACCACTAATCTTACAAGCGTACACTGATTGTTCAATGCTATATAATATAGAGAGTTTTCATAAAATGGATATTCCCTGACACTATTAAAAATGACCTCTCCCAAGATCCTAATAGTAAACAGGACTGAAACATATACATCGATTAAAATTGTGGCTTGTGATTGATGACGATGTTTAGAGTGATTTGTATCATATTATAAGATATGACCTGCTAAATACGTATTTGGTGTGTTGTTACCTCTGATTTAGGTAAAATTCTACACAGATACTTTTTTATAAGTCATTGCTTGAATATATTTTTGGCGCATCGCAATAGTACTATATAATAGTGATTTGTACCATATAATATGATACAACCTGCTATATGCATAATAATGTATGTCCTACAAGAACAGAAGGTGATCTACAAAGATAAGGTAAACTGATATCCTATTTTTACTGATATACAATATAACAGTTAGTGCGGGACGCGTAGTTCTTAAACTACTAAGCCGTGGTTGCTCCAACTGCAAATAATTTACGTTTTCCCTATAAGTAAACATTACCAACATTCATTTCCAATACCCACTTTTCGTGAGGTCTTCTAACAAATTATAATCGACAAATGTTAATGTTAAACATACTTGAATAGAATAGTAGAAGTTTTATCTGATCCAACCTAACCTGCAGTGTACGACAATAGTTTTTGTGCGCTGATTTTGTGATAGCACTGAACTAATCATAGTGGTATTGTCAAGTCTTTTACAATAGTTAATAATTATTTTGGGAATAATAAGTAGTCAAAGTCGCCACCCAAATCGCAGGTCTACACATACTTTTCGCTTATATATGTTCACCATATAATGATTGTGGTGTCAATAAGGTTTAGGAAATGTTACTATCCTCTCTCTGAACATGGGCTTTTTTGATAAATACCATGAATTTTTCTCTCGGTATACCATTGAACAAGGAGTCACTTATATACGATTTTTTATACGAGGAAAATCCACATATTTATCCCGCCACTTCGCGAATGTGTACATTTAAGATTCAACTTGATCACTGATCATTGGGACACTTGAAACTATGAGATGAACGACGAGGGTCACTCGGAGAATGCTCTACAATATGAGTGTATGTGCATAGACGGTTCTTTCATGAGTAGCAACTACCATAGAATATACTGACACTGTTATGAGGGAAACTTTTCCACACCATTGTAGCACGAGAACTAATGTTGGTTGCAGCGACAATAGAAACTGAAAAGAGAAAAGGTAACGGTACTTGAGCTTATTGAATGTGGAGACTTGACAGAATCGATTAATTTGTGTTGGTCTGTACATTGACTACTGTACAATAGAGCAGGCTCGAAAACGAGGAAAAAACTTGCTAGACATCGGAAGGGTTCTACACGTCTCTCGATATTAATCAAATGCGGAGTATCATATTCGCTTTCTCTCGAGGACCGCGCCGCAGCAAATAACTGGGCTAAACAAACTACGTTTTTCATGCGGGTGTTGCTCCTTGATGTAAGCTGGTGGCTTACGATGTCATAATGTTCGCCGCTGACAAAACGACAAACTGGATTAACTTCAGGGTGGACGCACGTGTAACTCGCTGCCCGCATATATGAAATCAATGGCGCAGCAGCGAAATATTATGTCATACGCGGGCTAGAAAGATTTCAATCTGTCGACATTTTTTCGTCACGAATGGCGGTCACATAATTTGATCGACCGTCGCAATGTGTTTATGGACGGTCGTCAATGAATTTATGGATTCTATGCAGTTCTTTTCTCAAGATGAATTATATTTCTTATCTCATTATCCGAAAGGCCGAGAACAGTGGAGTCAAAAAACCAAATGCGTGATTTCCTGGTTTCGTCCATTTAGCGGCAGTGAGAGCCACGATGTTTAATATCGAAAATTCTTTTTGTGCCTTAACTCTCGTATCAATTCGAATGATATTCATTGCGCAGTAGTTTTGAGGTCTGAACAGCACAGAATGCAAGCGAGATCTAATGCGCTTATTAAAAAAAAATATATTCAATGTTTCTCTATATGAGGTACAAGATCACGAAACTGTTGTCGCCATTCCATCGTTTATCTTTTTTTAAACGCCAGATACATTTTAGGTAACTCACTTTCTTTTTGTCCTTCCTATCTGATCACCTTGTTATTTGGCCTGAGGCTTCATGTCTACAAAACGATGATTATTCGATATAAATAGAGAGAAAGAAAGACAAAGAGAGAAAGAGGGAGGGGGCGAGCGAGAGCGAGGCATACAAGAAAGTAAGAGAGTGAGATCTACAAGATGATCGCGATCAATTTTTCAATGCAAATGCAGCGAGGCATGGCAGCTCGTAACTCGTAACTCGAACACAATCGGATACAGGACTTGCGCAGCCTCCGAGAGTGAGGCTTTTGCCTTTGCTGGGCGGTTTTACATCGGCTTAGCAAAGAGCACTGGGATATCTCGGCTGGTTATCATGGCTCGGGTATATATACGTGCGTTATAGTGTCTTCATTCAACGTGGTCCATTGCAGACCAGCGAAGAGCACGGCAGCTCCTACCATAATCCTCGTATGATGAACGATCAGTGTTTATTCATGAAGCCAAGCAAGCCATCGAGAGAGAGGGAAGGGGGTGGGATTAAACGGTGCCTGGCTAACGTCAAAGCTCGCATCGTATGCCCACTACCCTATATCACACGTATATATATATATGTACAGGGTGAGGCGCTAACTGTTGCCACCTTGAATATCTCTGTAATTATCGACGTTACAAAAAAATGTTTGAAACAAAAGTTGTACCATACAAAAGTTGTACCATACAAAAAGGGTCATCAAACTTTATTTTTATGTAAAATTACCTTTATTCACAGCAGATGTTCAAAGTGATTGCCATTGGAATCAATGCAGTATTGCAATCTCCTCATCACGGATTGTGTAGAATTTTTATCACTTCGGCACTTATCGAATCACAGGCTCGAAGAATTCTCTCACGCATATCATCCGGCGTAGTTGGACGTTCTTTATAAACAAGATCTTTCAAGTATCCCCACAAGAAAAAGTCCAGAGGCGTCAAGTCTGGCGAGCGAGCCGGCCACGATACAGCTCCCCCGCGTCCAATCCAACGATTTGGAAATCTCTTTTGCAATTCATTTCTAGCTATCAGGGAAAAATGTGCCGGGCACCCATCGTGTTGATACCACATTCTGTTTCTTGTTTCTAAAGGTATTTCTTCCAATAACGGACCTAATGTTTCTTGAAGGAATGTGGGGTACTTCCTACCATTAAGATTCCCTTCGATGAAATAAGGGCCTATGTGATTCGATCCCCAATAATCCCACACCATACAGTAACCGACCACGGTCTTTGGTGTGCAACGTGCCGCAGCCAAGTGGATTTTCAGTTGACCACATATGCATGTTATGCAAGTTAATAATTCCATGATTCGCAAATGTTGCCTCATCAGTAAATAAAATGCGATTAATAAATGAGTCATCTCTCTGAATCTGGCGTTGAGCCCATCGGCAGAATTCAGTACGATTCATGAAATCCGTACCAGGTAATTGCTGGTGGAGACTGATATGCTAAGGATGATATTTATGACGATGTAGAACACGTAGAATACTTCTTTGGCTTACGCCAGATTCCCTCGCAATTTGACGAGAACTCGCACAAGGGTCTCGATGAACGGCGGCAAGAACACCAATTTCCGTGTCTTCGTTAGTAACTCGCTTTTGTCGGTTACTTTCCCGACGGATTACGGATCCAGTTGTCCTCAGTTTAGTGTACAAAATCTGAATTGACTTTGATCCCTAAATGCATTTTATGCAGTTTTCGATGCTCTACAAGATAGTTGAAAAAAAGTGTAGCGTCCCATTTACAAAAGCGGAAGTGACCTTTACTGTGCGACAGCGCCTCCACTGACATAAAAAAAGTGGCCGCATTTGATGACCCCTTTCGTACGGTACAACTTTTGTTTTAAACATTTTTTTGTGACGTCGAAAATTACAGAGATATTCAAGGTGGCAACAGTTAGTGCCTCACCCTGTATATGTATATATAGGGTGAGGCATATAAAGTGTTACAGAGGAATAGCACTCAAACTATTGATCATATTCAAAAATGTTTCAGACAAAAGTTTCAGCGTTCGAGAAGGCCGTCATATTTAACCACGCTTTTTTTTATCGGTGGAGGCGCTGAAGCCACGTCAAGGTCAACTTCACTTTTTAAAATGGAACCATGTATTTTTTTTCGATGATATTATTACCGACTTTAAAACAAATATCATGCTTTAGATTTTTCAAACATAACCTATATATATGACTTCTCTTTCTCCGCCCCTCTCTGTCCCCCTGCCCGTCGATGTGTGTATTGCAATCGAGACGGACCATTAATGCAACCAAGTAGATAAATGTTTGTCTCTATGAAAATTCTATTCAATTACATTTTTTTTTATTAAATAGATAAATTTAGTGGATTCAACTAAATTATTTTTGGAACAGCGGAAACCGAATCACAGACTCATTCAGAATAAATAACATATTAGAAATAATAAAAAATGTACGCATAGAATGGACAAAATGTCTCGACGTTTTGACGACGCGCTAATATATTTAGTTCGTCTGGTGTTTCATAAGAGTTTAAGGGCGGGGTAAAGTTAATTCGGCGAAAAAAAGGCATGTTTTTAAGATTTTTTTTGGCGTAACGAATAGTGTTCGTTTATTGAAAAATTTACATATAATAAAGTAACATTTGAACAACATTCTCCTAAATTTGCATTGCAAAATATTCAAAATTGAGCGAGTGAAAATTAAACCCCGGAGGCGCTTCGAAAAAAAGTTGGTTTGCGGTGTGCACCATAACTCGCAACAGAATCATCTGAAACAAAAAAATCAAAATGCATTTGTTAAAGGAGATATCTCTCGAGGTAATGACGGGAGGATTTTTTCGATTTTTCGCAGCACTTGGGAGCCAAAAACCCGATTTTCGCTAAAAAAATCGGCTAATTTGTTGTTGAAAAATTAGTAATTATTTTTAAAAAACAATAAAGCTCTCGACAATACCTGGTGAATTATGTGAAGAAGTACTGTGCAAAATTTCAAAGCGATCGGTCCAGTAGATTTTGAGTTATCGTGCACACGGACTTCAAATATGACAAGTCTCAGAAAAACGGTTTGAAAAACGCAGAAGAGTTTGGTCGCTTAGCGCTCATTGCACATAAGTTTGAGAACACTTCTCGATTGCATAAAAATCTGAGAAAATTCATGCATATTAAAGGTACTCAAAAGATTAATTTTGCATAATAATAATTCCAAAATGTTATTAACAAAATGATGAAAAAAAAAATTAGTCACCAAATTTCCCCGCAACCCAATTTTTTTTCGTAATTCGTTCATTTTTCTGAATACGTATGAATTTTTTCAGACTTTTCAATTATCTTTGAATTTTTAGAAATTCAAAATAAAACTCGATAATTTTCTTATACTCACTCATAGTCGTCGATGCCAGGTCCGTAGAGCAAAAGGCTTCCATCAAGATGATCGAGAGCATCTTTTTCCGTTTGTCTACGCAAAACTCATAAACATAACTCATAAACATAAACTCAAAAAACATAACGGGACCGGAACAGGTCCGTTTATCAAGAAATTTATTCGGGGTCGAAAAACACAATAGCGCGCCGCGCAGCTGCCGCCCAGGTATAAAATCCGGCATGGAGAAATAAATGCTCAAATACTCATAACTTCGTCAATTTTACTCCGATCGAGTTGAAATTTTAATACAATATTCTTGATATATTATGCATTCATTTAAAAAAAAAAAATTTTAATGAAAAAAATTTTTTAATACTTTACCCCGCCCGTAAGCTTGTAAAAGGTGTCAAACTTCATATAGATCCAGTTATTTGATGACTGTGTGAAGCTAACCAGATCGGGTGTATTGAATCAAGCCGTAAGTCCAGTTGTCTGACTGTCGCCTGAACGCAGTCTGATCAGGCGAATATATGCAGAAGCTAGCTGAATCACCGAATTGGAGGAAACAGTACATCCAGTTGCCTACTATCACCTGACACCAACTGGATCGGGCAAATTGAGGCATACCTTAAGTAACGCCTCCGCACTACAACGTGATGAGACCCGGATCAAATATCAGGTTAACTTGACAATATTTCTACTCGGGAAGTACTATAAGTATACAATATGGGCAAGCCATAAAGTAAAAAAATAACAAAAGGATATATTTAAGTATATTGTGATATTCGACATGTACTCTTTGTAAAACAATAGAATAATCTCTTTAGTCTATCGATGCATTACTTTTTTTTAGTAATTTGGACGGACAGAATGTGATATGATCGATTCTGCATCGTATCGAATTCCGTTCGATAATGTGGGGATGCTTTAGGATTCTTAGATTGGATCCCGATGGATAATCCCTATTGGATACCGATGGCGAATCCCTATTGGATCCCCCACTGCCAGAAAAATTCTATTGATATGAACTAATCGGGTCTATTTGATTTTTGTTTATTTGAATTAACCAGATTTTTCGCGGAGTTAAATTTTCTCTATTGCATTCGATTATTTAAATTATTTACTTTAAATATATTTATTTAATCAAATGAAAATATATTTAATATCGTCCAGTAACTAAATATTTTATTTAATCCAAATAAATCTGTGATTCGGTTTCATCTGCTCAAAAAACAATTTAGTTGTATCCACTAAACGGATCTATTGGATCTTTTCTAAATTTAAATTAGATAGAATTTATGTAGAGTCAACCATTTTTCTATTAGATTGAATGGTCTATCTTTACTGCAATACACATATCAAAGAGGTGTGGGGATAGAGAGGGTGGAGGGAGAGGAATTATATATATATATATATATATATATATATATATACACTGCCGGCCAAAAGTATGGATACGGCTAGAAAAATTTCGCGCCGCACTAAAAGTTTGATATTTCTGTGAAAAAAAAAAAATCCGGATTTTCAAGGCGGCATTTTAAAAGGGACAAATGAAGCTTTACTTGGCGTTTTGGAAAGAAAATGTCGATTTTTTTTAAACCCGGGGCGTTATTTTGAATATGGCTGTTTTTTGGCTTTTTTGCCTGTTTAAAATCGGCTGCACGTCTTCAGGACATTTTTTTGGCATTTTTTTTTCAATGAACCTCAAAAGATAGAGCAATGGCTATAGTTTCCTTTTTTAGAAAGATTCATACGATTTTTTTTCACCGAGTTATCGAATTTTTTTCTCAAAATGACAATTTTGAAAAGATGCTGCTGAAATGAGAAACTTTGAGGTTTAGAGGAAATTGCCAAAAGGAAAAAAAGCTGCGTTACATTGTATTGAATCGAGCAAAATTTGTTCAAATTATTTTTTCAAATTTTTTAGCTCTAACATTGAATGAAAATTTTTTTTTTTTTTTTCAATTTTTTCTTCTCAATGTTTAGCCGCACAAAGCATCCACCTCTTACCTCTTACCTCATCTAAACACAAGGAGCGGAAATAAAGCTTCTTGTCTTTGTTTACATTTTACCTTTGTGGAGCGTAAAGAAGATTCTATTTCTCGCAAGTCGATATTCTATTTCGCTCGTCGTTTTTGTTTACATTTTTGATTCTTTGGAATAATGTGACGAGTGTCGCGCTCACAAAGCCAGTTAGTTGTGCGAAAACTTGGAACGCGAACACGTGTGGTCTACAATCGACAAGTTTTTACGCAATTTTTTTGTTCTTAACGGATCAAAATGGCACGGAAAAAAGAAATTCCACTGTATAAAAGAGGGGCTATTGTCGCGTTGCGCGATAAGGGATTGTCGTATAGAGAAATTGCCAGACAAACTCGCGTGTCTTTAAAAGGAGTGCAGACGACCATCGGGAGATTTAAGAAGGCCGAGACGTATTTCAATCGCAATCGTACGGGTCGACCCAACGTGACAACGTCCTCAGACGATCAAAATATCGTCATTACCAGCAAAAAATGTGGAAGTTTTGTGCGGCTAAAAATTGAGAAAAAAAATTGAAATTTTTTTTATTCAACGTTAGAGCAAAAAATTTTTGAAAAAAAAATGTTTGATTAAAATTTTGAAAAAATTCTGCTCGATTCAATACGATGTAACGCAACTTTTTTTCTTTCTGGCAATTTTCTCTAAACCTCAAAGTTTCTCATTTCAGCAGCACCTTTTCAAAATTGTCTTTTTGAGAAAAAAAATGCGATAACTCGGTGAAAAAAAATGGTACGAAACTTTCTAAAAAAGGTAACTATAGCTATTGCTCTATCTTTTCAGGTTCTTTGAAAAAAATGCCAAAAAAAATGTCCTGAAGACGTGCAACCGATTTTAATCAGCCAAAAAAAGCCAAATAACGGCCATTTTTAAAAAGGCGCCCCGGGTCTAAAACGAATCAAAAAATGTTTTTCTAAAACGCAAAATGAAGCTTCATTTATCCCTTTTAAAATGCCGCCTTGGAAATCCGGGTATCTTTTTTTTTCACAGAGATATCAAACTTCTAGTGCGGCGCGAAATTTTTCTAGGTGTATCCATACTTTTGGCGGGCAGTATATATATATACACAGGGTGAGGCACTAACTGTTGCCACCTTGAATATCTTTGTAATTATCGACGTTACAAAAAAATGCTTAAAACAAAAGTTGTACCGTACGAAAGGGGTCATCAAATGCGACCATTTTTTTATCTCAGTGGAGGCGCTGTCGCACAGTAAAGGTCACCTCCACTTTTTTAAATGGGACGGTACATTTTTTTCAACTATCTTGTAGAGCATCGAAAACTCCATAAAAAACATTTAGGGGTCAAAGTCGTTCAAGGTCATTTAAAATCAAAAATTGACATGAACTTTATTTTTATGTGAAATTACTGTTATTTACAGTACTGTGAATAAAGGTAATTTCACATAAAAATAAAGTTCATGTCACTTTTTGATCATAAATGACCTTGAACGACTTTGAAATTACCTTTATTCATAGTAATGTGAATAAAGGTAATTTCACATAAAAATAAAGTTCGTGTCACTTTTTGATTTTAAATGACCTTGAACGACTTTGACCCCAAAGTGTTTTTTATGCAGTTGTCGATGCTCTACAAGATAGTTGAAAGAAAAATGTACCGTCCCATTAAAAAAAGTGGAGGTGACCTTTACTGTGCGGCAGCGCATGCACTGAGATAAAAAAAGGGTCGCATTTGATGACCCCTTGCGTACGGTACAACTTTTGTTTCAAACATTTTTTTGTGACGGCGATAATTACAGCAATATTCATGGTGGCAACAGTTAGTGCCTCACCCTGTATACACTACCGGCCAAAAGTTTCCGGACAAATGTTTAAAAGAGTGCCGGACCGGTTTTCTATGCCATTTCACCAGTAGTTGACCTAGGCCAATTTAATAAACGGCATTTTGAAAAGGAGGGATTTACCTACATTTTGGCTTTAAAACAAAAATTACGATTTTTTTTACCATTAGCACCCGGTTTTGTAGACGACCATCTTTCGTCGTCTTTTTGTTCTTTTTTGAGGAATACAATTGAAGGGATCCCCATTGGATTCGTATCAGGGAGTAGGAAGAAGTAGGGGAATCCTATTGAATTCCTAACACAATTTCTACATGGGGTATAGCTAAAAAAACTAATCGACCGATTATGATGACATTTAGTACAAATCTTTCTAACCTTATCATCTAAAACATGACCATAAATGTTTCTGAAAATAAAAAAAGCATTATTTATTGTAAAATGTGGCCATTTTTGTAGGAAAATTCAATTTTTATTTCACAGCGTACCATTTCATCGGTTTTTAATATTTTTCACTCTTTATTGGCTCATATTCTGCATATGAGTGTTAATAAAAGAAAACCCTTCATTGGTTTTTTTTTCGATTAATCCCGCTGATGCTACGTGTCACACCGTCTGACACATCGGCCGCCACACTTGTTTAGACAACCATGCCATACCTCCGCCATTTTGAAAGATTAACGTAAGATAAACATACCATGTGTCAGCCAAATGTAGTAATAAATCATATCCTAAGTCTAAAAAATGGTGAAGGAGTTGACTTTTTAAAAAATCATGAAAATCAGCAGTTTTTTCCTCGTCCAAAGCTATCTCCCCTGAAGTTACGTTACTATCCGAAACGCATTGTCAGTAAACCTGATGACCCCGCAGCAGTCGGTAGGCAAGTCAGTGCAATTACCCACCCGAGTATTGTTTCTGTTCCAAGCTACTCAACCTGGAAGTTCGCCGAATTTGGCACCTCACTCTGATTCAACTGAATCCGCAAGCGCTCCGTTTCCCATGTGTACGTGAGAATTGCACCATATCATAGGATAACGCGAGGATACGTATCGTGCGGCTTGGTTAGAAGCACGTACGGTAATGGGCGCACGTGTACATAGGACATATATGTACAGTGGTTTTCAAAGAAGTACTCGGTAGCGAGAGAATACCATGGTAGGGCTCTCGTGAGTGACATAATCGGACACGGTGTAACACGGACGATGTAATGTGTCTTCGCTATAGGTATACATACTTGCTGCTTTTGTGTACGTTCAAAAGGGGTCCCGAGGGCTCGACGTATTCGCTGCCAATCTCTCTGCTCTCCTCGAGGCGCAACCTCAACGACGTGTACTCAGTCTCGGAGCTTCGTACAGAGCCAAGTAGATACGTCACCGTTAGAAGACGTGAGACGTACACCATCTATATGTATCCTCTATTCACAGCTCGACCTCTACATGTACCAAAATACACACACGCACAGAGACAAGAAGAAATTAAATATAAAATAAGTCAATATAATAATGTTAAGTTCAAGACATAAATGGGCATGTGCTTTGTTAACGGGCTACATCTGAGTAGGTGGGGAAAAATTGCATATTACAAAAATATTTTTATCGGATAGTATCACCTTATAGATATATTCCCTCGAAATGTTTTTGTAATATTCCTAAAATTAAATGAGCTACGGCTTCCCGTGAAAAATTTGCCGGCGCTTAAGATGCGGCCGACGCTCGGTACGATATTCAGCACCAACCACTAATACCCAGTGTTGGTCCTTTATACGGGCCAATGATTTGGCCAAGATTCTGCCAGTACTTATTTGAAGCATGGCAAACCAACGAACACCCAACCTTGAGCCAAATATCGATTGCCAACTGTCAGCCAATTATCGAGTCCCAGTGTTGGCCCTGGACGTGGGCCAATGGGTTGATCATGGGTTTGCCAGTCTCGATTTGAAGCTCGGCACACCATCGAAGAGCCAACGCTGAGCCAGTAGTTGAGCCAGTAGGACGCTGAGCCAATCGTTTGACCGTGGTTTTGCCAATGCTTAGTTTTAGTATGGCAAACTGACGAATTGCCAACCCTGGCCCAACACTGGCTTTGAACGGTATAGTCCATACATATATATATGCAGCGCCAGCGATTTGGCATTTTGGCGGGCCAACGTTTTTCTCCCGCGTGCTCACGACTCGTGCGGTTCATCGGTGCCTCGTGGATTTTCATACGCGCATTTTCTATACGTGAAAATAATTTTGTTGTGCTTTTTTTTATTCAACGGCGTAAGTAATATCCTGGAGTAAAGTCGTGAGTTATTTTTTCCGTAAAATATAAAATGGATATTATTTATTTAGTTATTCTCACATAACCTTGCTGTTTTTCTTATGCTATAGAGTTAAAAAATGTGCGAACTCAATGATTTTACCAGTTTCGTAGTAGTCGAGTTCGATGAAAGAAATGCCTCTGGAAAAGTGATAGAATTGCTGCCACGATCGTGGCTGTGTAAAAATTAAAAAAAAGGACGATTGGCGGCATCCTACCCTTCAAGTATGCACGAGAAAAAAATCGCGCGATCAGGAGGCATGCCCGAAATTTAACATAACGCCAGTTGTTAAATTTCCATAAAGCCATAAAAGCCAGTGTTGGGCCAGGATTGGCAATTCGTCAGTTTGCCATACTAAAACTAAGCATTGGCAAAACCACGGTCAAACGATTGGCTCAGACTCAGGGCCTGCGCTCGCCCCAACTATTGGCCGACGGTCATTAATTAGTACTGGCCCAGCGTTGGCTCTTCAATGGTGTGCCGAGCTTCAATTCGAGACTGGCAAACCCATGATCAACCGATTGGCCCACATTCAGGGCCAACATTGGGACCCGATAGTTGGCTGACAGTTGGTAAACGATATTTGGCCCAAGGTCGGGTGCTCGTTGGTTTGCCATGCTTCAAATGAGCACTGGCAGAATCATGGCCAAATCATTGGCCCGTATAAAGGACCAACGCTGGGAATTAGTGGTTGGTGCTGAATATCGTACCAAGCGTCGGCCGCATCTTAAGCGCCGGCAAATTTTTTACGGGTAGTGTTCATGACAATATTCTTTAAGTGTCTTTCCTAAAACACTGTGAAAGATTAAAATAAAAGTGAGCGGTAAAAGTGACATACATTTATATGTTTGTGTTTTTTGTTACGTAGAAGATTATTCACACGGCTTACGGCGGGTTGAGAGGACCATGGTCACGCCACAGCCAGGGATGAGCACTGATGCGGAGAGTGATATGGGACAGTCGAGTGCATCGTAGATGGCGCGCAATGATTTGAGAATCTATTAATGACGTATACTCTGCTTCTGTGATTCTGATTCTGTGTTCCCATTGTCTCATTCGCTTACAATTAAATTGTCTACGACAACTTTGGAAAAGTAAGTTATATCGGCAGATGGTTTTGATTTTTCAATATGAACAACTATCTGGCGATATAATTTACTTTAAAAAAGTTGTGGTAGACAATTTAATTGTAAGCGAATGAGCCAGCAGGAACACAGAATCTCATTGTTCTTACAATTAGCTTGTCGATTCTGTGTTCTCGCTGGCTCATTCTCTTACACTTAAATTGTCTCCGGCAACTTTTTTAAAGTATATTATATCGGCAGATAGTTGTTCATATTCAAAAATCAAAACCATCTGCCGATATAACTTACTTTCCAAAACTTATCATACACAATTAAAGGGCAGATATATACCTGGAGCCGGAAAAATTTTGTGAATTTGTTCAAGGAAAACTATTTGAAATTTCGGATAGGGGTTTTAATTATCTAAAAGTATATACATTAAAAAATATGTTTAATTTTCTTTATTTAAAAATATCAAAAATATACAAGGATATTGTATGATCCTTGGGGCGTCGTAAAAAAAAATTGGTACCCAAAATTTCTCGAAAACCAATGAACCGATTGCCTTGAGATTTTTTGTGGTTATTCTATACACCATTATCTAGTACTTGTAATAGCCGATTTTGAAAATATCGATTTATGACAAAATGGCGGACGTTTGAACATGAATAGTGATTTTTGGGCAAAAAATTAGTTATTATTTGCCTATAAAACAAAAACTAAGTAACGGAAAAAAATCCTATGAGAAGTACTAGATAATGGTGCATAGAATAATCACAAAAAACCTCAAGGCGATCACGCCAACCGTCAGCCAATGATCGTGATCTCTTTACCCCAATGTTGGGCCAATACCCGGCCAACTGGTAGGATTTCTGGTAAGCCTAATATTGGCCAACCATACATCCCAGCGTTGGGCCGAAGAGATCACTCCTACCGTGGCGCAACACTAAACCGGTAATGCTGCCATTCATTGGCCAATGGTAGAATGTGATTGGCGTGACGCTGGCTCGAGGTTGGGTCGGTTGCGTCGTTTTTCACGGGGACGCGATGATCGAACGAGAGTTTCAACAACTCTGGGCCATAGTCGCGTTGCGATCGTCGGCTGCTGGTTCGACGCCACCTTACCGCCAATCGCTGGCTGTGCTTTGGGTCTGCAACCGGTGGCCAACTACACCCGTGCGACGATTAACCAGTGTACGATGAAATGAGGTGGCAAGTGTTGGGCCAACTACCGAGCCTAACGTCGACGTGATGATCGAACGAGAGTTCCGATAACTCTGGGCCATAGTCGCGTTCCGATCGTTGACTGCCGACTCGTTGCCGCTTGATAGCCAAGCAGCCCATACGTTTCGCCAACGCTGGGTCGTCATAGATCGACGATCGTTGGCAGCCGACGAATTGCCGCAATACAGCCAAGTGTTGGCTGCACTCGGAACATTGGCTACTCGCCCATGGGATACTTCAAACTTTAAGGGATCATCCTAGTGTAACGAGTCGAAAAATAGCTGATTTTCGCGATTTTTTTCGATGGTTAATATACGCTAATCCGTCTAATTTTGTAATGTAAAATCAAAGAACTCCTAACGAACAGAAAAATATAATTTAAACATTTATTTTTATTTTGAAAACATTTTTGCGGTTGAAAGTGTGTTCGAAAAAAGGGAGTCCTCACGGTGTACACGGTTGTGGCTGTAAATATTGTCTGAAAAATTTGTGAAAATATTATGCGTATGTGAGCCGCTATCTTGCTATGGAGGTTTTTTTAAATCGAATTGTCAAAATGGCGGCGGTTTGAAAAAAAGCAACGAATTTACCTTATTTTTTTGACAGTTTTTCGTTAAAAAAGAGTATTAAAATTTAAAAAAAAGCTTGCACAGAAAGATAAAGAATGGGGTGATGAATGTTATGTTAAAATTTGGGACGGAGAGCTTAAAAACTCGGGTGGGGGTCAAAAGTTTGAACAATCAATGTTCAGAACGGCCGAAATTTCGAATGCATTAGTGGCGAACGTAAATATGACGAAAGTTTCCAGTTTCGAATTCATTTAAACCGAAGGGCCAAAACGACGATCGGTTAAAACAACGATGGGCAAAAATATCGAACGGTCCGGATAACGAACACTTGGGATTGAGTAATACGTTGCGTGCGCTTTAGAGGGAAGCTGTGTTCGTTATCCGGACCGTTCGATATTTTTGCCCATCGTTGTTTTAACCGATCGTCGTTTTGGCCCTTCGGTTTAAATGAATTCGAAACTGGAAACTTTCGTCATATTTACGTTCGCCACTACTGCATTCGAAATTTCGGCCGTTCTGAACATTGATTGTTCAAACTTTTGACCCCCACCCAAAAACTCTTCCTTTGAGAGTATACACCGTTTTGAAAAACGACATTTCGAGAATGACGCGTTTAAGGTAGACGTAGCGCGGTCGCTGGAAACAAAAATATCACGCGCTACATGCAGTAGAGCATATATATACATCTATAGTTTCGTAATGAAACTTTTCCTTCTGACTGTACGCTATAGAGTGAGAAATGTTATACCAAGCTAGCAACCCGGCTATAGATTTCGGCGGATGAACGATCGTGGCAACACCGTGGTAACGAGCTGTCGCGGAGCGGACAAGGAAATCTGAACATCACGGAAAATTTCCGTGATGCTCAGACTTTTCTGTCAGCTCAATATGGATCAAGCTAGTTAGTTATATTATCGGAAAAAAATGAAAATGTCAAACAGAATTCGTTTTAAAGTAATGTGGCGTAAGAAAAAAGACGTGGACAGTGAAATAAAAGCACTGACATCAATGGCCGAAGCCAAAAATAAAAAATGTGTTGAAGGTGTTGGAATCGTTGAAAAGAACACTCGACAAGCTCGCTATATGATGGGAAACGTATCGTTAAGAAACAAATATTTGCGTTATAAAAATTTATATTTCATATTGGGTATGTTATCTTCATTAACAAATAACAGTGTTAGTTAACTGATAACTAATTAAAAAGTTTGTTCGATTAAAATTTACTTCCAAATAAAACTTTGTGTTGTAGTATTATTTTAAATATGCCGCGGAAACGTACGTCCATATATGCGTGGAACGATGCGGTGTTGCTATATGTCTTCTTATTATAGAGGATAAATATTTTTTTACGCGACATTATTCTGTCTTTACTGAACGGTTTTAGCAAAACCGAATAGTAAAGGCAGTCCAAACTTTTTTTACTCTTTCAACTAGTTTGCTATGTAAAGATAATTTTCCTTCGAAATTTATAAACACAATAGAATGGTATGACGAATTATGTGACCTGGCTTCCGGTCAATGCAGACTCTGCAGTGTTAAAAGTTGCAATTTTAAAACCTATTATCTCCCAATCTAAATAGTCGACTGTTCTATAATTTCACTCAAACACTTATAATGATATGAACAACATCTGGTTAAAATTTGAACAAAATCTATAGAAATCAAAAGCGCTCCTTCTACTTTAAGTGTAGTCAGGTCTCACGCTGCTGCTCGAATCACTTTCTTTAAGAAAGGCTGTAACACCCGAAGTTATTCGAATGTTGCCCCAAAAATTGAGCAGCATGTTTATAACTGTCTATAGGATCGGATAATGCAAAAAAATCGATTTTTAAAATTGTACACTATGATGATGCCTCAAACGCGTTCTTTCTCGAAATACTGAAATTCAAAGTCGGTAGGCATGATATCTCGAGAACCACGTGATGGATTGTTTCCAAATTTACCGGAGATATACCGATAAATATTTAAAGGTCGTTGACGATCTCACTTTTTGAAATTCGAACTTCATATTTTAATAGTTATGTAAAAATGACGAACCTTCGCATACATTTTTTATGCTCGAATTTTAATTCGTCGCCACGTTAAAAAAAAATATTTTAAGAATCGTCGATCGTCAACGACTCGTATTCATTGTTAAATTAAATAAACCGTTTAGTTTTTAGATTTTGAATGGAGCATTTAAGCTAGAAAGTGTCCACCGCAAAACATCGCGAAAAAAGACTTCATCGTGTGTCGGCGGCCATGATTTAAAAAAAATGCGTTCCGTTTGCACCGATCATTCCCCAGAAAAAAATCAGAATTTGGGTATTTTTTTCGGCCCTCTAGGCCTTGACAGCGTAACAATAAAAGTCGAAATACGTAAAACTTCTTCGACACTAAAGATCAAACATTTTATACGTGCACATATACAGGAGGTCCTATTATGAAGAGGGGATGACATATGAACGTCGCCGGTATGGCAGAACACGATTGTAGGTACGCGCGGATTTCCAAAACGGGTCTTCAGAATTTTACGAAATTTTACGAGACGACGTCATTTTCACAGACGAGGCGATGTTTGCTGGTCAAGTTTCTAGAATTTAAGAAAAAAAAGTATACATATTCCCATGCTGAACTCGTGATTGAAATGATGCGAACTAAAAAGTTTGGCTAATGCCACGACTTGGAGCTAATGCAGGTGATAGGATTTGGGTGGCACATGTTCAGTTTGAGTAATAGTGTATGTACATGTACATGCGCTATTTAATAAACCCCAAACTGCCACTTAACAATTGGTCATATTGCTCGACACAGAGTCAAATACGCTTTTGGAAAATCTTTGGTGTAATGTATGTAGCATGGGATAATTCCAAAAACTTCAAACCGCCATAATTTGGTTGATTTTTGAGCTGGAGATTTTTTTCCATTGGATTCGTCCAAAAATCAGCTATTTTTAAACAAATAGAAACCATGTCTTTCCGCTTGGAAAATCAAAAGTTAACTTGGTATCTCGTAGACGTATTGACAAAAAAATATTTTGTATTACCATCAGATGTCCCCCTCGAAATCATACAAATTTCGAAGGAAACACTTTTTTTACGACCTTATCTTTTCGATTTAATTACATGCTCTTTTCAAATGGTAATTGCATATATGTATGCATATGTGTGCGGAGGGTATCAATTGAAATATTTAAGCTTTGGGACATCATCCACATTTCAATACGTGCAAACCTTTGAAGATTCGTTCATCTTCTCTGCGCGTTCGAGAAAACGGCAATCGGAACAATTCGGGCACACCAAAAAGGAACATACGATAAAAATTCCTTTCAATCTCCAAACCCGGAACGCGATGTCATTAAACTTCGAATAAAATTCCGCCGCGTTTCCTTTCTGAAAAAATGACCTATGTTTCAAATTGCCTTATTATAAAATCGTGTATGCACACAATCTCTATTGCTCTAAAGCTTGCATCAAATAATTTTTGCCTGCTCCTGGCTTTCTCATAACAACGTCAAGGCTTCCAATGTGTCCCAATCCCACTGCAGCTTGTGCAAAGACCGTTTTTTTTTTCATCAGCACTTGACATCATTTTCATTTCCGCCATTTCTTCTCTGGTATCGGTGGAGCTATAGACCTGTGCAGTAACGCTGAACACCACCGTTACAAAAGATGTCGTCCTGCGAAGGCGACGCACGCATGTGGGCATGTGTGTGTGTGTGTGTGTGTGTGTGTGTGTGTGTGTGTGTGTGTGTGTGTGTGTGTGTGTGTGTGTGTGTGTGTGTGTGTGTGTGTGTGTGTGTGTGTGTGTGTGTGTGTGTGTGTGTGTGTGTGTGTGTGTGTGTGTGTGTGTGTGTGTGTGTGTGTGTGTGTGTGTGTGTGTGTGTGTGTGTGTGTGTGTGTGTGTGTGTGTGTGTGTGTGTGCGTGCGTGTGTGTGTGTGTGTGTGTGTGTGTGTGTGTGTGTGTGTGTGCGTGTGCGTGTGTAGTGACATGGTGGCAGCCTACTACTAGTATACTGTTACTACTATATCTTGCGAGTTGTGTGCAATGAATATTAAGTAGTTCTGGAAAATCAGTTCGCAGTTGCTGGTAAAGGGGGGGTGACAGCCCTCGAGGTTTGCATCAAGAGCGCGGAATTGAATGAATCAGCTCGGACTAGCTGATCTCTGATACATATATGTCTGTAGTGAATGTGTGTACACGTGCCTGCGCGAGTGAGGCCTCTGTAGTTCGACCTGACTGGCCTTGCGACTTTACACTGGGTAAGAGCCTGCTCGGTAGGTTGGCCAGGAGACGAGGGGTTTGTATGTTCCCCAGCAGGCCGTTCAACAGCCTTCCAGCTCGACCACAACCGTCGCAACCAGAATCACGACCGCAACCGTCTCCACACCGGCTCTCTATCCGACCACGACTGCCGTGGTAACCGCGAAACATATATAGATGGATCCAAGTCTACCGTCTATGTGTGTGTATCTCTCTGTTTCTCTCTCTCTCTCTCTCTCTGCGTGTGTGTGTGTGTGTGTGTGTGTGTGTGTGTGTGTGTGTGTGTGTGTGTGTGCACGCACGTGTATGTGCGTGCGTAGTCCAACTGGACCACTGCTGACTGGTTCTGTTACAGGGGACGGTGCAGATTCCGGGCGATCGCGTGCTCGTGCGTATACTATGCTCGGGAAGAGATTAGGGTAACTGGAGTTTCGGGTAATATGGCTTAGGAGGGTCACAGCGGCGAGAAGACAACAAGATTGAAGGGCTGTCATGGGCCGTGTGTCGTGTGCGCGGTAGATATTTTTTCAAAACTCTTTTCCGAGGGTCCCGGTACAAACAATTTTCCGTCAGACTTGTGATTTTCTTCTTATTCATTTCCTATATCATTTATTGAGTTGACTAACTTAAGTGATTATTATTATTACTTGTTCATGCATGTGGATAAATCGGAAGTGGAAACGGAAGTTATCTCTGTAAAACTACAAATTTTGTAAAAATCACAGCTCCTAGATAGTTGAGCTAACTATGATTTTTTCAGGTAGTTACTTAGAATTGAAGCAGTCAAGGTAGAAACTGAAGTTTGGAACTACGTGTTCATACTACCTTAATGAATGATGTATTGAATAATGGATCTCTGCTGTTTTTTTTTCAATCATTTTATTCGCTAAGAGTAATTCATGAGAGAATCATGCAAGCGAAAAGTCGAGTTGGGTGAGCAGCGATGTGTTAAAGTGAATTCAATGTTGATAGAGCTAGCGTCTTTTCGTACAGCTCATACCTCAAAGGCGACGCTTCCGTTCAGTATTATTTCGAATTTACGATAAGATTACGCATGTGGAAAAAGAGACTAACGTTTTTCGATCATGTCAATGATGTATGGTTCGATATTTACTCGATATATGTTTCGATGAAAATTTCATAGTTAACGGTAGCGATTACTCTGCAGGTATAGGAATCACGGTATGTCTCCGTGGTCAGATTATGAATTTGAAACCACTGATTTCTCAAGGGGGAAGTACCATTAGGCGACTAAAAAATTGGCTCATTTTCATGATTTTCTTTCAAAAGGGAAGATTTCTTCACCATTTTTGAGGTTTAGGGTATGTTTCATTATTACATTCGGCTGTTACATGGTATTTTTAAAATGTATTGATCTTCAAAAATGGCCTATCTATGGCACGGTCTTCTAAACTGCAGTTCCAAAACTGACGTTACGTGGAGCTAAACAACTGATTGACCGATTCTGATGAAATTTGGTATTAATCTTTCTAACCTTAGTGTCTAAAATGTGAACCTAAATGTTCTTGAAAATTGGAAAAGTGGATTTTTTTATTGCGAAATGTAGAATTTTTCGGAAATTTCAATCTTTTCGTTTCAAAGCGTATGATTTCATTGATTTTAAACATTTTTAACTTGTTCTTGATTAATATTCTGCGTATGATTGGTAATGAAAGAAAAGTCTTTTCTTTTTCTTGCCGTCTGACATCGTTCGTCGCAACCCGTCTAGAAGATCGTGCCATTCCGCCGTCATTTCCAAAGATTAATTAAAAAATACGACGTAACAGCCAAAAGTAGTAACACATTTTACGCCAAGTCTAAAAAATAGCGAAGAAATCTTTGCTAAAAGAAAATCTTGAAAATCAGCAATTTTTTCCTCGCCTGAAGGTATATCCCCCCTTAATCGCGCTGGGTCGTTACAGAACGGCGGCCCGCAGATACATGGAAATTGGTGTGAGACTAAATCATTTACCCATTAAAAGTCGATCGGGCAGTTATAGCATCATATTTGCTACCTTTAATTGCAACCTACAGGTTACGCGTACGTGTTTTTCACCCAGTCAATCAATGTGTCTCAATATTGGTGCTGTCTCGATGGCTTGCACATCGTAAAGCACGAAATCTAGTAATTTCCCGCAACACATAGAATTATACTTCACTATATCACTACCTTTTTGAAATTGAAACAGCAGTATTTCATCATTTTCATACAACTCTCTTATATCTCGTACGCAGCAGCGTTACAATCTCAGCGTGCGGATAAAACTACTTTTAGTATTTTTCGTATTTTTTCGCAGTACTATCGACTAGTGGTCAAAACCTCCTTTGGCCTCGCCTACATCGTTTCATCACTACATGCGTATGCATACGATCGTTGTCCAGTACGTACACGGCGAGATCTCCTTCACGGGCACACGTTCGTATCATGCATTACCGTGGACCACTACAATCGTATACGTTTTTCTTATTCTCCTTCGAGTAGCACCGCAACTGCCCGCGAACAGTTGCATTATATTGCACACAATTGCGACCGGGAGAGGAGAGGAGCGCAGAAAGAACGTTGGTGGCGGAATGGTCCTACAACGACAACGACGACCAGGGTGGGAGAGGTGGACGTTGGCGTCGCTTGGAATGTCCTGCCCCGACCACGAACACGGATTGTGCTGCCGCGGTCCTGTGGTCATATATATATATATAACGACAGGTTACCTTTTACAGACTCCAGTGGGTACAGGTCGTTTCAATACTGCCTCGAATCTTCCAGTAAATTTGTGCACATGACGTCGCAGTCACGCATTGAAGAACGAAAGGAAACACGTTTGTATACCGCCGTTAAACATCGAAGCGCGGGTACGCACAACAAAACTGTTTTCCGTCATCAGCCATCAAGATTTTTTACCATTCTCTGTAAATAACTGAAGTATACCGCGAACGCACACGACGATTGTTCTAGTACGTGTTTTCTCATTCAATTGTTTGCGAAGTTCTACGCGAATGTACGCTGCTACTATAATACCTACCATCGTGTATTCTCGAGACTCGAGAATAGGCAAATGTAGCTGAATAGACATGACGCGGGGACTGCCTGACGTATGAATGTGTTGAAACGTAAAACGGATATGTATGCGAAAAGGTGCTTTTGAAGACAACTGACTTCATGGACGGTCTCCATAGGCGATATTGTCCCCATGGTTAGTATTATGTAAGCCATTGTATATTCCAAGTCGTCTCCCGAGTCAAATTTTTAGCCTCCTTTGAACCCTTGCGGGACCCATTTCTTTTGTAATGCACAAGCCGCCAGCCTCCGTTGGACCTACCAAACCCTATTCGTCGAGTTCAGTGCCATGTAGAGACCTCCTCTTGGTCCAGTGTAGCCTCTGTCAGACCTCCCAAACCTTCTTCCGACCCCCAGTGTCAGTGACCCGTGCAGAACAGAGGCCTCCTCAACCTGCTTTTGAAATCAAATTCGTTGCCTCGACCCCACCTAGCCTACTTTTGGTCCAAATTCGATATCTCCTCCATCATCACTCTATTGTGGCCTGTTCGGTAACCCGTTCGATGACGAAAAAAATACGTTTTCGCTGATTCCCCGAAGAATGGTACAGGTAAATATGCATTATCAGATGATGAATAAATACTACACAATTAATGAAAATACATCGTCACCTTATCGAATTATTAGTGCAATATTAATATGTGAAAACAATCTAATGTTCTCAATATCGGTGTATTATTATTTTATAGGCGATTTATAAAAGAATGCTCGCATATGTAGTCTTACTCCAATTCCATCGAATTTATCGACGTCACAAGTTTTCCGGTGAGAAAAAAGTCACAGGAAAATTCTTCAAAAATTCCAGGCTATCCAGTATAAACTTACGCTACTTTTTTACATCTTTAATATTTCCTCTTGAACCCTGTTCTTGAGTTACATTGAATAATCCAGAATGTCTTTTTTTAGCCAGAAATGAAATAACTTTATGAAAAAGAATTGTACCGAACTTTTCAAAAAATGAAAATGGAGCTCCTGCTACCTCGTTCAAGTTTATCATGGACATACATCACAAAAAAATTTCCCATAATTCTCAATTCTCGATGGTCGAAAAAACGCCGAAAAACAGTTACGTACAAAAATGCGTGCCGGGTCGAAAAAAAATTCATTAAACAAAATATTTCAAAAAAGCAAAATAAAGCTGAATTTGTTCCCTCCAGAGCGCCGTTCGGTGAATTTGGTTATCTTTTTTTTTGACGAAGCTATGTAACTTTTAGTGCGGCAAGAAATATCGACTGGTGTATCCAAACTTTTGAGCGGCAGTGTATATTATATAATACTATATATACATATATAGTATTATACTTGAAATATGTGGCTGCATTAATACATTCGAATATACATTAAAGGTAAAAAAAATTCGGACACTTCAGATAATTACAGAACTTTCAATCACTTTGGATAATTGCAAAATTATGTTAGAATAATTAATTACATTGAGCTCTATAGTATTTTCGTAAAATACTAAATTATTTATTTCATACTTTATTGTATATTACTCTAGAATTATTTGGCAATTATCCAGCGCTCACCAGTTTTGCAATTATGTGAAGTGTCGGAAAACTTTTGGCTGGCAGTGTATATCTAAATAACATATAATGTTGATATCTATATAAACCGTTAGGGTGTTAATAATAACACCCTAACGTTTGTGGACGATATAGACAAATCTTTTGGACCCTCCAACTCTAGATGGAGGGTCCAGAGCATTTACAGTGCGCGCCTACACTGACAGAAAAACTGCGTTTATTTTAACTAACCGCGTGTATTTGATTTTCTTTTATTTAACTAGATTCTCCGTAGAACTAAATTATTCCTATTGCATTCCATTATTATTATTATTTATTTAAATATATTTAAATAATTGATTCATTAAAAATAAAATTTAATAACGTCCGATAATTAAATATTTTATTTGATCCCCATACATTTGTGATTTCGTTAGATCTGTTCGAAAAACAATTTAGTTAAATTCACTAAATAGATCTAGTAATTTATTTTAATAAAAATTCAATATAATTTTCATAGAGCCAACCATTTTTTGATTTGATTGAACTAATGGTCCGTCTTAGTTGCAACACTTATCTCAAAGGGGCATGGGGCAGAGAGGGTGGGGAGAGAGATGAATTATATACATATATATAGGTTATGTTTGAAAAATCTATAGTACGTTATTCGATAAAACTCTCTAATCATCACACTGATATTAACTCATTGATATAGTTCATGTGATATAACAAACAATTATACGTATTCATTAGGTCTCCTATGCCATGTCTGCGACTAAAATGTTACAAGCACTCAGTAGCATAGGGGCAGCAGCGTGCGTAGCTATGAATAGGAAGGTACTAGGTTCGAATCTCGTATAGGTAGGTGAAATATTTTCTTAAAAAAATCATATCAATAGGCTACGGGATGACGAATTACGATGAAAAATCGTTGTGGTAAATCCCTCAATAAAGGGATTCATTAATTTTGGATTTATTACATTTTTTATGCATATAGTACACGTAGATGTACAGTGTACATTGTAAGCAAATAAAGATTTATTTTGGTAGTGCACAGTAGGCCGAAACGGGAACCAGTAGGTTCGGCAGGAGCGCTCGAAGTAGGCCCATCCAAGGTTTCGTAGGTTGAGTTGCGGACCTCATTGACCTCCTTTGAGTAAAAAAGTCCAGTATCTGCCATGCCGAAGGTTCAACGGCGGCCCTAACGCATAGCATTTCCAGACACTATACCCTCCGTCAGATCCCCGATAATCCACTATCGCCGATTTCTGCTCGGGAAAGGAAGCCTTCATTTTGCGGGTCATACATTTTGACTCGGGCTTTAGATAAATGTACATATATTTATACAAAGGTTATTTAACGGGTTGTGCGTAGTTGCAATAGTCGAAAACAGCGCATTTTTTGATTTTTAAAATAGAAAATCGTGATTATAAATTTCTAAAAAAATGAGGTATTTGAAAAAGTATCATCTGACAACACTCTGTAATTTTTTTGTATACAAATATTTAATTTTAATCGATTCACAGCCGAGGTCCAGGAAGCACCTCGCGACACCGTCTTCTGTAGTGATCAATGTCGTTTCGAACCAGGTATCAGATAGGTAAAAAAAAATCAAACAGATTTCGTTAGTACATTCTTTAGTCTTATGACTAATCGAAGGCATTTTCGAAATATGAAATTAAAAATAGAATGGTGCGTATTCAATATGAGTCTTGATGTTGGCGAAAAAAATTGGCATTTTGCGTTCATCACATCGAAAGTGTACACCAGAAAAAATCCTTTGATCGAATACTATATTCTTACGTCTAGAAAATGCCGTAAAAATTTCAGAAAGATCAAAGGGGTAGTATGTATTTGAAATATTTTGCTTACCAACTTTAAAAACGTACTTTCGAGATAAAAGCCTTTAAAATTTCAATGATGCTCGGAGCGTTCCAACAGGCGTCAACATAACAACCTATTCGTTAATTTTTATCCGACCACCTTGAAATTTTCAGGTAACATACTATAAGGTGATATACCGTCATAATATATTGGTTTTGAAAAAAGTTTTTTTTTCGACTTTTACAACTTGGCATAGGCCCATAAAATATCCCATGTAGGTTTCGCCGATCGAACGATAACGACCAATACTCGGGCCATGTTGGCGGGACGATAATCGATTACCCAATTGTACGCCAATACTTGGCTGAGTATTGGCTAGCCAATATAGACTCGTTTATCATTGGCTTGTCGATACGAAGTCCGATGTTTGGCGAAGTATATACCGCCAGTCATTGTTTTTCCGATACGAGGCCAATGTTCGGCCAAATACACACTCGTTAATCATTGGCTTGTCGATACGAGGCCATTGTATGGCGAAGTATAGACTCGCCAATTATTTTTTTGCCGTCACGAGCCCAATGTGTGGCCAAGCATAGACTCGCTAATCATTGGCTTGACGATACGAGGCCGATGTTTGGTGAAGTATAGAATCGCTAATCATTTGCTTGTCGATACGAGACCGATGTTTGGTAAAGTATCGACTCGCCAATTATTGGTTTTGTCGATACGAGGCCAATGTTCGACCGAATGTTGACTCACCGATCGTCTGTAGACTAATCTCGTTCCCTTAATGTTCGCCTAAGTTCGCTTTGTCAATTTTTAAAATTATATTTTCGATTTATTAGAATTAGAATCTTCCAATACGATATTTTGATAAGTAGATATAATATTTGTATAAAATATTGTTGTGCGCTAACTTTTTATGCAGCCGACAGATGAGCTTTCCATTATTGAAATAATTCATTGTAAATATATTTATTTATTCAAATTAAAAACTCTTTAATATCGTTCAATTACTCAATACTTGATTTAATCTTAATAAATCTGTGATTCCGCTTCATCTGTTCAAAAAACAATTTAGTTAAATTCACTAAATGGATCTCTCTGTTTGAAAAAAAAATCAATTAAATAGAATTTTCGTCGAGTCAACCATTTTTCTATTTGATCGAACTAATGGTCTGTCTGTATTGCAACACACATATCAAAGGGGCGTGGGGCCAGAGAGGGTGGGAAGAGAGAGGAATTATACATATGCCATGCTTGAAAAATCTATAGCATCTTATTCGATGAAAGTCTCTAATTATCATAATGATATCAACCAATTGATATAGTGTATGTGATACAACAAATGATTATAGGAATCCATTTGGGCTCTTATGCCATATCTGCGACTCAGATGTTGTAAGCACTCGGTAGCATAGGGACAGCGTGCGTAGCTATGAGTAGTTAGGTCCTAGGTTCAATTCCCATATAGGTGAAATATTTTCTTCGAAGGAATCATTTCAACATGCAATGACGAATTTTATTACAAACAATATATATATATTTTTTTTGGCCGTGTAGGGCCAATTTTGGTTATCCATATCGGGTCACAATTATCCGCCAAGCCTTGGTCGATAGTCGGGCCAAGCTCGAGTGCCAATGATGGCAATCTTAACAGGGACTCATTATTGGCCGATTCTCGACCGGCCAATATCGAGTGCCAATATCATGGCTCGGTCGATGATCGGGCCAAGCTCGAGTGCCAATATTGATAAGCTCGGCGTCGAGCTGCGGTCAACCATTGGCCACTACCGATCACCCTACATGGGACACTGTCCTTTCCCCAAAATCACCGCAAATCATTCTGAAAATATTCAACAACCGCCCTGCAAACAGACGAAGTTCCCGATAGTTAACGTTACATAGATGCAATGGGTTAAAAATTCCCTTTCTCCCTATGCGCGCATACATATATGCGTTGGAATCATACATGTACACTGCATCTCAACCGTAAACAGTCATGGAGGAAATAATAGGTACGCTGCCTCATGCTACAAGAAGGGAGCTCCGTATCTACAATTTTGGCCACCACGGTATCCACGTACATGCCGTCAATATCTATTCATACATAAGTGTGTGTGTACTGTCGACAAAGCGCAATACGTGTTTGCTTATCTCATTTTGTATACACACAACACTGTTATAATACCCTGAATATTGAAGTTGCCATACAAATGGCGACCCTAAGGGCAATTCATGATACGACAATTATATTAATTGATAGTTCTATGCCTGACGAACTCGCACCCTCGAGCAATATCTCTCCCATTTCCCCAGCCCTCTATGTGTATAGGTGTACGTACACGATCATATACACATATATATATGTCTATGATATAACATCTAGATACGCTCAAGCGTGCAGTACGAGATCGCGCGTTTGCATCTTCTCCTATGCTGCTACAACGAAATGCAGACGTACAACGATTCGTGAGTGCATCGTGATTCTTGCTGCATTTTTACGCACTTATTCTATTCAGCACCATGTCCATATATATAAATGTATACACACACGTGTGTGTGTGTGTGTGTGTGTGTGTGTGTGTGTGTGTGTGTGTGTGTGTGTGTGTGTGTGTGTGTGTGTGTGTGTGCGTGCGTGCGTGTGCGTGTGCGTGTGCGTGTGCGTGTGCGTGTGTGTGTGTGTGTGTGTGTGTGTGTGTGTGTGTGTGTGTGTGTGTGTGTGTGTGTGTGTGTGTGTGTGTGTGTGTGTGTGTGTGTGTGTGTGTGTGTGTGTGTGTGTGTGTGTGTGTGTGTGTGTGTGTGTGTGTGTGTGTGTGTGTGTGTGTGTGTGTGTGTGTGTGTGTGTGTTTACATGTATATGTATATAAGAGTATGTTTGTACGCTTAAGAGCATCCATTCGTGCGTTGATATATGCTCAACGCACCGTTGATAAATAGGCCCAACTATTGTTATAGCATGGGGAAGCTCCCCATGCAGGATCTCGTGATTCTATTCCCCGTCGTAAACTTTTTTGTGCAACCTTTGCCACACTCGAACTCATGTGCGCCTTCTGCGATCAGAGAATGATGGTGTGACCTCTTCCCTATGGGAAAATTCGGAACGATGCTGTTGCCTGCAAATAAGTTTCCTTTATGAAGAAATTGCAGTAAATGGGAGCGACTTCACTCTCACACGTAGCTTGCAGTCGAGAGTACGTGCGTGTACGTCTTCGCAAGTGCACGGAGAAAACGGGGGCCTCGAAGTTTAGAATTAATACTATACTTCTAAAGAAAATATCATTAAATATCAAAAAGTATTGAATGGAAGATAAAAACTGTAATGATGGTATAGTAATAATGAAGACATTTAAATTTTAACCTACGATATGGCACGTAAACTGATACAAATAATACGTTTTATTCGGCATATTGTGATTTTTCGGAGTATTCAAAAAATATTTTGTCCACGTAATTGGAACAATTAGTTTCCAGTATTCTACAAAAAGTACGGTATAAAGAGTCACATTCTACTAATAACTTCGTAATATTTTTCGCTATACGCCGAAGATTTATGCTATGCGTATAGTGAAATCTATACATACACGAAGATTCATGCTATACGTATAGTAAAATCCATATAAAAATATAGCGTGTAATAAAGGTTGGTATTTTACAAAGCACGCCTATGCGAGAATTTTTTCAAATGTAATATGCACGCATCATTTTTACTATACGGTGTGAGAATCATTTTTACACTTCTATAACAAGTCTTAGAATTCCGAGCTGGCAGCAAACTGCTATACTTTTCTAGCACCGAATATTAGAATTCTGGCAACCAGTGTTAAAATTTGAGGCCGTATTTTTCTCCGTGCGGGCAGAACATACTGGAAGGAACTGGAAGGAAGCTTCGAGGCGGACAAAACAACGGATTGCATAATAAAAACTTCTAGTAGTCATCATCAAAATAGTCATCACAAGATCATGCCCTTTTTCGAGACTCGGATACATTTTGGTGAATCGTCCATTTACACCGAGGAACGTACAAGGAAGTTCACTTAAGTGTCCGCCTTCAATTTTGTTAAAACTCATATATGTGATGAAGCATTGAAAACTATTGGACACACTTTTTTTTATGCGGGGAAAACGTTTTTAAGGCGGCAAACCACCCTTCGAAGCAAGGCACGTCGTGGGGTGGTTTTGCAATTTTTTAAATAAAACAAAAACCAAAATTCTCCCAATGTAAAGCGATGAAAAATCCACTATAGAGTAATTGAAAAAAAAAAATTACATCAAGGGATGACACGCCTTTCTTTGAGGGGCAATTTCCTTCCTTAAAAGCGTTTTTCAGCACGTAAAAAAAACGTGTCCAACAGTTAACAAAGCTTTATCACATATATAAGTTACCACAAAATCGAAGGCGGTGTGTTCCTAATTAGTTTTTCTGGTCTTCCGTAAAAATCGAGGAACGACAAAAATCGCGATGGTCTCCTCGGTACAAAGGTGGTCCTCGGTATCAAAGTGCTTTCAATTAGTGCGATTATTATTATAATAACGACCGTACGATTATTATTGTAATTGAGGTCTGGCAGTCGATGCCGTCGGTGTACCACGTCCCCTCGCGGAACGAGTTTTAGATAAAGTTCCCCTCGGACTCGATTATGTAAATGAGGCGCGCGAAGTTTGTCACGCCGTGAAAAAGAAAAAAAAACAAGAGGACGATTTGCGATTTGACCCATTAGCACAATCACGAGTGTCCATAGCGTCCGGTCGGAAACTTTTGTCGATACTGTCACGTCGTATACATGCAGCCACGCGCATACATACACCTGTATACACATCACCGCCAGACTAACGGAACTCACTCAGTAGCGATTGCAGAACGGAAGCGAAGGATAAACGCACTCTGGAATAACGAGAATCGTTCGCAACCACGTCACGAGCATCGCATGTCCATATACAGTGGACAATACTTGGCCGCACAGTTATTTTGTACTGTACACAGAAATTCAAAAGCGCCTGTCTATACAACTCTCTAAACTTTATAGCGAGATGGGGCTATTAGCCAACAACGAAAGAAAAGAAAATAGCTCGCAGTACGGGTTTTCCAAAAAAAAAACGCGCAAAACGAACGATGGAAGAAAAGAATAGCACGCAATATTAATTAAAAAAAAAAGCATAGCGTTAAACTCCTTTGGCAATTTTTCGCAAAATGCCGTTATTTGTAAATGTCGCAATTCATCGAACTCGTTCGGTTCCAGCTTGTGAAAATGATCGAACTCCTGTATCGATTTTTCCAATAACTTCGATTGTTCTTAAGCATTGCCCAGGCACGTACATCCGAATCGTACACGCGTCAATTAAGAATATGTATTTGAGTATAATTTCGCAACATTTTGCAACTTTTTTACCGTGCCGACATGGGAAACGGGACGAATAAATTTAACAAGCAGGAAGGTTCGGCGATGGGTGGTAAAATGAGCAAAAGAATCAAGTTCTTCGAAGCTATACCTGGCCGAAGGACTGAGGAGGCAGAGCAGCCGAAACCACTCGAGCGAGCACGCATGTGCACGCGCGCGCGCGTGTGTGTTGGTGTGTGTGCGCGCGCGCGTATATATATATATTAACGGCGGGCTACCGTTGAGAATGTCGACTAAAGCGGTATGTTCCGAGAGCCAAAGATCGGGTGGACCGCAGAATTGGCAAGTGTGCTCACCATGGAAGTCTCGTGAAAAATTGAAGCGAGATGAGAAAAGATTGGGGGAGGAAGTTAGTAGGTATATCCATACGAGCTAAAGGAGATAACTGGTTATTGCCAGAGAAGAGAGAGGGGAGGGAGAGAAAGAGAGACATAGAGAAGAGAAAGAAATAGAAAAGGGTAGAAAGAGACAGGAGAGTACGTGGGCGCGATTACCACTTTACAATGGCTCTAACGATCCGTGAGTTCGTCGTAGCATGGAGGCCCTCTCTTCTGATGCACCTCTTATACTCCGTTGAACGCATCATCTTATCTTTCTCGCTTTGGTTCCCTCAATCCTATCTCTATCTCACTTTTTTCCTCGTTTCTTCATCTCCTTCTTTCTCTTTCTTCATACTGTTCTTGACCAACTCTCTCTTTCTCTCCCTGGTATCTCCCACTTGGCAGCGTATATGCACCTCCCCGTCCCTTCACCCACCTCTTTGCCCACCTCCTCGCGTCTTCGTCGCCCTCAGAACTTCTCCCTCGCTCGCTTCTCTTTCTTCCTTGCAACTTCTTCAAGAAATCCTCCTCCCGCCACCTTCCCAGCCGACTCCGTGAAGGATTTAGGATTGGTGTTTCACGAGGCCGCGTCGTCCCCGTTGTCGGGTTAACGTACCCTAAAAGGTAGCCCAAAGGGGATCTCACGAGAAAAGCCTCCGAGAAAGCAGAAGAGGAAGGGAGGAAGACGGAGAGAGGACGATGTCCTCGCCACCGCCCACGTTAGAACGTCTCGACGCCCTGGTGAACGCGACTCCAACTTTTAGCTTCTATACTTCGACCGACTTCTCATCGAATGTTCTCCAGAAGACCGTATCGCTGCTGACAGACAAAGGCTATCTTTACGACCCATGGTGATCCGCTGAATACTGGAGAAGATTGACACTGCTGGCTCGTCAGTATTCACCACTCTTTCTTACGTTCATAACACATCTAACGAGTCGAAGTACTAGCTTGAACATAAAAAGTATAACGGATCCTCCTTATCTACGTTATCCAAAAGAAAAAGGTTTATGTCATCGACGAAGCAAGATTCGGAAGTCAAAATGCTCACGCTCACAGAGTCCTGTTGTCCTCTTAGTTTCGTTGAAGGTGAAGAATTTTAATAATGCATTGAAATCCGACAGCTATCCCAATTGAATAATAAGTCTCAGCGGCGGGAATTATTGATCAGACTGCTGAGCTATATCCAGCGTCGTCGCTTACGAAAGAAGGTACGATCGGACGAGCCCCGCGCCAAATAAGGTTGCTCACCTCGGGCAACCTCCAGGGCACTTACTCAAAAAGAGGGAGAAATAAAGAGAGAGAGAGAAGGAGATCGGTGGATTCTGTATCTCTTGCCTCGTTCTTCGGCTTACACTTTCGTTCTTTTACTCAGACCTCTGAAACACGGTCAGAAAATCGCTGCCTCTTTCTCATAAATGCACACACCGGGACCAAGCATGAGGGTGCTAGGACGCCTATCCCGCTCCCCTTTTCGGGATCAATCTGACAATGAGATGAAGGATCGTGACAGACCTCCGGCCACAACGCATGGGCAGAGAGTACGCTGAGTAGATAATAAAATATTTTTTAAGAAAGGCCGAATTGGGTGTTGGATTGGAAAGAGAGTGAAAGATCGCGAGACCATATCGAGAACCGGTTAATTACAGAGGACCATCGCGGGTGACAGAAAATGCAAATTGCCCACGAACGAATGTGCGCCCGCTCGGGACGAGCCGTCCAACTTCTTTCTTATGTCATCTGGTTGGTTGAAAGAAAGAAAAAATGTTTCATGGCGCGGACCGACAAGCGGTAGAACCAGAAAATGATCAGAACAAGAAAACAGGAAACGAACTCGTTAAATTCTCCACGGACCACCAACTCTCAATGCCAATTCGACGTGTTCTCCATTCAATCGGAGGATTGCCAGAGCCATGCGAAACTCTATAATGATACGCTCCTCAAAACTTCGAACAGGCGTGTTCACAAAATGTTGAAATGTTGATTTTCTATGTTCTAAAAGATCCTGTACACCCATAGTCTATTGGATTAGACCTGCATCAATCCCAAACGCTAAGAAATTCGCCCTTACGACCACCAATGAATTAACGATGAAGAGTCAACGAGGTAGGATGCACGGGTTAATCGAGAGACGTCAAAGAGCCGAGCATTGACTAACAAAGCCAGCAATAGAACCGGCACACGTCATAACACCACCCAGTCACTGTCTCCCACCGTGTAACACGATAATAATTATTACTTCGTTCGTTGGGCGTACCGTTGCGCCGTAATGCAACGTATAAAAATCAAGTTACTTTTGACCCTGCAGAGAAGGAGAAGAGAGCAACGAAGGTCGTTTCGATCATCGGTACTTCCACGGGACAAACGAGAAACGATTCGTTCAGGATTTCATGGACAAAAAAGGGCACAGAGACGGCGAGAAGAGTCGCGAGGGAAAGGGGGCACCTAATCGTAAACCCTCGCGGTCCCCTCGGCATGGGATCCTTAAGAATTTTAATTAGAGCTCCGTGTTCCCGATGCTGTTTTAATTAAAAGTCGGGGTAAAAAGAAATCGAACAGATGGTCGCGTACACACAGATATATCGGACGGGGTACGAACAGACAAGACTTCCCATCACGTTATGGATGCGATGGCGTCGGTTACGCCCTTTTGTATTCTAGCTGCAACGGAATATATATATACATGTTCGTCTCACCGAATTAGTCTCTCATCGAACACTTTCTGTTTCTCTCGCATGGTATGGTTAAGTATATGTGACAAGGGGAGGGCTAGACATTGCACGCCCTACGTCCCACGTAAACTTCGTCATGTCCGCGAAGTATTCTGGCCCATGCTTGGCAGGTACCTACTGCTTAATCTGCATTCATCAGCATAGGAAGTGCACCAACACCAAGCTTGTAGTTATATCAAAGCACTTGAACAACAGCTTCTGCACTGTCCTCATTTAACTGCTCCAATAAAACTACGAGCCACTCGCGCCATATATGCAATTTAAGGGACGTGGCACTAGCCAGGCGTCGGCTGAAAGGAAAGTTTCAGAAAGTTGAAGAATCTGTTGGAAAAAAAACGTGAAATCTAAAGGGTATTCGCGGGTGTACGGATGTTGGACAAGTCCGAAGCCACGTAAACCAGCAGCTTGGACGATCGTGCATCAAAGTGCAACGGTACAACGGACTCATGGAGTGTTGTTCAGCCGTGAAGCTTCTCTTCTCGCGGGTACACTTTTATATATGTAAATATATATATATATGTATACACATTATACAATACATACGTGAGTACGTAAGGTATGTATGGAGTACCCATATTCCCATCGTTATTCACCATATGGCCAGCCAACGGAATTCCGTGAGACATAGTCCGAACCGAGGCACGATAGGATAGCACTCTCGCAATGATACATAACGCGTCGGGGCGTAATGGGCCTCACCGCTCGTTCCTCTTTTGCTCTCTATCTCCACGTATCACTAACTGTGATCTTCGCCCGTGTGTGCGTGCGTATACGTATGCACTCGCGGAATGATCCATTATGAGATCGATCGTGTAGCTAGGAAAGAAAGAGAGAAACAGAGATCGGGAGAAAGAAATTGCGGCACCAGAGATGAAACCTCGCCTGTAGGCAGAGGCTGTTACAAAAATGTGTAACTGACCTTCGATAAATCGAACCTGTCTCTCTGTTACTCGTACTCCGAGGTATACTATCTGCGGAGAATTTATTATTGCCGCTGACCTTGAATGGAAAAAGAAAATCACGAATACCTATACAACCAATCTCAAATTGGTTAATCATACTTTTTTCCTTAACATTAATTGCGCCGGTTGGTTGCGCGATATAACTTGGTGCAACGTTCGATGCCTCGATACGTTCATGCATACCTAATATCGGTATAAAAATGATTGCAACTGATATACGATCGGCTTTCGGGTACAACATGCCACCGCGGGAATGAATCCGAATGAATAATTTCGATATTTCCATCAATCACGTAACGAACAAATTTTTATATGTAAAGCAAAAACGTCAATCACTAAAGCGTCACATGTAAAGGGATCGTCTTGGTGGCTAGAAGGTGAACGCAAACAACCTCTACCACAATTTCAATCCACGCACTGGCAATTCAAATCTACAAATGCTGGATATACCTTCGCATTCCCTTTGTCTTTTAGCGTGCATGAACGCTGGGCCAACGAATTTTCAGATGAGAAGTGAAAACGTCAACCGCTAAAGCGTCCTATAGTTGTTGGCTAGAAGGTGGAGGCAAACAACCGCTACCTCAATTTCGATCCACGCACTGGCAACAAAATGCTGCAAATGCTGAATCTACCTTCTCACTGTCTTTCGAAATGTATAAATATTCTTCACTTCACCAACGAATTTTCACATGAAAAGCGAAAACCTCATCCGCTAAAGCACCCAATAATAAAGCGATCGACTTGTCGGCTAGAAGGCGAAGGCAAGCAACCTCTACTTCAATTTCGATCCACGCACTGGCAGCTAAACGCTGCAAAAGCTGAATCTACCTCTCCGCTCTCTCTCTGTCTTTCACGAGTTATGAACACTCTTCACTGCTTAATCTGACTTGCCTCGAGACTTCTACAAGGAGCCTACTAATTTCGAAACGTGGATGGAGCAAGACCAATGAGATCAGTGTGCGACTGCGTGCAAAACTTCCATCTTCCGATTGGATTACGTCGTTTGCGCGGTCGGCAGAGACATTCAATTCGCAGGAGAGCGTTTAAGCATCCCTCGTAACTGTCGTCCGTATAATGTTATAGTAAGTTTCTCCGAAGTTTCTCCGGAGCCATTAGAAACCAATGATTCCATGTCGCCTTCATCTGAGAATCGCGCACGCACGTACGTTGCCCTACCTCGGATGTACGCACTCAGTAGGCTTTTATTAGACAGCGTGCGCGTATCCGTAATGATAATATACGGTGGTAACTACGCGCGAGTACCTATATCCAGTACCACGCGTTGCAAGGCGAACTGTAGCAGGGCTTTTGTACGGGAGTCCGCTACATCAGTTAACTAAATAGCTATCGCGAACGGACACCGATTACGAGAACTACAACACATGTGTCTGGGTGTATACGGATATCGTGTGGACATGTATCAGCCGCGTAGGTAGAGGTGTAGGAACTTGACTTCCCGTAAGCTTGGACATCATGATTGTCATGCAGCGATTATAGAATCTCGTGGAGTGCTTCGGGCTTAAAGACGCTCAAGATTAACTACTTTGGGGTATTACGTAGCCAGATCATAAGGAGTTTAACAGTGTTTCTGTTGATGCGCGATTCAACATTGATTTTAACACAACGAGGCACTGGAACTTGGCTATGATCACGTTGCTACTATAGAATACTCACTATAGAGTACTACTACTGTTACGACTCCCCCTCCAGCTTGCACACACATAAATACATTTATCCAGTTTATACGCATATACGTATGGATAGCTTGTCGATAGGTGTACGGGTCTATAGAAGAAAACCTCGTGCGTACAAGCAAAAAAGTGCAAGAGTAAGCCGTGAGGCGGTCGCCAACAGCATGGGAACATCCTGTCCAAGAATACCCCTGAGCAGTTACGCATACGGCAAAGTGCAATCTTCTATGATACGTTCCACAATCCATCAGTGTACAGTTAACTGTAGCCAGCAGCATCAGCAATAGCACAAGAGTGACGAAAAAAAATATTCACCGTGCTGCACACTCCGATCGATAACGTTTGATAACAAGGCCATTGCCATGAACGTCTGGTCGGTGCGCTAGGAAGCTTCCCTTCGTATACAGTTGTTCGTGTTTTTCTTTTTTCGTCTTAGCTTTTTTTCTGTCACTAGATCAACCATTGGAAAATGCGATCCGTCATTTTCTTATGTGATCGGTAATGATGTCGTTTTTGTGACAGATCGTCGAGGGCCATATCGATTCACGTGACTTGTGTTCGAGCAGCGACGCTTCCAGTGCAAAAAACGCTGTCGCAACTTGGACTACTCGTTCGTGCCGACCAGACTATATTGAACGAATGTGCTGCATTTTTTGTTACGTGGAAAGATGAGTTTCACGGTTAAACGGTTCGAATTCCCCGTTTCCGTGGGATGGACGCTTTCTTTGATGTCGATTCCAGATTCCGCATGGAAAAGAAAAAAGAGCTCGCTCCCAGACGTTCATATCGGAAAGACCAAACGCGTGCATGAAATATCTGGTGCGGCTATCTGTGCTGAATCGTTGGAAGCTCTCGAATGCAGTTAGTCAAGCAATACTGATAGACCGTGCGGAGGGTATAGCAGGCGCTTATAACTCGTTCGTTCATCCTTCCCTCATTTGCATCTCGTCTATATGACAAAGTCTGGTTATGCTAATTATATTGTGCCACTGTGATATTACGACGTAGGACGTTGGTATTTACTTCTCTCGTTAAATATTCGAAAGTGTTATAAATAATAACTTTATTTTGTGGTGCTATAACGCGTTACGGTTCCAGTGAGCCACATAGTACGCGCACATACGTACATACGTATATGAATGCGTACTATATAGAATGCGCATAAATGCGTACGTGTATTTACAGAAACTACAGAAGTCGAGCCAATAGTCTTCGAAATTATGAATGTCGCATTGCGAGAATGTTAGGCAGGAGAGCAACCTACCCTGGCCATAGTTGCTCCTCGTCCTCTGTATGGTATATAGTAGCCGTAGTCTGATCTCTGCTCCTTTGCACTGGTTCAACTCGGTACTCTGCGTATTTATGCGATTGCCTTGTGTCGCCATGCTCTTACCAACCCAATGGTCTGTGGAAGCAAGGGCGAGAGGGGGGAGGAGAGCTCCTGGTACAAATCCACCGTCGTATATAGGGGCGAGGTAGGTTGTAGGTTGTGGTAATCGTTGCTGGTCGCGCAATATAGCATCAGTTTCTATCGTTGGTGGCGGCATCGTCGACAACGACTTAGCAAGGCCGCTCTTCTTCGCTTCTCTTTGCCGAGCGAATGAGACGAAGAAAGAAGGGCAGATAGGAGATAGAAAGAGAAAATGGTAGATAGGAGGAGGAGAACTAGAAAATGGACGTTATTGCATCCAAAGAACGGTGAGTATTCGCACGAGGTTATCCTCGGACAGATCCTTCGGCTTCGTAACTCGTTGCTGTGCCCAGCGGACCGCAGGACCTCGGCGAATGCAAATTCTCTTTGGACAACTGCGCCCCTAGACATACGTACACATACGCGTATCTGCAAACACATGGCCATATACATGCATATATATGACCGGCATTAAATGTAGGTACGTACCGAGCGTACGGTCGCGAATGCAAATAACGGGGCATAGACATTTAATTCGTGTCGCGGAAAGTGGAGCTGCCTTGTTCTTATGGGTGCTAGTTCTCCAAGGATACTCCCTACGAAAAAGGACAACATTCGAGAAATGGCAAAGTCCCATCGAGCGCTCTCTCTCTCTCTCTCTCTCTCTCTCTCCCCCGCTCTCTCTCTTACATTAGTATATCGACATATATATATATATATTTTCGCCTTCGCATCTCCGGCTCCACTCCCCGGTTCTTATGGCCTCTGGTACAGGCATTTCAGCCGAGATAAGGATGCTTCGAGATATTCGATATATCCCCGATATCGACGATCAGCTACTACGCCAACAACGAGAACGCGCGGAGTCGGGCGAACAGTGACTATACGCGGACAAACGGGTGCACTCTCCAGTCAGAGATCTCGTACTGTAAGATCTATGCCGGAGTACACGGAGTGCTGAGTAAAGGGCTTGAGCTACGATCCATGGTAATCAGATATTGTTCGGAACGACAGGTATTATACTCCTAATGCGGCTGATATGCGTTTTGTTAGATCTTATGATTATACACTGTGGCCTTGTTTGCCTTTGATCAATTGCAACTTGTAAATGGCGATTGACAAGTTCCATCGACGTAACTGAACGAAGAGGTTGATGTACAATGTATTTTCGCAAAAATAGCCGGACCAAAGACGTCATTTTGTACGCATAATAATAATTTGCAGTTGGGATTATCAAAAGACATCGTCTAAATGTGAAATCGTACATGGTGAAGCTCATGAATGTAGGCAGATTAATGAGGGGTGAAATTTGGAGGCCACGTTGACCTATCGAGTCCAGCAGGATGGAAGATTGAATAATCGAGTTACATTCCGAGTTGAGTTTGGAAACCTAACTTTCCCGTTACGTTTCCAATATATTTTCTAATAGAATGTAAAGGTCACTCGGAGATCTTCAACACCGATGAACTTCAGTGCCTTGGTCATCTGAAATAATTCTACAGCACCATCTGCAGTACTTTGATATCGGCTCCTGAAATAGATAGATCACTATTGTATGTACTTTAAAAATGACGAATAGAGCCAAAAAATACCCTCGCTTTTCGTGCAGGCTCTGAACCCAGTTCAATGACCGCAACAACGGACTCGGGATTTTGTACGATCCTTCGTAAGTGCTTTTGCGGATTGTCGTCCTTCCCTCGGGCGTTCCCCATCGAATCAGCGAAACGCGCATCCCACTACTACGACTTTATTCTCTCCCGTTGCCAACGTCACAACGAGGGTCTCACTGTGCATGTGCTGTTGAATTACACATCTAACGAAGCCCAGAGTGATTTTTCGATTCGTTAAAATTCTTTTCAAATCGCATTTTCAACCCCACCCTCGTTGACTCAGATCGCTCGTTGGTGGAGAGTCCCCCGAAGAGGCGCGAGTCACGTTTGCCGCGTCGCCTTCATAGTATTGTCTCCCTTTCATCCAAATGTTTCTCGTCGTATAAATCTCTATCCAATGACTCTCTCTCTCTCTCTCTCTCTCCCTCTCTCTCTCTCTCTCCCTCTATTTTTGTCTCATCTCTCCGTACGCCGCGTCGAATTACCAGAGAAGAAGTTTGGCGGGCAGGCTTCATTATCCCAACGGAATCGATCCACGGTAGGAACTTCCAGAAACTCACCTTCCTATCTCCGATTTATGAAGATCGGCAGCTTGAAAAGATTACAGAACCCATCTTTGACCTGGGTGAAAAAAAGTTGTCTTTACCTGTTTTCTATTTCCGATAATATGCCATGAACAATTGTTTACAGCACACCGGTAATACCTATTCCAATTTTATGTTAAGCGTGGAATGCCTTTTATCCGCAAATACGTTACGGCGTATACGATAGAAGATTTTACGTGTAACGCTACGCGTTGGATCCTGTACACTCAGCATTACTTTGCATATTGCACGTTTTTAACGAAGCTTTGATTAGTTGCAACTTGCGGTGTAACAAGCGCCGATAAGCTTAACTGGAAA